>OZ020303.1:13999154-14567083 GCA_963971305.1 Arcuatula senhousia | reverse complement strand
CATGCACAAGTCTCAAATGCAACAGGAATGTATTATTTTGCTCTTCACAGCCGGTGGCCATGTCGATACCATTAAGTTGCTGCTGGATAAAGGAGCCAATCCTAACACACAGGGACAGTTTATGAGGACTCCATTGTATAGAGCGGCTTTTGCTGGCCATACCGAGGCGTGCAAGGTATATCTTATAGAAAGTACTTTTTACAAAATAAGTTTAAGATTTCAGCTCAATCCTTTTAATTAATTGATCATATTTTAGATAAGTGTAAGATTCCAAATATTATTTTGAGTTTTCTTTAATGAAACTCTTTCAAAGTAATTAAAAATCGCTCTAGTAAAAAGTAATATAAGGTGGCATTATGTTTTGTTCCAAGACCATCTGGAATTCTATAAAGATTATTCGTAATTGCCCATGCTCTGTATTAATTCGCTTTGTTTTTAGGTCTTGCTTGAACATGGTGCGGATCCTCGAATGTATGCGATGGATAACAATACTCCCCAACATGTAAGTATCAGACTGTATAAGAAACCTTGAAAACGCGTGAAACAATATTTTAGTTGGTTTTTGTTTGTTTCTCTGATCTCAGATTTTGAGTCACATTTCTGGGGTATTATTTCAGATATCAGCCCTTCCAAGCATTGTAGAACTACTTAAGAATTGGGATATTAGCGAGACGGATAGATTAATTGAGGAATATGAAATAAGGGAAAAGGAAAGGAAGGAAGAAAAAGAAACGAGAAAACAGGCTGAGTTAAAGCTGTGAGTAGATGATTAGTAAACGGTGACAACATACATAATGCTGACAAGTTTCTAAATTAAAAATGCTAAATATGCTGTTTAGCAACATATACTAATGTGTTTTTTTAGTGGGTATTGAAAATCTTATGATGTCGTTGTGGGGTTAAGGCATGAACATGTTCACACTTAAAAGTATGTTTTGCTAGCATAGATGGTAAAGTTGTTTAGCGAGAGTGTTGTTGATTGCTAATTTTGGTGACACATTTTTGTTCATTTAGTTGTGAAGAGGAATTAAAAGATAAACAAGAGCTGTACGAAGCACTCCAATCACAGGTTAGTAATATTTTAGAAATGAAAACAAAATAAGAAAGGACTAGACTTATCTTTTATCAAAATTGCAAATATAAGTCAGTCATGTCAACGTTACACTGTTGTCAGACATTTGGGTTTAGGGAAGGGTCATTATTTATCAGCTGAGGGGGTTGGGTGATTTGTTAAAAGTTTCCTATAAAAAAATTCAACCCCCTCACTTGAAACCAAAATAAAATTTCAACCCCCTCAGAAAATTTCAGGAAAAAAATTCGACCCCCCCCAGTTACATTTTTTACACATTTTGTGCAACATAGACAAAATTGGGAATCAAGCTTTTTGCTTATGTGAACCCCTCTCCAGTTTGCAGTTTGGAAGCTAAGTGTGGCCTTTGTATAGTGGTTCCCATAAAGCCCTCTTTTATACAACTATACATAGGGGTCTTTCACATGCATAGGGTTTTGCTCTCTTGATACACGGGACAACCATTTTTCCTCAGTTCCGAAGGTGTGGCATGGTTTCTTTAGACCATCCTCGCAAATGGTGTCGAGAGAGTTGAAAAATTTATTCATAACTTCCTGACGAGGATCCAACCACAAACTTTTTTATATATATATTCATCTTCATCATTTATATATACAGATTGACAAATGCAACAATTAATTGTATATTGCTATTAATTGTCAACAAAAAATGGTAGATGCTGCAAATTGGTCTATGGTTCAGCAAATCCTATTTAAATAAATGTGATGTCTTAGAAAAATATGTTCAATTTTAGCTCAACATACTTCCTAGATTTCAAAATGGTTGGAAAAAAAATTTCAAATAGGTTCCAGGCAATCATTTTTCTACAACTGACACACATTTCATCTATTCAAGAATCCTCAGAAGAGCTATCAAATATTGAAAATGCTAACAACGTTATGAAACTGAAGAGAGCACAGAAAAATACCAATAAAACACAAGCGATACCGGTATGTTGAATTGGAACCAGAAAAGGAAAAAAAAATGAATAACTTTTATATCAGACATCATTTTAACCTATTGTGGGGTAGGGCAGAGTGTACAGTGTGAAGCATTGAAGATTTTCAACAAATGAATTTCTGAAAACGATCCGATTTTTAAAGCAAAGCTTGACATTAGACATCTCGAACAAGAATACATGGCAAACTCTTTAAAAAATGAAATATTAAATTTCGACCCCCTCACTTAATGTGAGAAAATAATTTAAGACCCCCTCAACATGGCATGAAAATTTTTTCCGACCCCCTCTAAAATCACCCAACCCCCTCAGCTGATAAATAATGACCGTTCCCTTACGGCACCAACACAACTTAAAGTCATAAGTATACATAGCAATAAAAAAAAATTGAACCGACTGAACGTATGCCACAAGCACGCGTGCAATTAATTGAAATGCTAAAAATGTGAAAGAAATGGAATGAAAATTTGAATGTGTATATTTTATTTTATTTTGTCATTTTAAACCACAACCCCAGACCCTATCATATCAATCATTTATGTATTTTTAC
The DNA here is from genome assembly GCA_963971305.1 of Arcuatula senhousia. Taxonomy (NCBI): domain Eukaryota; kingdom Metazoa; phylum Mollusca; class Bivalvia; order Mytilida; family Mytilidae; genus Arcuatula; species Arcuatula senhousia. Next base: position 14,564,506 of record OZ020303.1, on the reverse strand, counting down.
ATTATTTTAGTTGAATTTAGCACTTTGTGAACTTGAGAAGGAAATTTACAAAAATGAACATACCATGTCTGTGGGCTACAATCGGAAACAGAAAACACTTCAGGCAAGTTAGATGTAGACTTTGCTTTCAGATTATTGGTTCTTTTTGGTGGCGTAAGTGCTAAATGTAGAGCTTCTCTCAGAACGTGTGTGTGTGTGTGTGAGTGTGGGTGGGTGAGTGGGTGTGTGAGGGTGTGTGTGTGTGTGTGTGCTTTCAAGGCGTCTTATGGGAAATATCTTATTTAACATGTTTAATGCTGTAGAAAAGTAGTAAAATTCTGAAGCTGTGTTGTATGTAAAATCACCCAAAGAGACTTTTATTTAAGTTCAAAACAGTTTGGAGTTGAAAGATTCATCCAATGTTATTCGTGGCGTTAGCTTTTTTCTGATTGTTTGTTTTTGTTTGGGTGTGCTTTTTCCCCAATATACATGTATATAAATTCTAGTTCATTATATTTACAGAAAATTCAAGATTTACAGTTTGAAATTCAAAGATTGATCGTGAAGATAGAGGAATCAAGCTACCGACTGACGGAAACTAAGTTAAAACTCATGAACAAGCAAGCTAATGATGGTATAGTTTTGTACACACCTATTTATGGGGTCATTTATCATTATTTTTGCTTTCAAGCTTGAAAATGGCTAATGTTCATATTGAACGTTTAGGTAAATCTATATATGGTCTGGTATTTAATTTAAAAGAATATGACATGAGTAACCATTAAAGAATAAAGGACAACTATCTACTTACACTGTACTGTAGTTACAGTAAGGTCTTCTGTGTTTGTCATTAGAAATAATTCTGTCAGTTTGGTTTTCTGTAGATGGAAGCATTCAACATCTCCCCGGACACCGTATCATGGTGAAAGAAATAGACAAAGTTATCCTCAAGGACGAAGACCAAGTTTTACAACAAGCAGGAAAGTAAGCTATGTTGTTGTTGTTTTTTATGATTGGGGTCATCATATCACGAATTCCATATAAGTTTTTATTGAAAATAAGGCATTTCTATAATATCTTTAACCACGAGAATGACTGCTGACATTCTAGATGACGGTCCGTCTATATTCACCCTTTGTACGAGATCGTGACTTGCTTCAAGTATATCGAATCTAAGGAATTTTAAAATCACACAATTTCTGATTAAACATTTCAGATGTACAAGTTTTTTTTAGATGGCCCCTAATTATTGATGTGACGGGTATGGCGGTAACACACTTGAAGTATAAAGATGCACTATACATAGATGCATTGGACACCAAGGAAATGGAAAGCGAGAAAATCAGGAAAGTCGTTATTACAGCAATTAGGTAAGTCGATTGGTATATATGTCTCAAGTTATTTTTGTCTTGTGCCATGAATAAAAAAGAAAATAGTTGGTCCAAGAGTACAAACAAATAATGTTTGTACTAAGTTACTTTACTTCAAGACACTTACATGCAATCCTATCACAAATCAACGTTTGAAAAGATATGTAATAAAGTTTAAGGCTGTTTGTGTCACGTTAGTTCTTATTCTTGTAAAAGTAATGAACTAATTTTCAGACGCTCTTTTGACACCATTTTCGAGAATGGTCTCAAGGAACAATGCTAGTCCTTCCGACTGATTAATTGATTGGTGTTTGTTTTGTATCCTGTCGGTGAATTTGCAGCCAACATAATGACCAAAACAAATTACAAGTCAAAAGACCTGTAATAAAACAAGCTATTCCTTCGAAGGGAAAGATAATAAATGGTTGTATGTATATGTGGATTGCAATATCCCACGCATGTTTAAGACCCCTCTGTAGAATTACAAAGAGTATGCTTAATTTGGGCCGCCACTACAAAGGCCACACTTGGGTAGGGATTCACATAACCTTATTAACATTAAGCTTATCTCCCAATATAATATGATAAATAATCAGTTTTAAAACAATGGTTTAATTGTATGAAGGCAATTAACAAATTTTGAAATTTGAACTTTGAAAATTTTTGAAGTTTTGAATTCTTGTGTCCATAAATATTATTTCCACGCGGGGATTAGAGACATTTTAAACATTTTCTTACCAAGCAGATATGGTATGCCTCTTGTTCTGGACATGATGGAGGTTGATATGCTACCAAGATGTAGAGAGAAGTTTGATCATACTCTTCCAGGCCTGCTTAACATGATAATGGATAAACAAATTCTACAACCAGATAAGTATGTAGAATTGTTTTTTATAACCATGGTTGTTGAAATGGGAATGGTATTGAAAAAAAAGTAATAAACGTGTCATAAATACACACTTAAAATGTAGTGTTGTCAGAGCTAGATGCGTTTGCCTGTCCTCCTTTGTTGTTTTAGATATATTATACACGGCTGGTCATCTCCTCACTCATAATATTTTCTTATGAAAACAATTCCGTGAGAAAATCGTCCGGTTATGAGAGAGAAGAGAAAATGCGCCCACTTCAAACTGTACGTGTGTCACATTTGGAATGTTTTATTACATAGTCGTAGTGTATAGCGAAAAAAGGGGAATGTCATGCAGTGTAAAAATGATTTTTACAATAACTTTAAGTCATCGGAATGTCAGTGGTAGCACTATCCGTTCTAATTTCATTTTCCCTTGACTGAAGGAGTGGAAAATTTTGGACAAAAACTTTTTCACGAGTCTTGTTTCGGTGCTTTCCATCAATTTATAGTTGTTATTAGTGTTGCACTTACACTAGATATTGCCTTAAAATGTTTGGAAAAAGTAAAGTGTCTAAATTTGCCGTTTTGGGATAATATGACAAAAAAACGTAAATATGATGAGAGAGAGGAATGGTTGTGCGGGAGAAAATGCACTATGAGTGAGAAAACTACTTTTAAATGAATGAATGTGGTAAAGTAAAAAGAAATGCTTAAATATAATACCAACTGAGGTGGGTGCATTTCAAGGAACAACCTCTCATTATCAAACCGAGACGTTCTCAATTTTTCACAAGAAAAACGTAAATATGCACCTCAGTACAGAAACTATAGCCAGAGTAGTGCCAATTGTCAAAAAGGATGACAAACCAAATCCTTCAAACAACTCCCTATTTCTTTGTTAAGCTGTGAAGAAAAAGGTTTTAATATTTTAATATTTTAATATATTTTTCGTCATATTATCCCCAAACGGCATATCTAGACACTTTACTTCTTTTCAAACAGTTAAGGGCAATATCTGGTGTTAATGCACCAATAATAACAACTACAAATTGACGGAAAGCATCGAAACAATACTCGTGAAATAGTTTTTGTCCAAAATTTTCGACTCTTTCAGTCACGAGAAAATGAAATTAGAACGGATAGTGCTACCACTGACATTCCGATGACTTAAAGTTATTGTAAAAATCATTTTTACACTGCATGACATTCCCCTTTTTTCAATATACACTACAACTATGTAATAAAACATTCCAAATGTGACATACGTACAGTTTGAAGTGGACGTATTTCCTCTTCTCTCTCATAACCGGAAGTTTTTCTCACGGAATTGTTTTCATAAGAAAATATTATGAGTGAGGAGATGACCAAGCGTGTTATATCAAGGCTATTTTATTCAGTGTTTCCATTACTAGTATCTATCAGTGTCCTGTGTTTCTATATGGCAGTGTCTGCGCGTCCACGCCGCGTGGACGAATAGACTACAGGCTGCGCGTCCACGCTTCCTGAAAAATACATAAAACGGAGTTTTTCCGTAAGTTTTTCTGTAATTTTGTGAATGTAAATAATAAACTTTACTATAAAATGACCGGGGAAATATAATCTTTTATATATAAGTAAGTCAGTGTCTCAGTATTGTCGAAAACTGCTCGGTTTTTGTAAAGATGGTATATCGACGGTATAATAGAATATCGTGGAATTGCAGTGTAAAGATTTTGATACATTTGAAACTTTGGAAAATTTAATTAAGAATTATGAAAACAAAAACTATATACAACTGTATAAAAGAAACTGCCAGACTGTTGAAAATGCTTTAAAAGGAAATCCAAATAGGAATGTCAAATGAAATAGGATCTAATATGTTGATGTATGGGATGAAATTCTTTTATGAAGGAAAAGAGTTGGAAATATTAAAGATTTTAATTATTTAGGGGTTAGTTTTTCTAGATCGGGCAGTTTCATAAATGCTAAAAAGCACAATGTAGAAAAGGCTACTCGTGCTATGTACGATGTTTTGAAAAAGGGACGAATTCATAATTTATCTTTAGAATGTAAACTCGACTTATTTGATAAAATCATCCAACCAATTTTGCTATATGGATGTGAAGTTTGGGTGGCTGGAAACAATTTCATTATTTGAAATATTGTAAGCTCTTATTGAACGCCAAAAAGTCAACCCCTGATTTTATGATTTATGGGGAACTTGGGCGATACCCACTGGATATATGTATCAAGCTTAGAATGATTAAATACTGGGGCAAATTAATCACGGGGAAGGAAAATAAACTTCCTTTGATTTTGTACAGATTAGCACATAAGAATTATGACAATTTCACATGGTTGAAATACATTAAGTCTATTTTTGACAACTGTGGTAAATCAAATGTATGGATAGCACAAAACTTTTGTAGCACTTCATGGTTATATAGTTCTATAAAACAAACACTGCTTGACAATTTTAAACAGCAGTGGCTGTACAACGTACAGAATTCACCGAAAGCAATCAATTATAGAATTTATAAAGAAAAATTTGAGTTTGAAAACTATTTTGACATTTTAAATGACAAAAATGCTATTACATTTTTTAGATTCAGAACAATGAATCACAAATTGCCAATTGAATCTGGTAGGTGGCAAAATATACCTAGAGAAAATAGAAAATGTAGTATTTGCCAGTCACAAGATTTAGGTGACGAATATCATTATATTTTGACCTGTTCATCACTCGATGATGAAAGAAAATTATACATTAAATCTAGATATTTTACTAATCCAAATATTATTAAATTTAAGGAATTAATGAACTGTAAACATCTACCAGATTTAATCAAAATTTGCAAATTTATACGAAATATTAACACAAAGCTAGAATCTCCTGGGTAGACTTGTATACTTTTAACTTGTTTAAGCTTTTAGACACGAATGTACTAAATTTAAATTCCATGTGTACCTCCATATATTATTATGATAACTATGTACGTTAATATTACTCTTTTGTCACTTAATTATACTGTATATTCTGTATTTTTGTATCTCTCTGTACCTATTTGGTTTATGAGAATAAAGATATACAATATGTTCGGATTCAGTATTCATGTATACATGGTGGGAAAAAGTTCCGCACTAATTCAATTTTTTACTTCATTGAACAATTAATTTTCATTAAAATTTACATATTAAAAAATGAATTATATAAATAAAAAATAAAAATAACACTAACTGCAAATACCATGACCCCCTCCAAGTACAAACCTCACTGTTGAAAATCGAAAATAGATAAATTTGAACATGATTTGAAATGTTCGTGCACGTTAAATAAGTATACTTTAGCATTCGAATTTTATTTTAATTTCAAACCTTTGGATTTATATAAACAATATTTCTATTATCAAAAATTTGTCAAAGTCACAATGGTCGGATTTGTAATATATAAGTTTTTGTAATACAATAACTTTCATTGAATAAACTGCTGCATATTTAATTAACTCGTATATGTTTACAGTTGTATCCCGGAAAAACTCCGTTTTTATGTGTTTTTCCGGAAGCGTGGACGCGCAGCCTGTAGTCTATTCGTCCACGCGGCGTGAACGAGCAGACACTGCCTTTCTATATAGTTAAACTGTACTTTGGTAGCAAACATCTACACTTGGATTCTTTTTATTTACAGCTTCATGAAACTAGTTAAAGACTCAGATGGAACGGACTTTCAGAGGAGCCAGTTTACCAAAGTTGATAAATTCAAATTGATGATAACAACAAAGAATCAACATCCATCAGCCGAATTGACAAATAAGACATTTATTATTAGAATTTATGTTCCACTTGCCTAACGTTATTAATTAAAATGTGTTAGTTTCCACTGCCATTGGTTCATCTGTATAGCAACTTAAGTACCCGAACCCAGTCAGCAGTTTAACGTTTTTCATGGTTTTACATAGAATTTTTTTTTTCAAATTAAGACTAAGATAGAAGCAAAGAAGTACCAAAGTGTCTTATGAAAGTAAATAAGACACAATAAATCAACTGCTCCCGAAGGGCAAACAGTTCCTAGTCTGTCGCGGTGCTTAAATCTGTCAAATGTAAGTCAAATACGGTAAATGTCGACTACAAAACTCTACGGCAAACCCGCATCTGTAATTATCTGATATCGAAATTTCATATTTTTGTACAAGCACATTGATGTTTACCATAAAAAGTCTATCTTTTGTGAATAACAGAAACCAAGCAGTAAGACAACATCTGAATGGACCTAAAGCATTCTTCTTTAAATGGCCATTCATTTTAAGCTTTCTTCTACCGACCCTGATGCCTGGAATATTTAAAAAAATACCATCTCTCTTTGCGAGGTGAGCTACAAACGCTGCATCTAACAAAGTACAAGTAGCAATCATGAAATAGTCGGTAAACAAAGTAGAAGTTGTCAGTGTAGAGACTGGCACTGGAAAAGACAAAGTAAGTGACACTAAAAAGGACAAAAAATGCCACTGAAGAAGACAACGTAGATGCCACAATAGATGCCACTGAAGGAAACAAAGAAATTGCAACTGAAGAAGTCACAAAGAAACTACCACTGAAGAAGATAATATAATTTCCGCTGACGAATAAAAAATAATTCTCACTAAAGAAATCAAGAAGACAACGAAAATTGCCACGGAAGCCAGATTAGTTTCGACTAATGAAGACAAGGTAATTGCCACTGATGAAATCAAAGAAATTTCCACTGATGAAGACCAAGCAATTTCACTGTAGAAGACAAGGTAATTGCCACTGATGAAACCAAAGTAATTTCCACTGATGAAGACCAAGTTATTTCACTGAAGAATACAAGGTAATTGCCACTGATGAAACCAAAGTAATTTCCACTGATGAAGACAAGGTAATTGCCACTGATGAAACCAAAGTAATTTCCACTGATGAAGACAAAGTATTTCACTGAAGAAGACAAGGTAATTGCCACTGATGAAACCAAAGTAATTTCCACTGATGAAGACAAAGTAATTGCCACTAAAAAAGACAGGAAGACAACAAAATTGCCAATTAAGAAGCCAAAGTAATTTCGACTGATGAAGACAAAGTAATTCTACTGATGAAGAACATGTACATGTAATTGCCACTAAAGCAGACAAGAAGGCAAAGTAATTGCCGCTAAAGAAGACAAGAAGACAACGAAAATTGCCACTGAAGAAGCCAGAGTAGTTTCGACTAATGAAGATAAGGTAATTTGAATTTTCCTATGATGAAACCAAAGTAATCTCCACTGATGAAATACAATTTATTTCACACTGTAAAAGAAAAAGCCACTGAAGAGGACAAAGTAATTTCGACTGATGAAGACAACGTAATGTCCGCTGATGATGACAAAGTAATTGCCACTCAAAAGACTAGAAGACAAAGTAGCTGCCACTTTAAAGACAAAGAGATTGCCACTGAAGAACACAAAATAGCTGTCACTGAAGACAAAGTACATTTGTAATTGCCATTGGTGAGGACAAACTAATTACCACTTAAGAAGACAAAGAAGCTGCTACTAAAGATAAAAAGAAGCTGCCACTGAAGGAAACAAAGTAATTTCACTGAAAGGACAAAGCAATTGCCACTGAAAAACAAACTTGTTATTGCCTACAAAAACAATGTCTATCCCCGTTTCCCAAAAGTTCTAAGTTCAAAGGTCCATTACTCCCCAAAATAATATGCAAAACTATATATGATGTAGAAGCTACATACAAAATTGGGGGTCTGGGTGGTCGAGCGGTCTAAGTCGCTGGTTTAAATACCACAGTATTGTTCAATAGCTGATCACCTCTCAGGTTGTGTTTGAATCTCACTTGTAATTTACAAAAATGGGACTTCCCCATCTGCATGTGGTTAGGTTTGTCAATTACCTTTCTTAGGTCGATGTTTTTTTCCGGCTACTCTGGTTTCTTCCACCGTTCATACTGACCGCCCTATATGACACAGGTGCGTCAAAAAGGGCGTTAAACTGCAACACACATACACATACAAAGTTTCATAGAGTGAGTAGTTTTAAAGAAGTTGCATTTACAAGATGATAAATGAAGATTTTCTAAAAGTTCAGAGCAATAACTCCAACACAATTTTGTGGATAAAAATTATCTTGCAATGTGTAAAACTACATATAATGTGTACTCACTATATCCCAATATAATAGCTGAGTATTTTCAGCAAATTTTTAAGTTCAACGGACTATAACTCTATACAAGAGGCTCCCAGGAGCCTAAATCGCTCACCTGGTCTTGATGTCAACCCTATATTTTGTAGAGCTAAATGAGCTGAACATTTAAGCAAGCAACAGTTTTTTCTTTATTTACTATAGTTTTCATTCTATATGCCAATAAAAAGCTTCGCCGAGCGCAGCATGATACGACCGCAACATGTTGAACCCTGTACATTTTAGGCCCAATATGGATAGTCTATTGCTCTGGACACATGCAGCCCATGGTGGACTGACAAAGATTTTTGACACATGCTTCTCTGATGGACTTTCGACCCAGGGGGTAAAAATATAAATTTTCAATTTTGTATTCTACTCTTGAAAAGAATACTGTTTGGGGAAACAATGAAAAATTGAAGCAGAAATTTTTTTAAATTATGATTACGGCCCCTTTGGTAATGAGCGAAAAAAAGGTAGGGGTCGCAAAAATTTATTCTTAAATTTAGAATTGCTACTTGGCAAGGATGAAATTGTAATAAAAATTTTTAAAATCAAACCAGAAATAAAAAAGTTACAATTTTGGTCCCTTTTGGTGCCTAATAACAAAACAGTAACAAGAATTTTTAAAAAATCAATTTCGGCCCCTTTTGGCCCCTTATTATGTAACAGGTGAAAGAGGGGTGGGGTTGCAAAAATAATTTGGATTCACTACTTGACAAAAAGAAACTTGCAAAAAAAAATTTCAAAAACAAACCAGAAATTAAAAAAGTTTTGATTACGGCCCCTTTTTGACCCCTAATTACATAACAAGTGAAAAAGGGGATGGTAAAAAAAATTAATTCTCAAATTTGGATTCGCTACCTGACAAGAATAAACTTGCAAAAAAAAATTTCAAAATCGGACCACAAATAAAAAAAGTTTCGATTTTGGCCCCATTTGGCCCCTAATTACCTAATAGGGGAAAAAGGGGGGGGGGGGTCGCAAAAATTAATTCTTAATTGTGTAAATGAGCTAAACATTTAAGCAAGCAACAGCTTCTCTCTACCTGCTATAGTTTTCATTTCATAGGCCAAAAACATGAAAAAACATTATTTTAGGGGCTGTAGCCCCTATAAGGGGTCATCTGACAACTTCACCATGGAGTTTTTTGTAGAGCTAAATGAGCTGAACAATTAAGCAAGCAACAGCTTTTTGCTATCTGCAATAATTTTCATACTATAGGGCAAAAACATGAAAAAATGCTATTTTTCACCTTTAAGGGGCCGTAACCCCTATAAGGGGTCTTCTGACAACTTCGACCAAATGGAGGCTTTGGTAAAACTTTTGATCCTGAAGCAGTAGGGTGGCATCAGATTTCATCTATCTCTTATACTTTTTGAATTACAAGCCAAAAACAGTAGTCTGACCCCCATGGTCTATTTTTAGCCACGGCGGCCATGTTTTTTGACGAATCAGAAATCGAAACATTACTATAGTGCAGGACCGACTAATGATCAATCATACCAAGTTTCATTAAATTCTGTTTAGTAGTTTCAGAGGAGAAGAATTGAAAAAGTTATTGTAAGAACAAACAAAAAAGTTGCAATTTTGGCCCCTTTTGGCCCTTAATTTCTAAACGAAAAAAGGGGGGACTCCCAAAATCAATCCCATCCATCCTTTAATGGTAAGAAATATCATTGTCAAATTTCATTGCATTTGGATAACTAGAACTAAAGTTATCGTGTATACACTAAAGTTAACGGACGACGACGACGACAGCATCATACCATTATACGTCCGCAAATTTTTTGGGGTCGTATAAAAACACGAAAAACCGTTATTTTAGGGGTCGTAACCCCTATAAGAGGTCATCTGACAACTTCAACCCTATGGAGACTTTTGTAGAGCTTTATGCGCTGAACATTTAAGCAAGCAACAGCTTTTCTCTATCTGCTATTGTTTTCATTCTAAAGGCCAAAAACATGAAAAAAGGTTATTTTAGGGGCTGTAACCTCTATTAAGGGTCATCTGACAACTTCAATCCTATTGAGACTTTTGTAGAGCTAAATAAACTGAACGTTTAAGCAGGCAACAGCTTTTCTCTATCTGCTATAGTTTTCATTCTATAGGCCGAAAACATGAAAAAAGGTTATTTTAGGGGCCATAACCCCTATTAAGGGTCATCAGACGACTTCCATCCTATGGAGACTTTTATAGAGCTAAATGAGCTGAACATTAAAGCAAGCAACAGCTTTTCTCTATCTGCTATAGTTTTCTTTCTATAGGCCAAAAACATGAAAAAACATCATTTAAGGGGCTGTAACCCCTAAAAGGGGTCATCTGACAACTTCGACCCTATGGAGACTTTTGTACAGCTAAATTAGCTGAACATTTAAGCAAGCAACAGCTTCTCTCTATCTGCAATAGTTTTCATTTAATAGGCCAAAAACATGAAAAAACATTATTTCAGGGGCCGTAACCCCTATAAGGGGTCATCTGACAACTTCGACCCTGTGGAGACTTTTGTAGAGCTCAATGAGCTGAACATTTAAGCAAGCAACAGCTTTTCTCTATCTGCAATAGTTTTCTTTCTATAGGCCAAAAACATGAAAAAACATCATTTTAGGGGCCGTAACCCCTATAAGGGGTCATCTGACAACTTCGACCCTATGGAGACTTTTATAGAGCTTAATGAGCTGAACATTTAAGCAAGCAACAGCTTTTCTCTATCTGCAATAGTTTTCATACTATAGGGCAAAAACATGAAAAAACGCTATTTTTCACCTTTAAGGGGCTGTAACCCCTATAAGGGGTCATCTGACAACTTTGACCAAATGGAGACTTTTGTAGAGCTTTTAATGCTGAAGCAGTAGAGTGGCATCAGATTTCATCTATCTCTTATGCTTTTTGATTTACAAGCCAAAAACAGTAGTCTGACCCCCCTGGTCTATTTTTAGCAACGGCGGCCATGTTTTTCGACGAATCAAAAATCCCCACATCAGTTATGTGGGGGATACCCTAAGGTACCATCAGACCAAATTTGGTTTTAATCTGTTCAGCGGTTTCAGAGGAGAAGAAGTTTGAAGAAAAGTTAACGACGACGGACGACGACGACGGACGACAACGACGGACGCCAAGTGATGGCAATAGCTCACATGGCCTTTGGCCAGGTGAGCTAAAAATGAGGATCAAATTTTTTTGGTAAGTTGCAAAACTGCACATGAAGTACTTTATACATACCAAGTTTTGTGGAATTCAGTTCAGTAGCTTGAGAGGAGTTCTTCTTCTGACAAACTTTGTGACAGACAGACATGACAAAAACAACACTTCTCCCGACTTAAGTGGGGATATAATTGCCACTAGAAAAGACTAAAGTACCAGTAGCTACTACTTAAGAAGGCAGTGCAGCTGTCAATCAAGAAGAAAAATAGCCCCACTAAAGAAGACAAAATAATTGCCACTAAAGAAGAAAAAGTACGGGTAGCTGCCACTGAAGAAGACTGAGTACGGGTAGCTGCCACTGAAAAAGTGAAGAAGACAATAAGCTGCTGCTGAAGAAGACAAGTAGCTGTCACTAAGGAAGAAAAAGAACCTGCCACTGAAGGAGACAAAGCAATTGCCACTGAAGAAGACAAAGTAGCCTCAACTAATAAAGACAGATTACTGCCACAAAAGATGTCTAAGTAACTGCCACTGGTGAAGAAAAAGTAATTGCAACTAAAAAAGACAGAGTAACTGCCGTTAAAGAAGAGAGATAACCTCCACTGAAGAAGACTGAGTAACTGCCATTTGAGAATATAAAGTACCTACCATTGAAGAATACTGCATTACTGCTCCTGAAGAAGACTGAGTAACTGCCACTGAACAGGACAATTAGCTGCCATTGAAGAAGACAAGTAGCTGCCACTGAGGAAGAAAAAGAACCTGCCACTGAAGGAGACAAAGTAATTGCCACTGAAGATGACAAAGTAGCTGCAACTAATGAAGACAGATAACTGTCACTAAAGATTTCTGAGTAACTGCCACTAAAGAAGACTGAGTAACTGTCACTAAAGAAGACTGAGTTACTGCCACTAAAGAAGACTGAGTTACTGCCACTGAAGAAGACTGAGTAACTGCCACTAAAGAAGACTGAGTAACTGCCACGAAAGACTGAGTAAGACAAAGTGATTGCCGCTGAAGAATACTGAGTAACTTCAACAGCTGATATATACTGTTTCTACAGCACCAACATGACAAGTTGCATTAACATGAGATGAAGATTATAACAAACTGATATGTTGCTTTCATATGCATCAAGCTAAAAAATTCAGGTCAAGGTCATATGGTAGGCATGTATCTGTATAGTAAAAGAGAGTGTGCATTACAAGAATTTTTCGTTATTGCAATAAATGCCATGAATGGTTATCCCAAAATTTAACCAAAAAAATGACATTGCTATCACTATCAACACTGGTAAAGCCATCCATTTTAAGTCTTTTCTTCAGAGGGGGTGGAGTAATTTTTGAAAAGGGAAAGGACACTCCTGCAGAAAATCAAAAGTCTGACAAGTTGAAAGACAATAATTATTATTGTTAAATCTACAATAAATGTTACATTTGATTTGACTACTCCATTTTCAAAAGCCCGAAAACTTCATTGTAATAACATACAATAAATGTAAGCATTTTATATCATCAAATCAGACAATGCTTGTTAAAAATGAAAAAAAAAAATATGCTACATTATGACAGTGAGTAAAAAGTTTAGTAGAAAATTCTAGCAAAATAAATGATAAATATAAGATAGTTAAATATAAAAAATCATAATATAAGTAATTTTTAAAATAAATCACATTAATATTTGATATGTGTATAAAGCTAATAACAAATCAAAGTTGGTTAAAGCTAAGCAAACAAATTAGTATAAAAAGTAAAAAGCAAATTATCTGAACTAATGTACCAACTACAATCCAACAAATGTATTACAAAAGTAAGTGACAATTTTTTTCCAGTTTATGACAAATAAGTCAATAGTTTTTAGAAGTATATATTACCTTAATGATCATTGATTAAATAAAATTTGGTCTGGGTGGATGATTTTCTAATAGAATCTCATACAAGTCAAATTTAGCTAAGATTTAAAATTAAATATTGCTATTTCATCAAAAATATTCTCTAAAAGTAGGACATCTTATCTGACATTTAATGATGCCTTGCTGTGTGTGTGCATTAAATATTTCTTGAATTTTGAAGAAAATCGTAACTGGAAACCGGGCAAATATAGACCTAAATGGAGGGTATAATATGTTATACGTTGTGAGGTAATAAACTATTTGCACACCATAAGATATAATTAGCTAGTTTCAGATTTTTACTTGAATTATTCCTCCTACAGATTCATTCCTTTTATTCAATATGTGTTTATATGTATCATATATTTGAAGTGATACATCCTTAAATGTTTAACAACAAAAAAATAAATCACAGACAACACTAAAAACAATGGGGAAAATATTGATAGACTTAAAGATAAATCTATTGGAAACTTTGACCTGCAAATATACAATCTTACAAATGAAAAAAATACTGCAAAGTTTTCATATAATAATAGTTTTCTATATTAAGTGTATTCATATAAAAACTTTTCCCTCTATATTCTTTACTAAAATCAGTACAAGACTTGCAACTCTTGATGAAAGTATTTGAAATTACATGAAATGTGTAGCTTGAAAAAAATATGTGAAAATAAAAGATAGATTATTAAGAGGAAGTTTTCATAAAAGAAAGTTTTAGTGTATAAAAAGTCACAGAAAAATTGGAATGATCGAAGTAAAGTATACATATGAAAACTTATCTAGATACAAAATTATGACACTTAACAAATACATTTATATCACAGGCAAAAATTGAAATCAGGCCCTTATGCAGAGGGAACTTTAACATAGAACTTAAAAAGAAAATTGAGGTGTTACACTGGATGCAGCCAAAAATATGTCAAAAAACCCCTAACAATTATAAGTATTTTCTCCAATAGGATGTGCATTCACAACCCCTTGCAGCCCTCCCCCACCCCTGGTTAAGGGCCTCATAATTCAATTATGTTTGTTCAACAAAAGAGGTATTAGGGACACATTTCAACCTAAACAACTAAAAAGCCACATGGTAATATATAAACAGAGACAGTCATGTATCTCCTGATGTAAGTCCTATCCTCTATGTCCTGACATTTCTGTTGATTTTATCATAGACTTCAGGGAAAGCCTGTTTACAGTGTGGTAACTCTTCTCTCATCTTGTTATATAAGGTATGGTCAAACATGTTGTAGAACTCTTCCCTGGTCATGTAGGTGTCAGCATATAACATTTGAAATCTGGAATACAATTTAATCATTTATTAAATCTCAAATATGATATAGAACATGATTATCATTTCATGGGTTTACTCTGCTTGTTGTAGGTAAGCATTAAATTGAAATAGGGTTCATTTGAATATGACATATTGCACTTATGCATGTGTTCCATAATTCTAGTAAAGACATTTTAAAATAAATATGAATACTGTGATAATTTTTTTACATTGTCATTTACACTCATTGTACAGAATGCAACTCGTGTGAAAAATATAAGCAACTGTCAATAGAAACTGTGATCTCCTGTCAATAAATATAATCACAGTTTGGAAGGTCTATAAATCTGTCATCCTTCAAGATATTCATTTTTCAATACTTTTTGTCAAATTTGCCGCATTTCTGTTAAAAACCCTAAACCATTTGACCTAACTAATATGTTTTCCAATACTTTTTGTAAATTGACTCAACTAAACAAAACTGACTGACAATAATACTTATTAAACAGATTGATTGTAGTTTAAAACTGTACAGTCTTACAAGTACCTGAAAATTCTTACATTATTCCTACATGTCATTTTATACATACCCGTTAACCTTATTAACATACGCTTCCAGGTTTCTGGTTGTCTTCTTGGCTTCATAGTTGTTGGCCTTTGGTGTTCCATAGGCTCCTATATCAACATATAGTTCATCAGTAGTTCCCTTGGGATGAACCATTCCTGGTAAATTGTACAGTGTAAAGGGACACAGCCACAGTGGATACATCTACATAACAAAGAAAAGAACTGTAGAGTATTTTGTTCTTAAATGATTTTATGTGCCTCCCAGCATATAAAACATGAGTGATGTATACTGTGTCGAATAATGCTAGGGGATTAAACTTGTGCACAGAACAGTTCCACACATTTGTTGAATCCCAGCATTATTCGACACTTGTGACATTAAAATTGATATTCGCCACCCCTCATTAGTTATACTATAAATATTCATTTGAGTCTGTTAAAGTTACTCTTTCAAGACTGACCTCAATTTCATCATGGAAAACTTTCAATGCTTCTCCAAGATCTTTCATGGGTACCAACATGTCCTGAATTATCTGGTATTTTTCATATAATTTCTTGGTTGTCTCCCCTTGGGTAAGTTTCAGCAGGGATATCTTTGGTGGAACTGTCCATCCAAACAAATACCTGAAAACTGGGTGGTTTCCAAATGGTATGATGTCCTGTAAAAATGTAATGTCTTATCATTTATGCATCAAAAACTAAAATAGGAAGTTCTCTTACCAATTATAATACCACGAGGGCAAAAAGATTAATAAAATATATTTTGTAATGATATGTTAGATGAAGAAAATATCTGTGTTTCATTCATTTCATCCTATCAATATATATAAGTGAATCTTTCAATTACAAATGCATTCTTTAACTGAAACAGTCTTCACATTTAACAGCCTTAGATCATTATTTTTTTATAATTTTTCTTTACATATAATTGGAAAAATAAAGTTATCATCAAATTGTAACATATTTACAATATTGGGGGATTCAAGAGGTTAAATATGACCACACATTCTGATTAGACCAGGAAGTTGCACACAGAAAGGCAACATAGTTGTCACAACAGAGATGGAAACAGGGGCCTTAGCAAGCCTGCGTCCATCATACATTCCTACAGAGAGAATACTGAAAATTGAGGAAACCTTTATCTCAGATAGATCAAATGAGTTGTAAAATCTCAAATTTTGCTTGATAATTAATTGTAGTTTAAGGTTAAATGAAAGATTCTAGATATTCTACATTAATGAAACATGAATTTCAAGTTAATTTCTAAACAAGAGGCTCCCAGGAGCCTGAATCGCTCACCTGGTCTTGATGTCAAACCCTATGAAGAACTTTGTAAAGCTAAATAAACTGATTTCGGCAAATGTTTTCATTCTGTAGGCCAAAAATGTGAAACATGTTATTTTAGGGCCGTCTGACAACTCTGACTCTATAGAGACCTTTGTTGAGAGCTTAATGAACTGAACATTAAAGCAAGCAACCAATATTCTTTTTCTGCTATAGTTATCATTATATAAGCCAAAAACATGATAAC
Organism: Arcuatula senhousia; assembly: GCA_963971305.1. Lineage (NCBI taxonomy): Eukaryota > Metazoa > Mollusca > Bivalvia > Mytilida > Mytilidae > Arcuatula > Arcuatula senhousia. The sequence continues at coordinate 14,547,735 of OZ020303.1, read as the reverse complement.
ATGTTAATTTAGGGGCTGCAATCCTTATAAGGGGTCATTTGAAAACGTCAACCCTATAAGGGGTCATCTGATAACTCCGACTCTAAGGCCACTTTTGTAGAGCCAATTGAGCTGAACATTAAAGCAAGCAACAGCATTTCTCTATCTGCTATAGTTTTCATTTTATAGGCCAAAAACACTTTTTTTCGCATTCATGGGGCTGTAACCCCTATAAGGGGTCATCTGACAACTTTGACTCTATGGACACATTTGTAGAGCTAAATGAGTTGAACATTTAAGCAAGCAACAGTTTTTCTCTATCTGCAATAGTTTTCATTCTATAGGCAAAAAACACTATTTTTGGCCTTTAAGGGGCTGTAACCCCTGTAAGGGGTCATCTGACAACTTCCACTCTATGGACACTTTTGTAGAGCTAATTGAGCTGAACATTAAAGCAAGCAACAGCTTTTCTGTCTGCAAAAGTTTTCATTCTACAGGCCAAAAACACTATTTTTTGCCTTTAAGGGGCTGTAACCCCTATAAGGGGTCATCTGACAACTTCGACTTTATGGACACTTTTGTAGAGCTAATTGAGCTGAACATTTAAGCAAGCAACAGCTTTTCTCTATCTGCTTTAGTTTTCATTCTATAGGCCAAAAACACTATTTTTCGCATTTAAGGGGCTGTAACCCCTATAAGGGGTCATCTGACAACTTCGACTCTATGGACACATTTGTAGAGCAAAATGAGTTGAACATTTAAGCAAGCAATAGCTTTTCTCTATCTGCAATAGTTTTCATTCTACAGGCCAAAAACACTATTTTTGGCCTTTAAGGGGCTGTAACCCCTATAAGGGGTCATCTGACAACTTCTACTCTATGGACACTTTAGTAGAGCTAATTGAGCTGAACATTTAAGCAATCAACAGCTTTTCTCTATCTGCAAAAGTTTTCATTTAAGAAGCCAAAAACATGAAAAAATGCTATTTTTCACCTTTAAGGGGCCCAAAAACACTATTTTTGACCTTTAAGGGGCTGTTACCCCTATAAGGGGTCATCTGACAACTTCGACTCTATGGAAACTTTTGTAGAGCTAATTGAGCTGAACATTTAAGCAAGCAACAGCTTTTCTCTATCTGTAATAGTTTTCATTTAAGAAGCCAAAAACATGAAAAAATGCTATTTTTCACCTTTAAGGGGCCGTAACTCCTATAAGGGGTCATCTGAGAACTTCGACTCAATGAAGACTTTTGTAGAACTTTTGATGCTGAAGCAGTAACGTGGCATCAGATTTCATCTATCTCTTATACTTTTTGATTTACAAGCCAATAACAGTAATCTGACCCCCCTGGTCTATTTTTAGTAACGGTGGCCATGTTTTTTGACGGATCAAAAATCGAAACACAAGTTTGGTGCAGGATACCCTAAGGATAAATCATACCAAGTTTCATTGAATTCTGTTCAGTAGTTTCAGAGGAGAAGATTTTTGAAAAATTGTTAACGGACGACGACGACGACGGACGCCAAGTGATGGCAATAGCTCACATGGACCTTTGGTCCAGGTGAGCTAAAAAAACAATTTTTCCTTGCTTTCCAATTATCACACACCTGCAACGTAAAATTCTATGTCAAGTTTGAAAGACAGAGATGATACTGTGCTAATAGTGTAGGAAATGCATGAGAAGTTTAATCACAGTAGCTTTTAGGGATATGAAGCTGTAACCTTGACCCTTCCTGCCATCACCAATGATAGAGCAATACCTATGATTTATAAATTAAAAATTTTCAATTGTTGTACCTCTAAGCCTTTCACTTTTGACTAGAGTGAAAAAGATGAGTCTTATCAACATGTGGATTATAAATTTGTTAATCAATTGGTGCAGAAAAATTTTAACACATTGAAGTGGTCATGGGAGATAATCAGTATACTGTGATCATGTGCTGTTATAGAACTAAAGATTTCAAAACAAAAGTAAGAAGGATTCAACATTAATTTCAGTATCAGAATATTAAAAAACCTCCTAGGGTAATTTATTTGGAATTAAAAAGAAACTGCATGCTTACCTGCAGCATACCAAAGTGTTTAGTATGCTATTTGTCTAAAAGTTAAGAGATGGTTATATTTATGCAAAAACATGATATCACATGAAAATGTTAATTGATAATTTTGAGACATTGAAACAGGGGGATAAAGAGTAATTTTCTATCTGTTTGTTATAATTTAGGCTTAACTTCTTGAGGCCTCAATGAATTAAATGAGACTTCTACAGAAGATATCTTGTGATCTCATGGATTGTCTATTTATATTATATATGTAGGTTAAACAATCTAAATAATTGGAAAAACTGAAATGAAAATTATACATGTATTCTGTTGAACTTTCAACTAAAGTCAATTCTATCATATTTAAAATGCAGCTTCAACTCAAGTTCAGCTTCACTTACAAACCTACAACAGGATATATGTATGTAAATATTCACAACATTGGGTGATTGTATAATGAGTATAAAAATATAAAATTGAGAATACATGGAATAAGCTAATGACTCTGACAAGGGGAATAGTTACCTGAATTTCCCAGAATATACTTCTACTATGTCTATGATAATAGTGTCTCAATGGAATGTATTCGGTTGCTGGTCCTGAGGTCAAAAACTTTTCAACATGCTTAAAGAACCAAGGTTTCCAAAAATAACCCAGTGGATTTATCTGCAATGAAAGGAAATAAACCATTAAACCACTATATTCTCAATTCTTATATATTTGTAGTAAAAACTAGAGGATATCATAGCTTCATATTCATTCTTTCTTGGGGGGGAAAAAGTCCAATCATCTCCATCATGTCCATTTAATGATACATGTATCGGAAAGCAATGATTTTTTTTTATGTAGCTTCAACAAAAGTCATCCAGTAGTTTAGGAGTAGTTATGAATTCAAGACATGGGGACAGACAAACAGACAGACAAAATCAATTCTACCTTTATCAACCAGGGAATGATTACCTTGTTAGGTTCCGCCTGGTCAGTCATATTCCCCAACATAATCACTGCTGTATCCTCAGAGTATACCAGTCCCTCAACAAACAAGTTCTCCTTGCCCTTCTTAGATTCCCTGGTAAACACTTTATTCATCTCATCTTTGGTATGTACAGGGATGTACTCCATTTTGACATATTTCTTGGCAGGAATAATCTGTATAGTTGCAGAGACCAAGAAGCCCAGTGTTCCATAGGACCATGGTACAGCATAAAACAAATCAGGATTCTCATCCTAACATAGAAACAACAATGATGTCATGGGTGTTTCAATTTAAAGAAATGAATATCAGATTTAGTAAGAATACAAACTAGAGGCTCCAGGGAGCCTGAATCGCTCACCTGACATCAATGACTGATGGAATGAAAATAATTTGGGGTATTTGAGGTGAAAAACTCCAATAAAGGATCATCATACAATTTCCACCTTCTAATGAAGGCTTTTGTAGAGCACATATAGCCAAACATTCAAGCAAACAAAAGCTTTTCTTAATCTTTTAATAGGTTAAATCTGCAAGGCAATAACCCAATACTTGACAAATAGGGGCCATAACTTTTATTAGGGGGAGGGGGGGGGGTCATATGACAGCTTCAGCCTAATGAATATTTTTGAGGAGCTAATTGAACTGAAGATTTAAACAATCAATATTTTTTCTTTATCTGTAAAAGCTTTCATTCTATAGGTCAAATACACGAAAAAAACACTTATTTTTCACCTTTAAAGGACCATAACCCCAATAAGGGGTTTTCTGACAATTTTGACCCTGAAATCATTTTGGAAGATCTAAATGAGCTTAAGAATTTTCCAATGCTATCTTTTCCTGAATTTCAAGATAAAGATAAAAAACCGTAAAAACTATGGTATGACCCCCCCTGTTCTATTTTCAGCGAGAGTGGCCATGTTTGTTGGTTGGCTTGCAAAAATTCCACAAATTTAGTAGAGGACATCCTAAAGGTTAAGTGTATAAAGTTTCAAAGCAATCCCTTCAGTTGTTTCAGAGCAGACTTTTTTAAATCAGTTAAAACGGATAGAAAAAAAAACAGTTAAAGGGGCATAACTCTTAAACAGTTGATCTGACAATTTTGACCCTGCATTCATTTTTGTAGATCTCAGTGACCTTTACAATTCTCCAATGTTAAATTTTCCTCTAGCACTTACAGTTTTCAAGATTAAGTCCAAAAACTGAAAATGGTCAATTTTGATGATTAAGGGGAAAAAACTTCCATAAGGAGTGGTCCCCCAACTTTAATTCAATGAAGAGTTTTGCAGAGCTTTTGATGTTGAAGATGGATGGTTGCTTCAGATTTTCTCTATATTTCATATTTTATTACATATAAGCTTAAAACTATGATCTGATTCCCCTGTTCCAGTAACAGCGGCCAAGTTGGTTGGTCGGCATGCACAAATTTCACAAACTTGGACATCCTAAAGATCAAATGTACAAAGTTTGAAAGCAATCCCTGGTGGTTTTAGAAAAGAAGACTTTTGAAGAAAAGTTAACGGATGACGGACGACTGACGCCTAATAATGACAATAGCTAAAAACCCCCAAAACCAAAAACAATCAAAACAAAATGCAATTAAGGTAAAATCAAAGATAACACTCAAATTTGAATGGTTGATTGCACAAATTTGAACTTGATATCATTTTTTCGTAATTGTTATTTTGATGATTGAGGGGGAACAAATCCTTCATGAAGGATCATTGGTAATCTTAGACTCAATGAATGGCTTAGTAGAGCTTTTGACGCTTAATAAGGAGAGAAGCTTCTGACTTGCTCTTTCATTTTTACTTTTTGAGCTTGCGGCCAAAAAATAAATATCAACTGAACACCACATTGTTCTATGCTGAGCAAAAATAAGTACACATGTATACAAAGTTTCAAAGGAATCAGAGATCTTGGAAGAAAAGTTATCAGACAGATGACAGAATGAGATACTAACTGATGACAATAGCTCACCTAACCCAAATTAAAAGCTGCACATTACAAATTATATCTGACTTAGGTGTATGGCACTTGTCCATTTATTGTAATGATGATAATAAACATTTAAAAAAATACATTGAAAAATAAATCTATTTGACAGGTTTTTTTTAACATGAACATATTTGATGACAAAGACCAGCAGTGGAAACAGTTTAAGTCACATCTGCCAATAAACATAAAATATCAGATTAAACTTGGTTTCTCTGTTCTCAATATGATTGAAAAGTATTAATTCTGATCAATCTATTTAAAGCAATAAAATATTCTTAATACATATTTCCTTGCTGTTGACAAATCAATGGATTGTTAGGATTTATGAAATGATACTATTATTATGTAAAATTTAATTACTTACTGCGGGTTAATTTATTTCCATGGTTTTCCCAAAATAAACACTTGGGAGGATTTTCAAATTCATGGTGTGCCCTTCAATTAACTCTTATGTGGCTTACTTTCACCTATGAACATGATGAAAACCATGAAATTGGTACCCCATAAATAATAACAAAACCATAATATATGGTAACTTACTTTAGAGCAAGTCACAACACTTCCATCTGCTATAACAAGTTCATATGCCACACAGCAATGTTGAAATAGTCCAAAATTATGAGAAGATGTTTCAATACCTACACCCATTATCAGTCCACCTAAAAAAAAAACAATATATGAAAAGATCTTTTGCAACTCTTTATGAACCTTAGCAGTTAGCCCATAGACTGAGACCAGTAAAACATGATTTTAGGACAGTAACTTGAAATACTCCAAATATTTTTTAATAGCTTGAATGCCATAATAAATTGCATATCCTTGGACAAAAATGTATTTGTATATACATGTGCTACCTTGACTTTTTTTTTCTTTTTAAAGAGTCATTGCTTGATTAACATTGATAAAAGTTTAATCTAATTAGAATAATGACAAAGTCAGAAAAAGTAATGTTTGCAAAAAATCTAAATTCTAAAAATATTTGACAGTTTAACATGAATTTTTTAATGCATATTATGGCATACTGTAGAGCAAATTATAAAACACAATTTTAGAACTGGACTGTCAATAGTTTTGAGTTTTATTGTTCAGAAGAACTTGTTAACAGGCAGACAAACAAAGTGAGGGCCTTAATAAATGTCATGATAAGTCTGTCTTTTCTAAAAAAAAATAGTTTTTTGAAAATCTATTACGCTTCAGATATCTCACCAACAGTTAAATCATCTAGTTCTGGTAACACAGGTAGTGTCCAACCAAGTGGGTTTAGAAATGCTGTTATTTGTCCCATAGTAGCTAGTGGTTCAACTCTTAACGTTTTCTTTGACTCATCAATTTCCAGGATATCAATCAAGTTGACCTCAACATTCTGCATGTGTTTTTTGTACAATCCTTGTCTGAAACTGACAGTTGCCCAACCTGGCCTGGCTGTGCACATTTTGGTTTGGCATCCATTCTGTTTCCACTGTTTTACCTATGAAGAAATTGTGAAAAATGTCATGAATAAATTCCTTTGTGGGGTATACAATTTCTCAGAAAAAAAGTTGTTCTGTTTTCCCATGTAGGGTTTTGGTAACTGTAAAACAACTTATTTACTTGATTTATTTTTTTAACTTTCTGTTCCTCGAGAAATAAACAAAAACAAATTGCTTATGAAAACAAAGCACCACCTTTTTTTTATTCTATCAAAGAAAATGACAAACTGTTGAAACAAAAGTAAAAACTAAATTTTTCTTTAGAATATCCAAGATTCATTTTATGTCTGGAAATTGTTCTCACCTGCGGAGGACCTTAAATTATGTAATTAAAAATGATGTCATGTCAAGAAATCGGGACTGAAGCAACAAACATTCAACAGTGAGCAAGAGTTACCTTGTAGTTCTGTATTTACAATTTATTTGAAACATTGAACAAATAAAATAGTAACATTTCAGGTATGGTCACTATTATCTGCTGTAGACAAAATAATTCAACACTTTTTAGCACTAAATAAGACTGCTTTCTTTTAATTTCATTGCTGTCTTCTACAGAGTAAAATGACAGGGATTCAGTAGCCCATAGAACCAGTTAAAATGATGTAGAATTGACAGCAGGGCTGTCAAGTTTTGATGAGCTGCTCGCTTGAGATTTGCCCAAAAATTAAAAGATCAAGGGAAAAATTAAAAGATCAAAGGAATTTGCGGCGAAATTGCTGACTAGATGCGTGAGTCTCACACGTGTTGCGTGACACTTGACAGGTCTGTGACAGATCAATGTCGGTAATGGATATGGTCTGAATCTCATACCACAAGTCGATGAGGTGAGATAATTAAGGACGATGTGATACATGATAGTATTTCAGAGACAAATTAAAGTCATGAAGCCATTGAAGGCGAGACTAATGAATGGCAATGTGACGAATGTGAAATTACCTGCTTTTGAACATACTGAACTTTACTTTCATGCTTCCTTGGTGCTGAATTTAACTTAAATATAATCCAGTTTCTAATAAAGGATAAAATATCATACACCACAGACATGGGCAAAAGAAATAAACAAACAAAAACCCATCTGTAATGTTTAATTATGTATTCCAGTCCTCGGTATTTTGCCCAGGTAAACAATAAAATTACAGATGGAAGAATACCATAAATAAAGAACTTATGGTCAATTTCTTTTAACATATCTCTTATGCAACACAGGTTCATCAGTCAGACAACTCTCAGCTGTCAACCAAAGGGCAGATTGAAAGTGAAAGTGAAAGTAGCGATGTTCCGAATGGAGCCTCATTTTGGGAAGCCGGGATACTTTCCCGCCATCATTTGTTAGTAAGGAAGCTGTGAATAATAAACAAAATCTGAGGACAGGACGATGTGGATTCAAGTGAGAACTTTTGATGGCAAAAAAAGTTTACAAGTTGACAATCTCTCTAAACTGACAAAAATCGAAGATTTGAGACAACGCCTGATCGAGGAATTTGATGCACCACCAGAGAAGCAACGTTTGTTTTACAGAGGAAAACAGGTGTTTGTTAAAACAATAAATAATGATTAAACTTGTCAAAAAAACTATGATATAGTTTATCAAAACACTAAAACAAAGCATATTCAATTCATCGAATATTTCCCTCACATTCACAAACTTGGCCAAATAGTTTTGGAATAGGCCGGACTTGTGGTCCGATCACTTGCCAGTCCGACTAAAACAACATCGGACCAAACTTTTATTTAACTTTGATATTATCATCAAACTCCGGAAATCGTTCATGTTTTTTTCTGGATTTCAACACATAATTTTACTATTTCCGATAATTTGTGCAGGTGCAACAAATTTTGTTGACAGTTTCATCCATTTGTCGATGTTGTTTGTTAATAAAGTAAAATTAACCGTCTGTAAAAAAATAGCAAGTAAAATCGTGATATTTTAGTCAAAATCAAAAGATTGGAAGAAAATTTAACAACGAAAAATAACAATTTAATACATTATGATCCATAAATCTGACGGACATCTGGTCTGGTGCAGTACTGACTTTGGTTGGATCGATGACGAAAATCACCGGACATGAATGTAGGACTAACGAATTTCGCCAAGTCTGCCATTCAGCTTTCAGGGCTGTCCAGTTTTATGAGCTGTATGCGTGAGTTTTGACGAAAAATTGAAAGAACAAAGGAAAAAAATAAAAGATCAAAGAAGTTTGCAGCCTAGATGTGTGAGTCTCAGCTTATTGAGTGACACTTGACAATTCTGAGCTTCTTCATGTAAACCCCCTTCCCACCTCTCCGTTGGTTTCATTTCTCCATGGTATTTACATTCATTTCAACCAAATATTCAACTGTGACGTCACTGTTTCTACATAAATACGTAACATGATATTATAAGATACCAGTATACTTCGAAAATGTTTCTGTTTGTGTACAAATTGTGTAGTTATACTGGGCTGTTCTTAACTCCTGAATATAGTGCCCAGGGGGTTGATGCAACTCTTGTCGTACTGTATAAGGGAGCTGATACATGGAACTATCCAGGTCTTATGCATGATCACGGCAACTGACCTCAGCAGGACAGCTAGATTAACACTACTACTGTAGTGTCTGTATACAAGTGAAATCAACAATGTCTATAATGTTTTTCAGACAATCCCTAAATTAAGTAGTCTGCAGCTGATATCTGCTCTTAAGTCCGGTGGTAAGCCACTAAGGAGTTCTAATCTTTGATGGTTTGAGGAATAAAATTGTTTTTGTACTGTTCGTAGTTGAGTAATTGGGAAAAAAATATGACTGAACCAATAGAACTGAATGCTGACAGTCTATTTTCACAATTCTTAGAAGGAATCAGTCATAAACTAAGGCCATCATCCTCCTTCATATCTTTATAATTAATTAAGGATTCCTAGAATACACTCTTTCTTACCTCATCTAAATAGGTCCAATGTTAATACATGTTGTAGTTTTATCAAAATTATATCATATATTAATGAAAAAAACTCTTTAAAAATACTATTGCTATCACAATTTCCTACTGTAATTTGTTTAATTTATGAAGCCACTCATGCAATGGTATAGTCAATGGTGACTGATTGCAAAATCGTGTATTTTGTTGGCTACATGTTAATACATAATTTTGCGTGTTACTGGCTATTAATGAAATTGATGAAATTTTGTAGGATTGTTTGTCATCATATGTAGTTGATCATATCTCACTGCCATTTTGATTCAACCAATTTTATAGCAGTTATGGTTCATTGACTTTGTTCATTTAGGTCATAGGAACACTTTGTGATATTTAGGATTGTTTGTCATGATATGTAGGTTATAATATCGCAATGCGATTTTCAATCTTTAAACTTAAATGCGACGACAGGGACATTTGCTACGTGTAGCAATCTCATTACATATATACTTCAAGTTGTAAGTTATATAAAAGTTTTATTTTCTTTTTAGTTAGAAGATGGACATACATTATTTGATTACAGTGTTGGTTTAAATGATTTGGTTCAGCTTATGATAAGAACAGCTGAAACCAAACCTCAAAATGACGAGAAGAAAGCAAATGGTTATGGCAGCAGTGATGAAGAGAGTTCTAAATCAGATAAAGAAAATCAAAGGGTATGTTGGTTAATATGAAAAAAGCACCGCCTTAAAAGCTTGCATGTAGATGAAATCCAACAACCGAATCAAATATGGATCAATGGTTCCAGAATTAAGAGATGATGTGTACTTTTGTTTTCCGCCATTTTTAACAAATGCATGCTTTTCGGATAACTTCAGAGAAATAGGAGTAGATTCAGACAGACTGTTCTTTTTTCCAATCCTATGTTGACATTTGGCAGAATGTGTATAGTAAAGAGCTTCCCTAGGCCTATACTCACATATTATAATTGTTTTATTATTAATGATACTGTTCATCACTAGTTTTTGAAAATTTAACATGTTTTATACAATTTAAAATGACAAATGATTAATTTATAACAAAAATTGTATAAAATTATTTTTGTTGTTGCAATCAAAGTTTTTGAAGTAACTCTACTTTGTATGATCACCATACATGCTGCTTTGCATTATCAATATCAAATCTGTCGTGTTGAACATTTCAAGACTGTTTCTTACAAATGTAACTGTATATTAGACAAATAGTTTAATGGTTATGTTTTACTTTATATAGCCAGAGCCAGTTGATAAAATAACAGAAAATGAAATTCAAGAGATACAGGACAGCACATATAAGGTATTTACAATTGACATACAAGTTTCTGATAAACAGCTTAAAATATGTTTTGATCTTTGCTGCTCTGGATGGAAATAATTATTATGTCTTTGTTTTATTATTCAAAAGCTTTTAAGATTTCTTAGCTTAATGTGTTTTCTACTTCAGCTACATTTGGCAAGGCAATGCCCCCTATTAATGATGAATTGAAGCACACAGTGACTGAGTATAGTTTGGTTATCTTTCTTTTAATAGGAAGGGGATGTGATAGATGGAAGAGATATCTCTGTTGGAGCCTGGTTTGAAGCTAAAATTATCAAAATAGAGAAAGAGGACCAGTCAAAAATCAAAGACGAGAACTGCAATGACAGTTGTGTTGGTTCCATGGAAACAGACAGCCAAGACAAAACAAAGGAGATCAAAGAGAAACACAACATAGATAATACACCTTCTGATGGATATATTTATCATGTTGTGTTTGAAGGGTACATATTATTGCATTTTTTTTTTTATTTGGTTAATATTTCAATTGGTTTAGTATAAAAAAAATCAACTGTTTCTAGAAAAAGTTTTAACCATGAATGATCTAGAGTGCATTTTAATTTAATTGTTCTATTTCTAAAAACAAAATTACTTAAACAAATAGAATGTCTGATAAATTATATTTTGTATTGATTTGAGGTAATAATAAGTCATTTCTCATTACACATTTAAACATTACCAATGCATGTACTGAATTCTTGAATATTTTATTTTAGTTATGATGAAAATGATCCTGAGAAACTTCAATGTAAACATATCAGACCTAGAGCCAGAATTAACATTCCATTTAAAGAAGTGACTGTTGGACAGAAAGTGATGGCTAACTATAATGTAGATGATCCTGAACAGAGGGGGTTCTGGTATGACTGTATTATAACCAAGAAACAAGACACCAGAACAATCAAGGATCTTTTTGCCACAGTATTTATTGGGTAGGACTTATATAAACTTGTATTATATCCTTAAACATTATTTTTAGGGTTTTAATAGACCTAGATGTAGTGGTTGTTTTAATATTTTGGTCATACCCGGTATATGTATCAAAAGGAGCAAGCCTAGAGTTATGAATGTTGGACATGGGACAGATCAGGTGAACATTTAAAAAAATCATATTTATTATCCACTGTCAGCAAAAAACAATCTTTGACAACTTACAATCTTCAAATGAGTAAGCTCTTCCAACATAAAGTTTGTTCAATTGCTTTTTCATGAAAGAAATGAAATGTTTATTGCAAAATACATGGAAATTTGTTTTTGACAGTCTTAACATTTTGATTTTCAGTCCAGATTTAATGCCTCTGGATGATTGCAAGCTTTTATTTACCAGTGAAATATTTGATGTTGAAATGCCAGGTACACAACTAAACGAGAATGATATGCCACAAGGAGAATCTGCTTCACCAGTGAAAAGTAAGAAACTATGAAAAGTTAGAATGAAATGGATTAAGGTTAATGTAGACACCTATACTGAAAAAAATTCTGTCATTAAACATTTGATTTATGGTCTAAAATAAAACATGTTATTAATATACTTTATTTAAAATAAAAATAAGGATAGGTCACCATGCTCGTTTTTGCAATATAAGTGGTTAAAGTATGCCTGAATTACAATAGATTATATAGGAAAGGCCAAATTTTAGGCATAAAATCATGTCTCAGAAAAATTCCTTACAATAGGATCTTGTTTTTATTTTGTCAAAAGTTATATTTTTACCTATATGTTAAAATAAAAAATAGAAAGCAGGGGGTCACCAGCTTAGATTTTTGTCTACTATTCAATTCCATTGTAAATTTAGGGTAATTTTGAAGTGAGTTATCTCCCTTGTTTTTGTCAAAAATTGCGTTATTCAAGAAACGATTGATGCAATTGTTAAACAACTTAATATTTATAACTCATTTCAATAAATTCAAATATTCTATTTTTTATTATTGACTTTATAGACACTGGTCTTAAATTTTGCACTTTTAAAGGTACAAAAGTCATGTGACACCTGTCTGCATTAACCTTAAGAAGATCGATGAGTTAATTTTTAGCTCACCTGGCCAAAGGCCATGTGAGCTTATGCCATCACTATGCGTCCGTCGTCGTCCGTCGTCGTCTGTCGTCCGTTAACAATTTCAAAAATCTTCTCCTCTGAAACCACTGAACCAATTTAACAGAAACTTGGCAGGAATGATATATGACATGTTGGCAACAAATGATCCTCATTTTGAAATGCTTTGATAAAAAACATGGCCGCCGTTGCTAAAAATAGACTAGGGGGGTCAGACTACTGTTTTTGGCTTATAAATCAAAAAGTATAAGAGATAGAGGAAATCTGAGGCCACGCTACTGATTCAGCATCAAAAGCTCTACAAAAGTCTCCATTTGGTCAAAGTTGTCAGATGACCCCTTATAGGGGTTACGGCCCCTTAAAGGTGAAAAATAGCATTTTTTCATGTTTTTGGCCTACAGAATGAAAACTATTGCAGATAGAGATTAGCTGTTGCTTGCTTAAATGTTTAGCTCATTTAGCTCTACGAAAGTCTCCATAGGGTCGAAGTTGTCAGATGACCCCTTATAGGGGTTACGGCCCCTTAAAGGTGAAAAATAGCCACTTTTCATGTTTTTGGCCTACAGAATGAAAACTATTGCAGATATAGATTAGCTGTTGCTTGCTTAAATGTTAAGCTCATTTAGCTCTACGAAAGTCTCCATAGGGTCGAAGTTGTCAGATGACCCCTTATAGGGGTTACGGCCCTTGAAAAATAGCGTTTTTGTCTCGCCTGCGACGAAAAGTCGCGGAAGGCGAGACATAGGTATTACTTTCCGGCGACGGCGGCGACGGCGGCGGCGTAAACTTTTTTGTAAGACTTTTGTGGACAATGAATTGCTTGAAAAGTATAATAGCTAGGCATCTGATATTTGGTATACAGACAGTTCAGGTTATGGTCTACGCAACTGTCACCATGCCGTTTGACCCTGACCCCATTTTCACGCTCCAGTGACTCTGTGAACTTAGGTCTTTTTTCAGGCCGTAAACTTTTTTGTAAGACTTTTGTGGACGATGAATTGCTTGAAAAGTATAATAGCTAGGCATCTGATATTTGGTATACAGACAGTTCAGGTTATGGTCTACGCAACTGTCACCATGCCGTTTGACCCTGACCCCATTTTCACGCTCCAGTGACTCTGTGAACTTAGGTCTTTTTTCAGGCCATAAACTTTTTTGTAAGACTTTTGTGGACGATGAATTGCTTGAAAAGTATAATAGCTAGGCATCTGATATTTCGAATACAGACAGTTCAGGTTATGGTCTACGCAACTGTCACCATGCCCTTTGACCCTGACCCCATTTTCATGCTCCAGTGACTCTGTGAACTTAGGTCTTTTTTCAGGCCGTAAACTTTTTTGTAAGACTTTTGTGGACGATGAATTGCTTGAAAAGTATAATAGCTAGGCATCTGATATTTAGTATACAGACAGTTTAGGTTATGGTCCATGCAACTGTCACCATGCCGTGTGACCCCGACCCCATTTTCACGCTCCAGTGACTCTGTGAACTTAGGTCTTTTTCAGGCCGAAAAACTTTTTTGTAAGACTTTTATGGAAGATGAATTGCTGGAAAGTTATAATAGCTAGGCATCTGATATTGGGTAAACAGACAGTTGCGGTTATGGACAACGCAACTGTCACAATGCCATGTGACCATGACCCCATTTTTACGCTCCAGTGACTCTGTAAACTTAGGTCTTTTTTCAGACAGAAAACTTTTTGTAATACTTGTGTGGACAATGGATTGCTTGAAAAGTATAATAACTAGGCATCTGTTATTAGGTATACTGACACTTTTTGTGTTTATACCAATAAATGAAAGCTTAGGTAGTTGATTTTAGCGATGGTGCCGGCAGGCGAGACATACTTTTAGTGGCCACACTTGTTTCATGTTTTTGTCCTACAGAATGGAAACTATTGCACATAGAGATTAGCTGTTGCTTGCTTAAATGTTCAGCTCATTTAGCTCTACAAAATTCTCCATAGGGTCCAAGTTGTCAGATGAACCCTTATAGGGGTTACGGTCCATGAAAAATAGCGATTTGATTTTTCATGTTTTTGGCCTACAGAATGAAAACTATTGCAGATAGAGATTAGCTGTTGCTTGCTTAAATGTTCAGCTCATTTAGCTGTACAAAATTCTCCATAGGGTCGAAGTTGTCAGATGACCCCTTATAGGGGTTACGGCCCCTGAAAAAAGCGATTTTTAATGTTTTTGGCCTACAGAATGAAAACTATTGCAGATAGAGATTAGTTGTTGCTTGCTTAAATGTTCAGCTCATATAGCTCTACAAAAGTCTCCATAGGGTCAAAGTTGTCAGATGACTCCTTATAGGGGTTATGGCCCCTTATAGGTGAAAAATGGTGTTTTTGGCCTATAGAATGAAAACTATTGCAGGTAGAGAAAAGCTGTTGCTTGCTTAAATGTTCAGCTCATTTAGCTCTACAAAAGTATAGGGTCAACATCAAGACCAGGTGAGCGATTCAGGCTCCTGGGAGCCTCTTGTTTTGTAGCCTAATGGCTTTATGCATTTATCTAATATACACAGGTTTCACTTGAATTTAGAAGAAAAACAAAAACTCTTAGCGAAATTATGAAACTTTGTATAAATTTAACCTTTATATGGCATGATCTTGACAACTGAACATGTAGAATCACAGGGCATTAATCGCTATGGTTAACACTGGCAAACTAAGGACATTCCAAACTAATTTACTGTGCATAACAAAGAAAGGAGAATAGAAGAGAAAGATAACAGCAGTCTAAATTGATTGCTGTCTATCTTTTTCTCCTATTGTTCTCATAAAATTGTGCACCTTTAAATTTTTTTGACCATCTTTAGTTTGCTAGCAGTAAGCTTAAGCCAGTAGTACCTCATGAGAATGGTAATGTTACAAACGACCTCCTTGTCTTTGAGACAATTTATTACTTGAATAAGATTTAACGGTTAAAAAATATGGTTTATCTTTCTTGAAATGAAAAGATAGCCTCTGTCTGAGAAAACAGGAAAATGTACAGGGGTTAAAAAATCCACTAGCCCGACGCCCGGGGCTAGTGAAAATCATATTCGGGCTACCAAAGTTTACAACCACCTACGCCCGACGGGCTAGTTAAAAATTATGGTTGACTTAATTTGCGCTATAAATAAAACTATGAAAAACCTAGATCTATTATTATCGCCATTAACCGGTACTGGGGGATATCACTATTGATTTAAATTAATCACCCAAACCATTCATGTCTCGCAATTTATCGTCATTGCCTGGTAGGGGGGGATAACACAATTGATTTAATCTATGTCATCGTCATTATCTGGTACTGGGGGGTGGTACAATTGATTTAAGTGCAATTTCCCGTACTTTCGATTTCACATTGGGTTATTTCCTTGGGAGGAAAATTATGATAGACAATTACAATCACCTTTCCAAACTTAAATAAAGGTAGTTTTACTCTTAAAAAGGTCAAAGTCCCCTTGAATTTATTTTAAAATCAGTCTGAAAGTTTAATGAAAAAGATCGACTGGCACATTTATTTTAAGGGGAAAATTATGATAGGGGACTGAAACGCCATAAAAACTGTTATGAAAGTGTTCTATGATACAAGAAAGTGCCAAGGTGTGAAGAAGGTACAAGAGAACCCCAGGATGATGGATTTTTTGCAATTTTTATGTCCAGAGTCTCTGGGGCCCTGAGTGCCCCCTAGATTCCCTGCCACACTGACATCGAGCTAACTGAAGCTTGTTGCAATCTGTGTTATTCTGCTACCTACTTTCTTGAATCAGAAACATTTTAAAACAAGTTTAATGTTCCTGTTTGAATTTACCTGCTTTTCTTTAACTTTAAAAGCGACATAAATGCATCTGATGCATTTTTATAAAATAAAAGAAAAAGAATTAATAACATAGATACATGTACCAAATCTACATGTATAGATTGAGCTTTGCATCATACTTTGGCTAGTGTCAGATTTTCCTTGGGCTAGTTGATCCTTCTGTCAGGCTAGTGGTTTTCTAGTGCTGATAAGCCCTTGGCTAGTAAGGTATTAGAAAATTTTTTAACCCCTGATGTAGATAAAACCTATTGTTCCTTTAAAATGGATCTTGTCTTTCCTTAAAAAAATTCTCAAAATGTAATTACATGTATCTACTTTCATGATGTGATATCTATACCAGGTTGTTTGGAACTACACGACTATTTTTCACCTTTCAGGAAAAAATAAGCCAGACTGTGATCACTGTTTAGACAATCCTAAAAAGAAATGTAAACAATGTGCTTGTTGTGTATGTGGAGGAAAACATGACCCAGATAAACAGATTCTATGTGATGAATGTAATCAGGCCTATCACTTAGGCTGTCTCAAACCACCATTAACCAGTATTCCTGAAGAAGATGAATGGTAAAGGAATCTTTACAATATAAAAGAGTTGAATTATTAAAAAATTCTCAAGGTTTTATTCACAAGATAATTTGAAAAATTACAATAAAAACAAATCTTTTATTGTGCCCAACTGCAACATGGAATCAGGACATAGAAATGCCAGCGGTCCATCTGTATGTTGACACTTTGTAAACATATAAATGGTGTTGCTTTAAAAAGATGATTTTCATCACTGTTGGCACACGGACACCCCTTTCTAACTTTGCAGCTCACCATATCCATTCTATATTATATCAATCACTTTACCACCAAAACAAGTGATAAAATCAATTTCAAAATAGAAAAGTCCTATATTCTATATATGTAGCAAGATACCTGACCTGAAATAAAAGTTTCATTTTACACACTAGAAGTATATTGCAATCAGCATCAATAGGTAGTCATTGATTTTTGAAACATATTCATGTATAAAATCTACAAAATGGTATTATGGTTTCAGTGTGCAATATCTTTCCTCTCTCTTTGTAGGTATTGTCCAGATTGTAAGACAGATACAAATGCTATTGTAAAGGCAGGAGAAAAGTTAAAAGAAAGCAAGAAAAAGTCCAAGATGGCATCACAAGTCAACAAAAACAGTACTAGAGATTGGGGAAAGGTTTGTATGGGTAATCGAAACAAAAAATTATTTTAAGAAAAATATTATTGTGTCCATGCATTGACAAATCTCATTCTTGGTTAAAAAATAAAGGTTACATCAGTCTATAGGTTATTTGAATAGAAGGAAAAAATGTAAAAAAAAAACACTGAATACAATTCTTTGAACATACAATATCTGCTACACCATTAGGAATAATTACTTGAATTCTTTATGTTGAACTTGGTTGTTTGCTAATGATAGGCATACTCAAATTCAGTTTTCAATTATTTATGTGTGGTGAAGGGGGCACTGAAATCAATATTTTTTAACAGGTGTCTTTATATTACTTTGTTTTTAACAGGGCATGGCATGTGTGGGTAGACAGAAGGTATGCTCTGTTGTACCACCTAATCATTTTGGTCCTATTCCTGGTATAGAAGTTGGCACATTGTGGAAATTCAGGGTACAGGTATGTCATAAGTATCGGTAATTTGAAAAAAAGAGTCTGTTAGCTAACATCAGGTCATCTTAAACAACATGAATACACAACTCTTAAAATAAAGATAAATACATAGAAAAAAATATATAAGCTGGGTGGACGAAAACGTTTATTGTCAATTTTCTAGGTAAATAATATGGATCTGTCTTGCAATTTTTAGGCACAGTCATTGAATGTAAAAAGGGCCTTGAATTGTGGACCTGGAAACCCTATAGTTTTCATTTTGTCAGTTGGTCCATCCATTTTTTTTTGTTAACACTCAATCTCATAACTATAAGAGTTACAGATCTAAAATTTAATTGAAATCAGTCATATATTTTTGGAAAAGCTTTTTCTAGTTATTTTTGCTGATTACAGGTAAGCGAGGCAGGTGTACACAGACCCCATGTAGCTGGTATACATGGTAGAGAAGATGAAGGAGCCTATTCCATTGTGTTGTCTGGTGGTTATGAAGATGATAAAGTAAGATGTAGCAATGTTACATTTCTATCCAACCAAGTTGGTGGGTTTGGTTATGTCGGGTGGGGGGGGGGGGGGGGGCATTAAGTTTTACTCGTGTTTGTCTGTACAAATTTCCTTCAAGCTTTTCTCAGAAATCATACATCGGAATGGTTTGAAACTTGGTAGGATGGTTCAGTATGACAAACTGTATGTCCTAAGCGACTTTCAGGTCTGTCGGACATCTACTTCCTATTTGGGACTAGGCCAATATCAAAATCTATGAAAATCGACTTCAAAACTTCCGCCAAGCGTATATGGGAATGATTTGAAACTTGGTAGGATGGTTCAGTATGACAAACTATGTCTTAAGCGACTTTCAGGTCTGTCGGACATCTACTTCCTGTTTGGGACTAGGCTGATATCAAAATCTATGAAAATCGACTACAAAATTTCTGTAAAGCTTTTCTCAGAAAGCGTACATGGGAATGATTTTGGGCCTAGCTGGGGCATCCATGTCCCATGGAAACATTCCTTCTTTATTTTTGGCCGAATTTCACGGAGTGAAAAATCTGGGTTATAAAATGGTGAATGTCGGGCGGGCGGCGTGCAGGCGGGGAAGAAATTTTAGTAACAGTTTTCTCAGCAACTACTAATCACAGCCACTTGATATTTGGTATATAGCATCAGGGTGGGGCCCCATACTGTGGGATACGATTTCAGGTATATTGCTCACCTACTTTTTGTTTAACGAAATCCGGCCATTTTGACTTTGACAGATTTTCTCAGTAATAAGATCCTCAGAATATTATGTACTTACAACCTAATGCTTTACATGGTCTTAAAGACTTTAGAAATGGAAAACATTTGTCTAAAATGTAGTTATGTGTTTTCAGTGTGATCAAAATCCTCAAGAACTTTGGTTGAATCTAGCTTTGGTTGAATCTTAATAATTTGCATATAGATAGGTATTACTCTATTCTATTCACTGGCATGGTTACAGGACAAATATTTCTGACTTCTTCATTTAAATCTTATTGAAAAGACTGAAAAAATAGGCTTATGAATAAATAAAGTAATAATATTTTTCTATGGATATCTGTCAATTATTTTTTGGTTCAGCAATGCATTTTGATTTTTTTCCTCATCATCTTCGGGGTACATACAAGATGTGTTTTATTTGGTCTGCTATTAGGTGTAAAGTGGAATCTGTTTGTCTTTTACAGTTACAGTTCTTTATCTCCTATCTTCTTTCTTATTATGCAGGATGATGGTGATGAATTTACTTACACTGGTAGTGGTGGTAGAGATCTTTCTGGAAATAAAAGAACAGCTGAACAGTCATGTGACCAACAACTTACAAGGATGAACAAGTAAACAATTTATTTGTTTTGAATGGGAAGGTGTAAGGGGATTTCTTCTTGGCTATCTCTCACTTCACATTCCTCTTAGCTCAACTCATTCTTAACTGCTTGATTGAATTATATGAACCTTTACATGAGGTTTATCAATATAAAAATGTTCATGATAAAAAATCATCATAACTTTTTGAAGAGTACATTTGATGCTTAAAAATCAGATTAATATTTCTTGTCATTCCTATTGTAGAGCCCTTGCTAAAAATGTAAATGCTCCAATTGAGTCTAAAAAAGGAGCATGTGCCGAAGATTGGAAGGGAGGCAAGCCTGTGAGAGTAGTTAGAAACTGTAAAGGACGAAAACATTCCGAGTATGCCCCAGAAGAAGGCAACAGATATGACGGCATCTACAAGGTTGGTATGATAAAGAAAATGATAATAAGTTCTGTAGACCAATATTTTTATGCCCCTTCTATGAAAGTGGGAGGTTATATAGTGTTCGAGTCCGTTCATCTGTCCCAAATGTTGCGAGATGGGGGGATTATGTCTTTTGGACATATTCTTGTTGCTAAATGTAATCACTTTAACACACATGCAGATTTTATGCATAGAAAAAGTTTTAAAACTAAAATAGTGACTTTTATTTTCAGATTGTGAAATATTGGCCAGAGAAAGGCAAGTCTGGATTTCTTGTGTGGAGATACTTGTTAAGAAGAGATGATCCTAATCCTGCTCCCTGGACAAAGGCTGGAAAGAAAAAGATTGAAGAACTTGGCCTTACTATGCAGGTAGTGTTTCATGATAGAATTATTATATCAGTGATTATTTGAAAGTTTTTATCTACACAAGTGATATTGTATTGATAAGCTTATATGTTATTTGTCACTATTACCACATCAACTTGATGATCAAGTCACAGAAATCAGTATACAGGGATACAACTAAAAGGCTTTTATTTGTTGCAAGAGACCATTTTGTCTTTAGACATAATGCAGAGCAAAAACTGTTTGTCAAACAAGAGCATAATCTGAGCTCCAGAATGAGTTCCTGCTTTTCCAACACGCTTGTCATGTTTCTTCTTAATATTTTAGTGCAAGTCAAATTCAGTATATAAAGTATGTTATTATATTTTGTAGTATCCTGAAGGTTATTTAGAAGCTCAGGCAAAGAAAGAAGAGGAAGCAGGAGATGGATCTAAAAAGGGAAAGAGGAAAAGAGATGAAAAAGATGATGGTAAGGGAATTTTAGTATGGTATGACTTAGATGTTCTAATTGGAGTAAAGCCACTAGGGCCTTTTGCTAAAATTTCTATATATGTACCTTTTCCAGAAACACTAAATGGTACAAAAGTTGTATATAAGTAAAACAATTGGTTCACTTTAATTAACAGTTTTGATCTTTTAATAAAAAAAAGAAAAGGTTGTCAATTCAAAATTGATGAGAAAGCATTTGTATGCATAATTTATGTCAGGGCCCCACCCCAAAAAGTGTCAGTTTGCCCTTTAGTAATCAATGTTATTAGTGTGTCCGTAACAAAATCAGTTTTCCACACTTTTTCTGAACACTTAGATAATGAACTGATTTTGGTATGCGGGTCTATCATAATGAGTTACAGATCAAGGTTAGGTTTCGTTTCAGTCCACCAAATTTTGTCTTGCCTGCGATGAATAGTTGCGGAAGGTGTCATAGGTATTACTTGACGGCAGTGGCGGCCTTAACTTTTTCTAAGACTTTTGTGGACAATGAATTGCTTGAAAAGTATAATAGCTAGGCATCTGATATTTGGTATAGAGAAAGTTCAGGTTATGGGCTACGCAACTGTCACCATGCCGTGTGACCCTGAACCAATTTTCATGCTTAAGTGACTTTGTGAACTGAGGTCTTAGACATAGGGATTTCTAGATGACAAGTTCCTACCAATTCTCTCTTAAAATGATGTGGATAGTATGCTTTGAAGCAAAGATGCAAAATCTAAACCATTTACATATTCAATATAAAACTAGCTGTGTAGACATATTACTATGGATTACATGTATCTTGTTCTTTGACTTTGTTCAGATTCTTCATCAAATGGATCACCAGCTAAGAAAAAGAAGACAGTTGGTTACAAGATAAAACCAGAACAAAAAGTACTGATCAAAGAAGATGTTGTCAACAAACATTTGTGGGATGAGGCACAAGAGTTTACCAAAGAAGGAGCTCAGGTATAGAAAACTCTACACATCTGCTTAAAGCATTTGTTATATCCCAACAGCTTTTTGCTACATTTGACTGCATGCTAACCTGTCAAATTGGATTAAGTTTAGTTTCAGAAACCTAATACATAAATGTTAAAAATAAAAAAAATTAGAAAGTGAGTGAGGGAATTTTTCTGTATTGACATAAAACAGTCGACAAATTAAATAATTCTAAAAGATGTGTATTGATTTTTAACAGGGATTTTATTGCCCATTATCATACTTAACTCTCATTCTCATCTCTCGATGATACTACATTGTATATGAAGAAAATGTATTATACAACAGGCAGTTGTGCATGATTTTTTTTTATTGCTCTCAGATATCATTCAGGAGAGATAATTGAACTAAGCTACAGTCAAAATTGTCTCTACTAGCATTGGGGTATAACAGTAAGCTTGTTGACGTTTCAGTTTGTAATTAATCATCCATAATTTTATATTTTCAGAAATTTTTGCAGAAAGTGGAAGAACTTTTTACCTGCATTTGTTGTCAAGAAATTGTTTTCAAACCCGTCACAACAGAGTGTAAACATAATATTTGTAAGGTGAGAAACTTCTTAGATAGAGATGTCCAAGAGTTATTTACTTCTTCTTTCTTAATAATGTTACTTTTGGTCAGCATTAACCCTTTGAAACAAAAAAGGTGAAGGCTGGCAGGTTGGGAAAACATTTTGTTACAGCTTTAATAACAGCATCTTATTATTTGGTATGCAGCATCAGCATAGGGGTCCCATATCATAGGATCGAATTTCAAGTCGGTTGCTCACCTACTTTCTGTTTAATGAAATCCAGCCATTTTCTTTTATCTTTTTGTAAATGTTTCTTTTTATGTTTTCAGTCCTGCCTCACAAGATCTTTTAAAGCAGAAGTCTTCAATTGTCCAATGTGTCGTGCTGACCTTGGAAAGAATGCAACACCACAAATTAACAAGACATTGTCACAAATTCTTCTCAATTTTTACCCAGGATATGAAAATGGACGATCATGAAGTAGCATTTAACTTTTTACTCAGGAACATGAAGACTATATATTATAAATTGCAACATGACTGATAAAAAAAGTGCTCAAATATAAGAGTGAGTTTACCTCAGCTTACATGTTTGTATAGACTACTAGTATGTAATTGCTCTTGATGAAAGTATGAAATGGAAAATATTGTCCTTAGATGTAGGACATATTCTTGTCTTGTTATTCCTTTTCTAGTAAAACCTTACAATGATTTCATTAAATGTAACAAAAATATTAAATATTTGGTAAAAATTTAATTTGAATGTAAGTTGTAAGAAATGAATGTAATTCATAAAAAGGAATACTATAAAGGCAAAGCATATCTTTAAGATTGTTTGGTTTGTGAACAAAATTGTTGAATAACTTATTAGAAATTGTGATATGTTTATTTCAAATATAATATTTATATTTATAAAAAGTTGACTTGTTTTGTGTGCATGATTTGTTCGCTAAAACATGAACTCTTGTAAAATGAAATAATAAAATTTTCAATAGTGCATCTAATAGAATTTTAGCCTTTAAGTATAATCATGTCCACATTTGTATGAATTTATTCTTAATATTTTTATTTAAATGTGAAAGGTTTTCAAATTCAAGAGTGTTTGTCATTTTATTTTACTTTTAATAATATGTTAGTATTTTTATTCATTTTATCATGAGAATATATGATTTTAATGTACATGTTGATATTGATTTCACTATCAATCAATTAGTATTGTTAAATAAATAGCTATTAAATATGCAGTAAGTGTCTGAAATTAGCCACATCTCAGTCCAATTTTAATTGTTGGTTTATGCTAAAAAATGAATTAAAAAAAATAAAAGCAGAGAATTTAGTTCAATTCACATATTTACTTCATTTAATATTAAAAATTGGTGATGATGTAATTGTATTTTAACATGTTTAACCCTTAAAATGTGGGTTATTTTCAAGTGCTTTATGCTTGAGCAAATCTAAAAGTTCTTAACAAAAAGGTTACTTTTTAAAAATGGATTACGTTTTAATGGTCTGTCATTAAAAGTCAGGGGACATATAGTTTTTCAGCAAGTCAATATGTCTCTGTGCTTTACACTGCAGGTTTATTTCTCCTTTAAGCTGATTTTTTCCCCAATTCTTATGTATTCATGTACTCCTGCAGCTATTGCCCTTTTCCAGAATTTGTTTGCAAGATTTCAAAAAGTGAATGTTCAGAGGAGAAATACAAACAAATTAGAATTGTAACACTCTCAGCAATTACTGCTCATAGCCTCTCAGTATTAAGTATGCAGCATAAGCATGGTGTCCCATATTCCTTTACCCACTTCTGTTTCACCCTTGTTGACTGCTGTTGTAAGGTTAAAGTAAAATATCAAAAACCACTGCAACAATTAGAACTAAATGTGGTTTGAATGTTCCTGTGAATGTCCCAGACAGAACAGAAAATGGCATTTTTGATCCATGAAATAAACATGTCAAAGTCAAACATAACTTTTTGGCAAATAACTTCCAAAAAAATTAAGACTTACAGATAAAAAATTTCTGGCAAAGGGTAAGAGTTGTACACCTTATAGGAGTAATTGCGTATTTCTGGATAAGGACTTGAATATTTAGCTTATCCTGCCAGAAAATATCTATATATTTGAGCGATTAATAACATGATGTACAGCTCATTTGGTACATGACCCTCATAGCGTGCAGTGGGCAGTTTTAATGGTAGAGGAAACTGATTAAACAGAAGAAACCATCAACCTTGAGCAGGTGACTGACAAACCCAGTTACATACAGCATATCCTGGTTTTGTAAATTATGTCTCCCCCCCCCCCCCCTTTTGTGGTGAGACGTAATGTTTTTGTTCCGTCACAAAGTTTGTCAGTGCAACTCCTCTGTAACTACTGAATCGAATTCAATTCGAATTCAATGAAACTTGGTATATAGGAAGGACACCATAGTTATGCACATCACCTGGAAATTTTGATCCTCAAATTTTTGTGTGAGTTATGGCCCTTTGACCTTAGGAATTTGCTGAAAATCCTCATTTATCATCTTGTCAGTGCAACTACTCTGGAATCGAATTCAATGCAACTAGGTATATAGGAAGGACAGTATATGTAGTTGTGCACAGTACCAGCAAATTTTTGTGGGAGTTATGGCCCTTTGAACATAGAAATTTGCTTAAAATATCCTCATTTATCATCTTGTCTGGCCTTGAGTTGGTTTGACATCCCTGATGAGTCTCAAATAGATGAAACACATAGACTGATTATAGCTCTGACAGAAAAAAACTAGAGATATATTATTTGGTGCACCAACTGTTTACCCTGGCATTAGGAATGTATCTGTGTCATCTGATTTAACTTTGTTGTGTGTATAACACAAGCAATTGTCTTAATGTTAAATTAACATTAAGCTGGATTACTACTAATTAAGGTTAAAAAAATTTAAACAGTAAACTTTAACATCAATTTTCAAAGGCAGATTTAGGACTGGCATGCTGGGCACACGCCCTCCTGTTTTACAGGAAGGTTGGAAACTGTATGAAACAGAAGATTTTTTTTAAATGCGTGCCTTCCCATTTGAAAATTTCTAGATCCGCCACAGATTTTCCTTTTAAATAATGAGACATAAAATTTTAAACTTTAACCAAAAATTTAATGTTAATTTCTAATGTTAACAAAATTTCCTGAGTAAAGACTCATGAAATATGATTATTTTGTTTATCCATTAAAAGTTTTTATCATTGTTTCAATGGTTTTTCTTGATTTCACGATTGCAATTTTGTTGTTGTGTGCTTTTATTTGATAAAACACTTAAATTATAATATTTTATTAGTACCAGTACAACAAATGATAACAATTGTAAACAAAGCCATATAGCACCTAGCTATTTCATAAAATTAAACTGTGTAAAAAGCCTTCTTGACTAGGTGATAAAATCAAAACATAAAATAAAAGTTAAAACAACAAACAAACAAAAAAAGACACTTAAAATACAGTTACATGTAACAACATATTCAATAACATAATGAAAAGGACTAAATCCCATATGATGGTGCACAAAATAAGAAAAGTGGGCTATTTGTATTCAATTTCAATGCAGGTAACCTTTTTATTTTGAAAAAGTCTACATGAAAAACATAAAACATAACTGATTAACACTTTGCTTTAACAACAGTACCTCTGACAATGAGAAAGGATTAATAAACTAAGATACATGTATATAAAATATATAAGCAAGCAAAACAATATAAGGATGCACATGCAGAAGTGAACTTTTTAAATCAAGATCTATAATTGATCAGAAGTCTTTTTTAGTTATATGTTTCACAAAGTGGAAGAAACCAAGAAAATATTCATGGACGGAAATAATTTAAAATAAATGGGAAACGTGCAGTGCATTCATATTTCATGTATATATTTGTATGTTATGACTAAAGTTTTAAAGGCACAAATAAAATATTATTAAAAAATGTAAATACTTAACTGTGTTATGATTATTAAAGATTACGCATGCATTTTAACATTCAATAAATCCTTTCATAGGTTAAACAAAATATTCAATAAAACTTTAAAAAAATAAAAAAAATATTCAATATTGTATTTGCACTTTGTTTATTTAATGAGATAAAGCGTTTTTACTTGTTTAGTTTAAAAATATCCACTTTCACCACATTTTTTTCCTCATATTTTTATGTTTACAATAATATACTTTTTCATTACATGTAAGTACAAACAGTTAAAAATACCATATAAAATTAATGACAAGTGATATTTTTTAAACAAAATATTTAAATTATGTTAAAAAAAAACTTTCTTATTCAATATTACATATACAGTAAAGTTTTCAAAATCGACAATGATTCATATCAATACTAATATTTTGTTGACGCATTAATCCTTTTCATCTGGCATATTTCCGTGTCCATTCTTCTGCCTGTTTCTTGTATTTCTCTTGATTAGTTTTGAATACATTAGCAATTTCTGGAACCAAAGGATCGTCAGGATTTGGATCTGTAAGTAAGGAGCATATCGAGAGTAAAACTTTGGATATTGTTAAGGCTGGTGACCACTGTGATCGTAGTATATCAAGACAGATACTCCCATTGCTGTTAATGTTAGGATGATATATTTTGGTTGTAAAGTTAAGTTTTGGTGGTTTAAATGGATAATCTGTTGGAAAGCGTATAGTCAGAAAGAAAACTCCATCTTGGTATGGACTATCAGGTGGTCCTAAAATTGTTGCCTGCCAATGGAACAAGTCATCTCCAACAGGTCCAGCTGAACATTGTGCAGGGGGGTCTTTTTGTAAGTCTTGTAGTTCCTTATTTATTCTTTTTAAAGCCATTATGGCAGAACTATATAGTGAATGTTCTTGGGCTATAGATGTAACAAATTAAGGTGTCTTTCAATTCATACAATTAAAGGAAGCAAATTATATTTCAGTTGCAGATGCTGGAACTGGGTAGTTATTTCCGGTAACGACGAATTTTCATTCGGAATATTTTTTTAAACTGGTTTCCCATTTTGGATTTTTCTCTCCCTATGCTCCCAACGGTACCAGATTAGCATTATTCGGTTTCTCTTTTCCTTTTTCTTATGCAACATGTCAAAGTTCAACAACAACAAATGACTTTTTGAGCAGATTTGTTTTGTGAAATGAGTTATAAACGAAGTGTTTCTGTCAATAGTCCTGACGAAGAAATAGTACCCATTCTCCAGCCTTCTAGTCCGACAGGCCAAAGTAGTTCACCTTCAAACTCAAAGACAAAAACAAATGAAACAAGGCAAGATCACAAATTCACATGACCAAAACAAAAGCTGTTTGTGTAAACAAAAAAAGTTTTGTCACTTTGATATATTTTATAAGAAGTTGGCAGGTGTGGTGATGCCTAAAAGGTTGGCCATTAGTTTCGCATATTTGCTGCAACTAGAAAAAAAAAAAACAAGCTAAATCCTTTTAACTATCCACAAGGGTCCGTGCGGGGCCCGGGAGGCGAATAGGCCCGCAGCAGCGCTAAGCTTGTCGGTAAAAGTCCACTAAAGAGCGCTCAGAAATCTGACATCAGGGTCAGGCCGCTTTGCCCACAAAGCGACTGGGATGTGTGCCCCAGGTGGTTGGATGGGGCAGCCCTGACATCGAGAGATGCAGGGTCGTCAGGCGATAATACGGAAAACCTGACCGCAAACCATAGTGGTGCACCGTGTTGGGAAAAATGTCACGTTCCTCGCACGTTAAAGAACGCTGCTGCAGGTCTCGGTAAGAGTAGGACCCGTAGGATCCCCATGCAGGAGGCTAAATTTCCCGTCCCTACCCATCATTCCTTTTTCCAGTGGCAGTCAAAACTATCCTATCCGATTGGCCTTGTGTCCCTATTCCCTCCACTTCATCATCATTTCATGTTCATTGTATCACCATTTTCATGTTCATCTCCCGGATATAGCCGAAATCGTGCTGCTTGGGAGTAAAGCAATAACTAACTAACTAACTAACCAAACTACCCACCTAAGGATGATTGGCTAAATAAAATACATGGGTTGCACAATGTTTCCGTTCCGGATTTGACTCATCATTTAGACGAGGTCATCAGGGGTCATGGGGAGGAAAAAAGACGTCATTCAACATGGGACAGACGGAACAGCATTTTCTATCAATGATTTTTCTGTAATTATTCAACATCAACTATTCCTAGAAAGTGATTTCTTTATTTCCGTTCAAGATTGATTTATTTATGGGTTGGAGATGTTGTCTGTGGATTAAGTTTTACTCATATCCGTACAAATATCTGTCAAGCTTTTCTCAGAAACCATTCATGAGAATGATTTGAAACTTGGTAGAATGGTTCAGTATGACAAACTGTACATCCTAAGTGATTTTTTGACCTGTCAAACATCTACTTCCTGTTTGGGACTTAGGCTTTAGGCTGATGTGAAAATATGTGAACATGACTATAAAATTTCTGTCAAGCTGATCTCAGAAATCATATACAAATTAGAATGATTTGAAATTTAATTTGGTAGGATGGTTCAGTATAACAAACTGTACGTTCTAAGTGACTTCCAGACCTGTTGGACTTCTACTACCTGTTTGGGGCTGTTTTGGGCACATTCCTTCTTTATTTTGTTTAGAAATTCAGGGCCAAAAAGGGCTAAAAAATGAAACTTTTATTTGTTTTTCCACAATAACTAATTATATTAGTTCTGGTTACTATAAAATTTTACCATTGATTGATTGGTATGATGTTCTAGGTCTTCCCTTTTTTTCGTTGAGAAATAAAGAAAAATCCAACTTTTTTATTTATGGTTCGATTTTGAAATTTTGTTTTGAAAGTTAATTTTTGTCATAAATTGGAAACAAAATGGAGGATAAATTTCTTCTTGACCCCACCTATTCTGTTTTGCAATTAGGGGGTCAAAAGGGGGTGAAAATGAAACTTATTTTTTGTCTGATTTTGTGTGTGTGTTTTTTTTAATATTCTTGTTAGATATAAGGATCTTAAATATTTTTATTTCCAAATATTCATTGTTATCCTTTAAATTGGGTTGCATGTGACAAATATGCATTGTCAGTCCACCATAGGATGTAAGTATAAAAAAACTATTGACTTTCCATATTGGGCCTAGAATGTACAGGGTTTAATGTTTTGCAGTGCGACACAGGGCCAGACATCAATTGGTCTTGTTATAGGTGACAGTATGGTTGATGTTTGAAATAAAAAGGCTTGAAAACCAAAAATCAGGAATTTTAAGAGACAGGGCAGAGTTTGGGCTTAAAAAATGCAGGATGGTTTTTTGGGTATTAAGTTCATTGAAAATTTAAAATTCATAAAAACTGCATGTGAATGTTAGTGATTGGAAAAAAATCCTGGCTCTGGTTTTCCCAAAAACTAAAACATTTGTAAAAAGGCAGGTTGAAAAAAATATCAATAGCCCCCAATAACAATCAATTGGTTGTTCTGTTAGTAGTCCTGATAAGATATTGTACGTAGATCACTCTGCCATATTAAGGTGTCAACCCAATTGAAGTATATTGACCTAGTAGTGTAAAATTGGAGGTGATGTCTTTTATTAGCTATTTGTATATGTTGTACTTATTCTTGTTAACCTTTTAATAAAACTGTTTTATTTCATTTTTTCAGATCTACATCAAAGAATAATTTAGATGATCAGAACAGAAAGAGGAAAAGGTAACTATTATTAAGATCATTCTCATAGCAGTTAATGGAATTTATTTTCAAATTCTTTACAAAACTCCAATTTAATAAAGATTTATTAAAGAATAGCTTTGTTTTGTTTTGAAAATAATGAAAGACTGAGTTTTATTTTTGTTTGTTATTTATTAAACATAGAACAAGGTCTGAAAATAACATTATAACAGTCAGCAGGTTTTAAAGTGGTAATTCTGTCACAATCATTTCACAATACAAACATTCCATGCAAAAATGAAGTTTTGATACAAAAATATTTTATGTCAAATAAGCATTGAAAGTCCACAACATAATGCATATTTCAAATGCTTTGTGAATAGAAAATAAAGAGATGTGGAATAAGTGTACGCGACACAGCCCACAATTAAACGGCAATTTAGAAAAACCACAATGGACAACCGCCAGCAGCCTTCAACTAGGCCATTTGGCACTGCTCGCACATGTGTCCAAAAGTAATTTACTGAATTGAATAGTGGGCCGCTGATGTACATGGTTCGACATGTGACAGTTATATCATCTTTGCTCATCGTAGCTTTTTATTTTGTTGTGCACAAATTAAAAAAAAAAATCTTTTTTCACAGAACACCTGTTAATTATGCTGCCATTCAGTCCAGTGCTTCTGACAGTGAAGGTCACCAAACATCAGCAGTTGTCAGTAGATATAAGTACTACAGTCGATTGGAACAAAATAGGAGTGGAAATTTTGTAAGCTGTTTTTACAAATTAAAATTTCTGGTTAAACCTTTTAACTATAACAATCACTTCACAAATTGAATAACATGATTCTCATGCTCACTTAGCAACAAATAAGAAAGACGTGATGACTTATTTTATATCTAAAAATGAGATATGGAATATAATTTATGTATGTGACAAAACCCCCCACGAACCAACATCAATAAAAATAAAACGGCAGCCTTCAAAGAATCCAGTGATTGCTGGTTGCTGTCTGTATTTACTGTAGTTAGACCATCTCCATGCCTGGGAAAACTCGCAAGTCGAAACCAAATATTGCTACCCGGAAGGTTATTGATACTAAGTGAAAGAACACTTTTTGCAAGAATCAGAGAATGTCACTCCATGTGAAATTTGTCACAGATCTTAAATATACCAAAAATAATAGTTAAGCCTGTATTTCAAGCCAGAAATCGTTTTTATATTGTCAAGGCAATTCTATTAACCAGGACAAGTCCGTATTTAAGGAAAAATGTAACTTGACGTTATTAATTGAACAAAATAAACTGTTTTTGCTTTATTTACAATTATTCAAAAAATACACATGGAGTGACATTCTTCAATTTCTCAAATTTATTACATTAAATGTAAATCACAAAATTCCGAGTCCCGGAATTTTGGTTTCGACTTTTGAGTTTCCCAGGCGTGATCTCTTCTGTAGTTTGTTTTTATTAAGGATTTT
The DNA here is from genome assembly GCA_963971305.1 of Arcuatula senhousia. Taxonomy (NCBI): domain Eukaryota; kingdom Metazoa; phylum Mollusca; class Bivalvia; order Mytilida; family Mytilidae; genus Arcuatula; species Arcuatula senhousia. The sequence goes on along the minus strand of OZ020303.1, from coordinate 14,515,836 downwards.
TTAAATAAGATATTAAAGCAATCAAATTATAGGTGTCTCTAATTGGTTATATAATTTTGGCTTTTTGTTAGAACTTATAGATTAAGTTTTGTTTTATGATAAAGGTGAAGCAAATTTATTCTTAAAAGATTTTATTTATGGGATAATAATGTATCATGATTTTTCATTGTAGTTGATGCCAGATCATGTTGTACCACAAGTGTTCATCAGCTATGCTCTTTCCATTGCTCCAGGAGAACAAAATAGTATAGTCACAATGTAAGTGTAGGTTTCTATTAATATCATATTGTGGCTTGCCTATGTATGTGAACGGTACAATATGCCCTTGTCTGTCTGTACATCTGTAACACTTTGGTTAAGTTCATATCTTAGATACTACATGTTTGGTGTAAATGATATTTCACAACTAGATGTGTGATGCATAGCAGTACACCACCCACTAGAAATATACTAACTGTGACCTAGATTTGATGCATGAACGACTTTGTTAAGGTCCATATCTAGGGTTCTACATGTTGTGGTCAATAATATTGTACCACTAGATGTGTCTTTGGTAGATCTACACCACCCACTTATAATGAGGTTACTGCGACTTATATTTTACACTTGAAGGACTTGGGTTAAGTTCTTGGTCAAGGTACATATCTTGGATACTAGTGTTAGCATTGTTAGGAGTAAATGAAATTTCACCATTAGATTTGTCTTTAAGGATGATCTCTGGTCAATTTTTGAGATTTCTGTTGGATTTTCGGAATCCTCTGGATTTTTCCATTAAAGAAAGGATATTTTTTTGCCCAGCAACCTCCTAATTTCTTTTCATAATAAGGTTTATTGGGTCATTAAGGGCAAATTTACAAAGTTTTATAGATTTCTTGATATTATTTCATACATGTAGGTTTTTACACTAAAACAAGCCTATTGTTAGAATAATGAAAAAGCCAGAGAAAGCCTTTTCCCTCCAAATTTTGAACGCTTAATATCTCGAAAACGAGTTCAGCAGCTTATTTTGTACCTTTTAAATATGGTGTATTCATCAAATATATAAATTTAGATACCTTGTTGTTTTCAAACTGACCAGCGAACATCCTTAATTGGTAGTGTGACACCACCAACTAGGTATTATGTGACTGCAATGTTTATTTTACGCATGAACACCTTTGGTTAAGTTCTTGGTTTTGGTCCATATCTTGGGTACTACATGATTGGGGGCAATTATATTTTAAGAAAGGACACATATCTCACAACTCCTCTTAAATTTGATGGATTTTAATGAATCTTTATAAGGAGGTTCATATGTGGAGAAATTTCATTGTTCTCAGATATCATACAATGGGAGATAATTTGATTTAAGTTTTGTTCTATATAGTTAACTATAAAGCAGGTGGTATCCTTTTGTGAGCACACTCACAATGTTCTTGTTATCTACAGTTAATCATTTTTTTTTAAATTTATTTTGTAGATTTTCTCTTTGGAATACAATGATGGGTACTTCATTACTGAGTATGCCATGGGCTATACAACAGGTAGGGGCTAAGATGATTTAAATTGAAGATTGAAGATTCAAGGTTTTATTGATTAACTCAGGCACAGTGTGCAACATGAGCATACAAAAATGAATATTAACATATATCCAATTTAACAACAAAGAAACAAGAAATATTTTGAAGAAAAAAACATAGTTGATGGAGATTGACAGCTTAACCAAATAATTTACATACACCTTTAATAATGAGCGATACATTTTAGAGTAACTGTACATTACATATAGACAACATTCCTGACAATTTTTCAACACTGCTAATTTATATATTTTAATCTAAGAATCTGGATTTCTGGATGAGGACAAATAAAGAAATAATGAAATTTGTCGCCTGCATACTCTCCAAAATATTTTGTACACTTACAATTTTCACAACTAATTTTATTTCATCTGCCCTTTTCTACTGGAACTTTTAAGTTGTACATTACTAGTTTATTTTATTGCATTGAGATGACTACTAAGTTATTTGTTTTTTTTTAGGCTGGCTTTGCCACAGGAATTCCTTTGCTTGTTTTCACAGCTGGAGTAAATCTTTATACTAGTTACATCATCCTTAAATCAGTTCAGGAATATTGTGAGTATTACCAATTGATCAGACATGTTAACTCTCCCATTTTACAGGGAGTCTCCTGTTTAAAGATCCTATCTCCTGTCTCTAAATTTATGCCTAAAATCTTCTGGTTACCAAGTCTAAAAAAAAAAAATTGTCAACAAAAAAGTCACCAAAATTGTTATTTTAATCTTCCTTGAGCAGAGTTACAAAGATAAAATGCAATTAATTACTTGTTGATTAATAGGTAATCCAACCTGTCACCCAAGCTGATTAACAATGTTAATTGTAAAATTAACAAAGTATAATCCCTACTTGGACATCTCACATTTAGAAGATAATGAGAGGTGGAATAAGTGTATGCGACACAACCTACAATATAAACGACAATTTTAAAAAATCCACAATGAAAAACAGCCAGTAGCCTTCAATGTGACCCGTGGTCGCTGCTCGCTGTTTTACAACTCAGAGCTGAGTTGGTTGACATTGGTCTCTGAAGCATGCCATGAAAATATAAAGTAGAATTATGTCCCTTTGAAAAACTTAAATTCTTTTAAATTGTCAATTTGTCAAAGTATTTTAGTTTTGCCAAAATTTATCCTGAGAAATATATCACATTTGTATAAGATAATAATCTAAAAACATTTTAGCATTGAAAATATTTTTAGTGAATTTTTTTTATAAAATTAACCTTTGTTTTCAAATACAATTTTACAATCACGTTAATAAGCAACCTTGAGATTTAAAAGATATGTTTTCAGATTAATGATTCTTCCGATAATTCTGGTTGACATTTTCAATATGTATAAAAAATTACAATGTATTTAATCTTCTGATCATGTCTGCCTTAATATAAGTTTGCATGACAGCAAATAAATGCTAAAACAATCTGGTATTAATAAGCCAATTTGCACTTCCAATATGTCAATACAAATCTCCCTAAGAGGTTCTCTGAAAAGTTGAAAATCTCCCTGAGAGGCCCTCTGAAAAGTTAACATATCTGGCAGTGATACATGTATGTAAAAACCGCAAATTATTTTCATTAAATCACCTTTATGCCTTTAAATCAAATTCTAAATATATTTTAACAACTTTCAGTTTAAAACCGTGATATCTGTGAACATATTTTCATTATTAACTCTGAATATTTATACTTCAGCTACTGATGGTCAGCTGGTTGAGTTTTCTGATGTATGTAAACATTACCTTGGTAAATGGGCCCAGTACTTAGCTGTGGCTTCATCACTGCTTACTCTAATGGGAGGTGCAATTGTCTACTGGATACTCATGTCAAACTTTCTCTATAATGTTGTCTTATTTATACATCGTAAGTATTGAAATTATTCAAGAGCAGTGCAAAACATGAAAATCACATTTATTTTATTAAATATAATTTGTGGTTTTTAATTCTGCCTTAATGCTTTTTACAATTTGTCTTGAATTCAGTAAACATTTTGACAGTTTTGTAAAGAATAGACTGGTTTTTGTCTCGCCTGCGACTTTAGTCGCTGAAGGCGAGACATAGGTATTACTTTCCGGCGGCGGCGGCGACAGCGTAAACTTTTTTGTAAGACTCTTGTGGAAAATGAATTCCAAGAAAAGTAAAGTAGCTAGGCATCTGATATTTGGTATACAGACAGTACAGGTTATGGTCTACGCAACTGGCACCATGCTGTTTGACCCTGACCCCAATTTCATGGTCCAGCGACTCTGTGAACTTAGATGTTTTTTCGGGCCAAAATACCCATTTGTAAGACTTTTGTGGAAAATGAATTAAGTGAAAACTATAATAGCTAGGCATCTGATAGCTGGTATACAGACACTTTTGGTTATGGTCTATCCAACCGGTGCCATGCCGTTTGACCCTGACCCCATGACTGACTCTGTGAACTTAGATTATTTTTGGGGCAAAAAAACTTCTTTGTAAGACTTTTGTGGAAAATGAATTAAGTGAAAAGTATAATAGTTAGGCATCTGATATCTGGTATACATACATTTAGGGCTATGGTCTATGCAACTGGTGCCATGCCGTTTGACCTTGACCCATTTTCATGGTTCAGTGACTATATGGAGTTAGATGATTTTTGTGGCCAAAAAACTCTTTGTAAGACTTTTGTGAAAAGTGAAAAGTGTAATACAGTGGATTCCTCTTATTAGCATAACCAATTTGTCAGATAAATTTATGCAATTAACCGAATGACCCCATAAAGTGAAATGTCAATTTTTAACAGAAAATACAAAGAATTTATTAATTTTGTCTAATTATCAAATGTGTTGAGTAATTAGAACAGTCAGGTGACACTTTTATTGTATCCTTGTGCTTGTATAAACAATTGTGACATAAATGAAGGTTGTAAAAACATGTTTTGATAACTTTTATCAAACAAACTTCAAAGACCTCGTTAAGAAAACATATGATTATGACAGGTATCAAGGTGATTTTTGAAAATTTTAAGTCAATTAACAGGAATTTTGCACTTTTTCTCAGATTTTCAATGCAATTAAATGAAATTTTTAGCATTGAAAGTATGGGAAAGGGTTTGGTGTTTTCAAATCTTAGTCAATTAAGAGGATTATTCTAATAAGAGTTAGTCGATAAAGTGGAATCCACTGTAGCTAGGCATCTGATATCTGGTATACAGTCACCTGGAGTTATGGTCTATGCAACTGAAACCATGTCCTGTGACCTTGACACAATTTACATGGTTCAGTGACTCTGTCGACTTAGATTTTTGGGAGCAATTAAAACTTTTGTGGAAAATAAATTAAGTTAAAAGTATAATAGCTAGGCATCTGATATTTGGTATACAGACATTCAGGGTTTTGGTCTACACAACTGACACCATGTTGTGTGACCATGACCCCATTTTCATGGTTCAGTGACTATATGGAGTTAGATGATTTTTGTGGCCAAAAAACTCTTTGTAAGACTTTTGTGAAAAGTGAATTAAGTGAAAAGTGTAATAGCTAGGCATCTGATATCTGGTATACAGTCACCTGGAGTTATGGTCTATGCAACTGAAACCATGTCCTGTGACCTTGACACAATTTACATGGTTCAGTGACTCTGTCGACTTAGATTTTTGGGAGCAATTAAAACTTTTGTGGAAAATAAATTAAGTTAAAAGTATAATAGCTAGGCATCTGATATTTGGTATACAGACATTCAGAGTTTTGGTCTACACAACTGACACCATGTTGTGTGACCATGACCCCATTTTCATGGTTCAGTGACTTTGTGAACTTAGATGATTTTGGGTGGAAAATGAGTTAAGAGAAAAGTATAATATTATAGCTAGGCATCTGATATTTGGGAATTATGGTATACACAACTGATGTCACCATGTAATGTGACTTTGACCCCATTTTCATGGTTGAATGACTTAGTTAATGTTGGTCTTTTTTCATTGTTTCTCAATAACTATGGTATCTAGAACACACTTCAGACATTTTTGAGATGGTTAAATGGAATTCTGTCACCTGTCACATGGCCTTGACCTTAACTTTTCCAAAGGCCCGCTAGACCTTCAATTAGTTCTGTGATGGCGCGGACAGGCGAGACATACTTTAGTGTCAACTCTTGTTTTTTCTTATGGTGTCATTATTCAATCTCTCACGATGAAACAAACCAATGTTAATTATTCAACATGTATTTTATGTTAAAAAGTGTTTTGCATATATGGGCTAGACAATTTGATGATATAGATTTGTATATCTAACAAAAGTTTTTTAATAATCCTCAGATAAATTAACAATCAAAGTTCAATTAATAGGGATTTTATAACATTAAAATTTCACAAGAACAAAAATTACCTCTTTGCTGTTGAATACTGATGTATTATTATACAAATCTACCAATATTGTTTATTCTTTTTTAAGAGAAAGCTGATCATGACCCATCTGCAATAGATGTCAGTAACACAACTAAATTTCCATATCTAGGTAAGGAGACTAATCTTTGCACTAAAAACACAAAATTAAACCTGTTACTTATAAGTACAATTTCAATTTCTATTTTTAATGCCTGCTCGACAACATATTGGAGGGCATTAAAAGTTTCACTCATGTCCATCTGTACAATTATATGTATGAACGTCTGTATGAATTTCCATCAAGCTTTTCTGAGAAACCGTACATGAGAATGATTCGAAACTTTGTAGAATGGTTCAGAATGAAAAACAGTACATCCAAAGGAACTTTCAGATCTGTCAGACTTCTACTTCCTGTTTGAAACTTGGTCATGATGAAAATTTCCGTCAAGCTTTTCTCAGAAAATGTATATGAGAATGATTTTTAAATTTAGTAAGATGGTTCAGAATGATAGAATTTATGTCCTAAGTGACTTTCAGACTTCTACTTCCTGTTATAGGCCAGCAGGGGCATCTGTGTCCAATGAACACATTCCTGCTTTATATTTATTGGCCAGATTTTACGGAATGAACAGGGTTATTAAATGGTAAAATTTGGCAGGCAGCAAGAAATTTACACAGCAACTTGATATTTGATATACAGCATCAGGGTTGGGTCCCATAATGTGGGATTCAATTTCAGGTCTGTCTCTCACCTACTTCCTGTTTAACGAAATCCATCCATTTTTGACTTTAACAATTTTTTGGGGGCATGCTGAACCTTACATGCAACATTATAGCTTGATTTAAACTTATGGTCAGATGAAAAAAATTGTCCATGAAGCTCAAATATTTTTGTTTGACTATGACTATGTACCATATACTCTCACATGTTGACTCTTCATATCAGGAATTTAACTATAGCATCATTTAACATGATGCAGGTTCAACCTGATTAGTACCCACACTTATATATTATAATAGTACCTTGCACATGTATATTTATATAAGCAAGAACTCATTATTTCTCATATATTATAACAGTACCTTGCACGTGTATATTTTTATAAGCAGGAACTCATTATTTCTCTAATAACAGCAGGAAATGCAAGCTTTTGCATGATTTAAAGGAATGCACCTGGGTGCTGTTTCATAAAGCGAACATTTTTTAACTTTCTCTAAATACCATACAAATTAAATGGGTTTACATGCATGTTAGGTTAACCATTGCTTCATTAAACGGCAACTGGCCATCAAGCAAGGAGGTGTTTTTCTAAAACCAAAATGTCAAATTCAAGTGACAAAATAGATGATTGTATAGGATGTGATAGAAGACCCCTTCCTACTTTCATTTTCGAATGCAAAGGCTGGAAGAAGAAAACAATTTCGTATACAGGGCAGAAAAGGTTAAAGTAATGACTGAGGGGAGTGGAATATATTGGCGGAATTATACAAGTTATTTGTTTGTTGACATATTACGCTTTTTTATAAATTTTATAATATAGTAATGGGACCTTATGAACTTCAAATCTGAAACTGCTAACCATTTTTTGTTAACATATTTTAGAATGTTGCATTGTTTTCATCTGCTAAACATCTTCGGGCCTAATAGCTATATTTTGGGGTTATAATGTACAGGCAGCAGGGGACATTGCTATGTGTAACACATCTTTGTTTTTCTTTCCAGTGTGCAATGTTCCTCATTCTCATAATAACTCAGCTATGTTAGACTCATCATCCAGTGATACATTTGACAAAGTATGGAATGTGACCCATACTGTACCATTCTTTTTAGTGTTGGTGTTAGCACCACTAGTCAACTTTAAATCACCAACATTCTTTACTAAATTCAATGCTCTTGGTAAGTAGTGATATAATTATGGTTTGATTTATAAACGCATGTATTTTTTTTTACAATTACCATAGGGTTTATGGTCTTGTAAAAGCTAGAAAGCAGCATAATGAACACGGAAACCTGAAATCTAAAGGAAAACCTAGGTTATCAAATGCCTAAATTTTTTTAGACTAGAGATTTGAGCATGTTGAATCTACCGGTAGAAAGTGACAACATAAATCTATGTGAGTTTTTTTATAGCCTTGTGATATTTGGTATGCAGCATCAACAAGGAGTCTTGTTAGGAAGGATTTTATCCATTTTTGTCTCGCCTGCAAAGCAGAGCGGGACATAGTTGTTACTTTACTGGCGGCGGCGTTAACTTTTTCGAAAAGTTTTATGAGCACCTCCATATCTCAAGAACTATAGGTCCTGGGTTGATGAAACTTAGTATATATATGCCCCAGTAGTAGCTTAGCACAGTTGCATCCCCATTTTTTTACCTTGACCTTGAATTCCGGTAGAGCTTTTGATGCTGAAGCAGAAGCGTGTAATCAGATTTCATATATCTCTTATACTTTTTGATTTACAAGCCAAAGACAGTAGTCTGACCCCCCTGGTCTATTTTTAGTAACGGCGGCCATGTTGATTGGACGGCGGTCACCAATTGTGCAATCTTGGTAGAGGACATCCCATAGATGATGTGTGCAAAGTTTCAAAGCAATCGCTTCAGTTGTTTCGGAGGAGAAGATTTTAAAAGAAAAGTTAACGACGGACGACGACGACGACGACGGACGCCAAGTGATGGCAATAGCTCACCTGGTGAGCTCAAAATGGTCTAATAAAAAAATAACTTTAATTACTATAAATCCATGTGTACAGAAATCAAACACACCATCATTTTCTAGAAGTTTCTCAAACACGGAAATGTAATTTCAAACGGATAGGTGGAACGGTAAAGATATCTCACCAAACTATGATCACTTATCAGAGACAAAATGCATTTTATCTTTAGATGACTATTTGTATAATATAATTATTCATCTCATTTGATTTTGACACCAAAACAGAATTGATTTCAAAGGTGAACAACATACAAATGTATTTTAGTATGATCATTTCCGTTCCCTATTTGTGTTCCACGGTTCAGCCCTTACCTTGTAATGAATACATGTGTATAACTGTAATTAGAATAAATCACAAAAGTGTCAAGATGATAACTATAACTTTATATTACACCACCAAGAAATGTCTTGTACAAGGTCTTAAATGTCAAGAATGGGCTAGCGGTGAATTTCAGTCCATCAAAAAACTTGTTGAAAAGTGTGTAAAGGGGAACAACTCCAAAATGACAATAGATAATGAAGTGAAAAAACTGTCTGCAACTTTACCTAAATTTACAGATATTGGTGATTCCACGATTGATCAATTTTCAATACATATAATAGCAATGGAAAAGTTTTGCAAGCACATCCATATCTCAAGAACTATAAGTCCCAGGTTGATGAATCTTTGTATGCATATGCCCCAGTAGTAGCTTAGCACAGTTGCATCACCATCTTTTTACCTTGACCTTGATTTCCAGTTGAGTGACTTTGACAATTTTCAATACATATACATGTAAAAGTAATGTTAAGGTTTTGCAAACACCTCCATATCTCAAGTATTATTGGTCCTAGGTTGATGAAATTTGGTATGCATATGCCCTAGTAATAGCTTAGCACAGTCGCATCCCCTTCTTTTGACCTTGACCTTGATTTTCTGGTTTGGTGACTTTCATTATTGCATATATTAGCAAAGTTTAAGTTCTATAAACATCTTTTGATCTCAGAAACTTAAAATCCATTTAACTTAAAAATATAGTGGAAGTAAGAAAGAATAATTGTTTCTGATGGTGCCGGCAGGCGAGACATTCTTTAGTGTTAACTCTTGTTGAATAAAGGTATTTATACCACTATGTCGTAAAATGTAACGAGATACCCTGCATTAATCATGCTTTATCAGTAGATAAGGCTAAATTCCTGAAAGACCCCCCTCATTAATTATCATAAACTTTCATTTAGCACCCTCTACAGTCCCGTGGTATAAATCAGTTATTCCCCATCGGGCATCCGCCCTCAGGGGAATAACTAACACTAAACAAACTCAACTTGAATCAAATCTTAATTGTTCTCTTGTATATGACTCATAAAAGAAAAAAAAAACAAATTATAAACAAATACCAGTACACACAGCACAGGGAAAGGACTTGTTTTTGACAAATATATATTTTACATTTATTTTTATTTTTAGCTACACTTTCAGTGACCTATGTGATATGTTTTGTGATAATAAATGCTGCCAAGTGGGGCATAAATGTAGATTTTAGTGGAATGTCAACTGCTGAGTTCTATGTACCAGGTAGGAATTACTTTTATTAGTGGAGAGTCTTGTTTCATCTCCCTCTTTACTTAAACAATGTTTAACCATCATCAGTAAACCAAATTTTTTTTGCATCAAATTATTGCATCTTAGTAACTTAAGGCCACTGATAGACACAACCTCTTTACTATCAATTTGATTTATTTTAGTAGGAATCGAGTGAAAATTTTTATTGATTATTCTGTAATTATTTGTTCTGAATTTTTTCATCACTGCTTTGATATTGATACTTTTATAATTTTTTATTTTTCAGATTTTAAAGGCAGTTTTGCAGCATTGACTGGAGTTGCATCATTAGCTTATTTTGTACAGAATTCATGTGTCTCCATTGTCAGGAATCAAAAACATCCAGAAAATAATGTAACTATACATTGTATTTTAACATTTCTTGATACACTACTTACAAATATGAAGTTTCTCAAAACATTATTTTACTGTGCTCTTTATTTAACTTAGAAAGTAAGGTTTTCAATTACTCTTTGTTGTATCTTACTCTTTCAAGATCCACTATGTACAATTTTACTATTTCTTAATCAAAAGAAAAAATACACTGCACACTATTTTTCAAGAGACCGAACTCCTTTGAAATCACATGTTTCTTAGTTTGATTAAAGTCCTTTAACAGCAACAATTAATTATTGTTTTTGATTTCTTTATGATGAGAATAAAAATGGCAGGAAAAAGATATAATATAAATTAAAGCTTTTTTTTTTTTTATAGATAAGAGATTTGGTGATAGCATACATATTGGTTGCCTTCACATACATCTTTGTTGGAGCAATATTTTATATCACCTTTCCAATGCCGAAAGATTGTATTGAAGATGTAAGTATCATGGTTTCTGTTAGAAATTCATTTGTCTCCCATTTTTAGAAAAGTTGGATTTTTGGAGACATATATTCGAATAAATCAATATCATTAAACTGTATTACACACATCATTACATGTAAATAAGATTCCATTAAAATGGCAGAATTCAGCTCAAAAAGTTTCCATGACCTTGTTTTGAATATAAGTACATGTATATCATTCACACAATCAGGTTCATAGTTTTTGACAATATGAATATCTAAGGTCCTTGATTTTGATTAATAAACCACTTTGTTTAAATCTTTGTCTTACCAATAGAAATTGCAGGACATATTGTTTTTTGGTCTGCCTATCCATCACATACATCTTATGGTTTTAAGCTACCTTGTTAAGAAATTTCATGAAAATTTGTATAACTTTTCAATCATAACAAAGATAAAAATGCAAGTCCAATGAAATATGTGTTGGGGGCCATCATTTTCTCACAAGATTATTTGCTTGTTTTAAAATGAAACTTAGCAACATGTTTAAGTGGTAATTATTAGCTTTGTTGCTAAGGTTAGTTTATCAATGATATATATTTTCAGAATCTATTAAACAACCTGTCTGAGTCCTATGTGTTAGCTGTGATAGCCAGAGTGTGTCTATTCTTTCAGATGATGTGTGTTTTCCCATTGTTATTATACATATTTAGAGTTCAACTTTTATATACAATATTCCATAGTATTTGGCCAGGGTAAGTTATAAATATGTAACTGGGCAATGAAAAATATTAGAATGTCATTGTAAATTATTTACTAGGAAAAAGTATACAATCCTCTAGTACATAGAGAACATCACAATACACAAAAGTTACATTATAGAGGTGCAGAATGTGGGTCCTGACAATGGTTTGAAAATAAATCTATACATATGTGTTATTAGGGCCCCGCATCGAAGATGCGGACGCCCTATAGTTTTCACTTTGTCCGTCTGTCCGTCCGTCCGTCTGTCCGTCCGTCAACAATTCTTGTGAACACTAAAACTCAAAAACTGTTAACAATACAGTTCTGAAACTTTGCACAGCTGCTAAGTAGCATGTCATGATGTGCATATTAAAATTTTGTGCAAATCTGATTAAAATTTTTGTAAAAAATCTTCATTTTTTATAATTTTTTATCGAAAATCACAGATTTTGAGAATTGGACTTTGTGAACACTAAAACTCAAAAACTGTTAACAATACAGTTCTGAAACTTTGCACAGCTGCTAAGTAGCATGCCATGATGTGCATATTAAAATTTCGTGCAAATCTGATTAATATTTTTGGAAAAAACTTCATTTTTTAACGAAAATCACAGATTTTGAGAATTGGACTTTGTGAACACTAAAGCTCAAAAACTGTTAATGAAACAGTTCTGAAACTTTGCACAGCTGCTAAGTAGCATGTCATGATGTGCATATTAAAATTTCGTGCAAATCTGATTAATATTTTTGGAAAAAACTTCATTTTTTAACGAAAATCACAGATTTTGAGAATTGGACTTTGTGAACAATAAAACTCAAAAACTGTTAATGAAACAGTTCTGAAACTTTGCACAACTGCTAAGTAGCATGTCATGATGTGCATATTAAAATTTCGTGCAAATCTGTTCAATATTTTTGGAAAAAACTTCATTTTTTATCGAAAATCACAGATTTTGAGAATTGGACTTTGTGAACACTAAAACTCAAAAACTGTTAACAAAACAGTTCTGAAACTTTGTTCAGCTGCTAAGTAGCATGTCCTGATTTGCATATTAAAATTTCGCGCAAATCTGATTAATATTTTTGGAAAAAACTTCATTTTTTATCGAAAATCACAGATTTTGAGAATTGGACTTTGTGAACAATAAAACTCAAAGGCTATTAACAATACAGATCTGTAGTTTCATATGCATTCCATGGAACATGCCTTAGTGGTTATAATTAAACTTCGTATGACTTTGAAAACACTTAGATATTTTGCCGCGGGGCCCTTTCTGACTTTGTCAGTATTCTAGTTATCTGTCCACTTGAGATAGATAAGTATGGACTACAATTCTACCTCAAGATTGGAAAAAGGATTTAGATAAATCATCAATGGTAGATTAAAGTTACAAATAGACTTGCATCAAAGACTTTTACTTTTCTTTACATGACTCAAACTATTACTTATTGCAGCTATAGAGTTATGTTATTTTTTTTACTTTATTTCCAGATTGCCTCATGTGTTGATATTAAATTTCTGTATAATTTGTGTATGTGTGATATTTGCAGTATTTTTACCTCATATTGGAACAATTATTGGGTGAGTTAATACCTTGTTTGTATTGTTAAGAAATTCAAAGTATTCTGTACTATTTTCATGTGATTTATCTGGTCATCTGCTGTTGTAGAGAGTGTTATGCCAAAGTATCACACAAGGTTAATTCGGTTGATTTACTTTTTAAAATAATTTAATTTGGAAGCTTATTGTGTAGTGCTTTTAGAAAATGAAACAAAATAGTTTTTAAGCTGGCTTCATTTTAAGTTTAACAAAAATCTGTTGTAATATGAAAACAAACACAATCTGGAACAGGATTCCCAGTCTGGGGTGTGATAAATTGGAGGGACTGTTTCTGATTTATTGCCCTCCTGATAAAAGTAAAATTAAATATAATACTGTGGATTCATTTATTTTCTTTGGTACCAATTTTCGTGGTTTGATGTAAATTTCCTTTTCATGGATTCTTAAATTCATGGTTCTGAATTATGCAGCATACATATCAATGTTAAATTTCCTTTTCATGGGTAATAGACGATAAAGAGATGTGGAATAAGTGTACGCGACACAACCAACATTAAAGAAACTGCAATTAAAAAAATCACAATGGAAAACAGCCAGCAGTCTTCAACATGACCAGAGGTCACTGCTCGCCGTCTTGCATTGGCCCAAGACTAAAAATACAATACATAAGATTCAAACAAATCCCTAGAATATCAAAGAAAGACCCATTTCTGGACATAAAACAAAAAAAACAGATAGTAGACAAGGACAAACAAAAACTTTGACAAGGATTCCTGGCTTAGGACAGGCACATATTTCGTGGGTCTACACCACCCACAAAAAGCACGAAAATTGATACCCCACAAATAATAATGAAACCACTGTACATTAACATTACACTTTATCAACATACCATTAATTCATCCTAGAATTATTAATAAAAGTTCATAAATTTATTATCATACTCAGGTATGAATATGAGATCCCCTAGTAAGCAATGTTTGGTATATAGGACAAAAAGTATTACTGTGGATTCATTTATTTTCGTGAATACCAATTTTCGTGGTTTGATAAAAATGGATAAGTTCGTTGATTCTTAAATTCGTGGATCAATGTTAAATTTCCTTTTTGTGGGGTATCAAATTTTGTGGGTCAATGTCACTCACGAAAACCACAATTAATACACGAATATTAATGAAACCACAGTAGATAGATTATAATTGATAGTCTGACTCATATATTTAAAATTAATGACATGTTTTTGTTTGTACATTTTAGGTTCTTTGGAGCTTTCTGTGGGTTTATATATGCCATAATGCTGCCCTGTTTAGTGTATATGACAATACAAAGCAGAAATGGAGGACAGTCAAAAGTCAGCTTTACAGTCCACTCTATTCTTATTGTCTTAGGTTTAGCTAACTTTGTAGGACAGTTTCTTTTACTCAAAACATAAATTGTGAATTATAATGAAAAAGGCTGTTAGTGATTCGAGTTGTGTCTGATTGTAAAAAAGCAAGTCACCACGTGAAAATTTGGTATCTACCATATGTCCCTTTGTGTAAAGGGTTATACCTGTTAATGTTTAAGCAGTATCAAGCTGCCCAAAGCAAATATTTTTATACTAAGCTTTGTATATTTGTAAGCAATTTGATATTGTTTATATGTCAGATTTATATCTGTCTTTACTGTCTCAATGTGCCTTGAAAAGTCAATTTTTACAGGTTTTTTTTAATTTTTTATTATTGCACTTTGTTTTAAAATGAATGAGGTATATTGTTATTTGTTAAATGAATGAGATATTATTATTTTTTCAATCAATGTTAAAAACAACTTGTCTTTTTTACCCAGTGTTTTGTTGATTAGAAAGTTGCATGAATGGAATATGGAAGTGGTATGTTAATCTAAAAGGATGCAAACGATTGCTTACTTTTTGTTGAAGAAATTAACCTTTCATTAGGTAAAGTTTATTGAATGATGTCTTACTTCCAATTGTGGCATTAAAATACTCTTTTTCTTCTTTTACTCACTTCTTTGTGATATGGTATTATATCTATATGTTCTGTTTGAATTTAATAGACTGTGTTAGGTGTTATTCTTATATCTTTTAGTTTAGTATTGTCACTGCCTTTATTAAGCATATGTTTACACAGTATCACTTCAGGCATGTTGCATATGTTAAGGTTGTAAAACAAGGTCAGTTGTATATTTGCATATAGATACTTATAAATTTTGATTTTTCACCAAATCAAATTAAAATGACATAAGTTTGAAAATGTGACTAATTGAATGCAGAATGCCATCTTTTTAATAAGCAACAAGCCTATCATTTTGTCTTCTATTTACTATATATATCCACAATTAGTTGACCATGATTTCATTGAAGTCTTCAAATTCATATTTTTATTGCATAAAATGATTTATTTTGAAACTATAATGTAAACAAATATTCCATATTTTGTATACATTTGTTATTCTTTAAATAAAAAAATATACTGTATTTTTTGTTTTTGATGTATTTTTAGCAAGAAGCTCCAGAAGTTTTATTTTTCTGGAACAACAAGTCCATGAATGATGAAATTTTGCATGTCTTAGTTCCAGTAAAATACTATCACAGCTACATACTCATCAAGTACATGTAAAGATTATTGTTTTTTAGGATTTCTATATCATCAAAAAGTTTTTAAGTCTTAGTCCCAATTATATTTCATAATCCTGGGCTATGCTCAGGTTAATAATTGAATCTTTTATTTTGTACCGACTCGCACGCCTTTCTTCACAGTTCATTGATTTTTTAAATACCCTTATCGTATAAAAGGAACATGCACGGACTGTCCATTCTCTTTTATTTTTAAGGCACGCATGCCTTCAGTTGTGGTATTGACTCAATACTCTGAACACTTTTAACACAACAGAATCTGTTGGATTTATTCTTTATTAGTGTTTGTAATACAAATGGCTCGTTCGCGGAGGAAGTATACCGGCGACACGTCGGGTTCAGATAATGACAATGCTGTAGATTCTACAGAAGAGACTATGAAAATATTTGCCTCCGACGACGAGGAATGCAGTGGATTTTCTGGGTTTTCTCCCAGTCATAGTCACGACGCTAGCTTAGATGTTGGAGTAAATACTCCCCCCACGCCTGGAAAAAGTCCGGAAAAATCTGCAGCGGAAGTTACGCGTCCGGCTGAAATTAGTCATTCTAGCAAAACTGGTGGTAAAGGTCCAGGTAAAAATAGAAAGGGCAAAGCCCCGGCTCCCAAAGAGAGTTCGAAACGAACACATACAGAGCCCCAACCGTCATGTAGTTATGATTCTTCCCCTTCTCCAAAGCGTAGGAAGGTTGGCAGCAGACAATATGAACCTAATCAATTTTGTGACGATGTTTTGAAGTCGTTATTTCAGGACCTTTCGTCCAACATTATGAATGCTATTAATTTGAGTAGAAATGTGCCCAATGATAATAGGGAAGATGAAGTAAATGAAGGCAATGCCCCCCATGAGAATGTGCAGAATTTAGCACAGGATTTGTTTGGGTCAGATCATTCAGACATTGAACATGAAAATGCGCAGGAAGTTACTGAGAATGATGATGGTGACAATGAGTCAGATTTTGAGTTCCATGTCCCTAAAAAATTTTATGATGACAATAAATTTGGTGAAGACGCCAACGAGTCTATTGCTAAGGCTATAAATTCTATCAGAAGGAATAAATCAGATGTATCGTCAATGACGAAGGATTTGAAAATACCAAGTAATTGTAGGGCCCTTGCCCCACCTCAAGTAAATCCTGAAATATGGCAGTATTTAGAATGTAAGGCAAAAGGGGAACACTTGCATCTTCAGTCTATCCAAAAGTTACTTGGGGCAGGATTGATACCCATGATTAAGGTTGTCGAGAGCTTGAAGTCGAAAAAGCCTGATATAAAAACTCTCAGAGATCTTGTTACAAAGGCTATTACCATACTATGTAATGCTCAGTTTGAACTTTCCGTTAAAAGACGGCTAAGTCTGAAGCCGCATATAGATAGAAGATATCATCAAGTTTGTAATCGCACTGAACCAGTAGGAAATAATCTTTTTGGTGATGAAGTCTCTAAGAGGCTGAAGGAAATTAGTGAAGTTCATAAACTAAATAGAAGTATGGTATCAAAAAACTACTGAGGAAAAGGGTTTCGACGTCAGGGCACACAGAGACCCAGTTGGGAAAGCCAAAGAAACCAAAACTTCAGGCCATACCCCTATCAAAATCAATCCCGCAGAGGCGGTCAATTGCCCAGAAACTGCAGACAGCAGGCAGGGAACATGTTGAACTTGAATCGAAGAAAATTTTAGCGGTGAGACATAAGATAGCAGGAAATTTAAAGCATTTTTATAATCACTGGGAGAAAATAACCAAAGATCCTTGGGTATTGAATACAATATCTGGCCATAAAATAGAATTTTTTGAAAAGCCAGTTCAGAATAAAATTCCTTGTGCTCAAAATTTTAATGCATCAGAAAAAGAGCTGATAAATGCTGAAGTAAGGATACTTCTTGAAAAAGGAGCTATAAAGCCTTCAATTAAGGAAAACGGAGATTTTATTTCAAATATATTTTTGGTAAAGAAAAGCAATGGAAAATTCAGACCTGTTATCAATTTGAAAAAATTGACAATTTTGTTGAATATCATCATTTTAAACAGGAATCTCTAGATTATATATTAAAATATGTAAAGAAAAATTGTTATTTTACAAGCTTAGATTTGTCAGATGCTTATTTTTCTATACCAATTCATCTTGAAAGTATAAAGTATTTAAAATTTTATTGGAATGAACAATTGTATGCTTTCCAATGTCTTCCTTTCGGTCTTTCATCCGCTCCTAGGGTGTTCACTAAAGTGATGAAGGTAGTTTTTTTCACATATAAGAAGCTTGGGAATAAGCTCCTTTTTCTACATAGATGATTCCTTACTTCAGGACTTAGATTACGATATAGCTTATGAAAAAACAAAATTGGTACAATGTTTTATTGAAACTTTGGGTTTCATTATCAATAAAGAAAAGTCAATGTTTATTCCTTCTCAAAGAGTAACATTTCTTGAATTTATTATTGATTCAGTTTTATTTAAGGTTTTTGTCTCGCCTGCGGCGGCGACGGCGGCGTTAACTTTTTGGAAAAGTTTTATGAGCACCTCCATATCTCAAGAACTATAGGTCCTGGGTTAATGAAACTTGGTATGCATATGCCCTAGTAGTAGCTTAGCACAGTTGCATCCCCATCTTTTGTCCTTGACCTTGATTTTCCAGTTGAGTGACTTTGACAATTTTCAATACATATAATAGCAATGGAAAAGTTTTGCGAGCACCTCCATATCTCAAGAACTATAAGTCCTAGGTTGATGAAACTTGGTATGCATATGCCCCAGTAGTAGCTTAGCACAGTTGCATCCCCATCTTTTGACCTTGACCTTGATTTTTGGGTTGAGTGACTTTGACAATTTTCAATACATATAATAGCAATGGAAAAGTTTTGCGAGCAACTCCATTTCTCAAGAACTGTAGGTCCTAGGTTGATGAAACTTGGTATGGGTATGCCCCAGTAGTAGCTCAGCACAGTTGCATCCCCATCTTTTGACCTTGACCTTGATTTTTCGGTTGAGTGACTTTGACAATTTTCAATACATATAATAGCAATGGAAAAGTTTTGCGAGCACCTCCATATCTCAAGAACTATAAGTCCTAGATTGAAACTTGGTATACATATGTCCCAGTAGTAGCTTAGCACAGTTACATCCTCATCTTTTGACCTTGACCTTGATTTTCCGGTTGAGTGACTTTGATTATTTTTATTGCATATATTTGCAATGTTTAGGTTCTATAAACATCTTTTGATCTCAGAAACTGAAAATCAATGGAAATTCAAAATATAGTGGAAGTAAGAAAGAATAATTGTTTCTGATGGTGCCGGCAGGCGAGACATACTTTAGTGTTAACTCTTGTCCTTTCAGAGGAAAAAGTACAAAAGATTCTTGATGCATCTAGGTCTGTGATTAGAAATAAAT
This sequence comes from Arcuatula senhousia, assembly GCA_963971305.1. Taxonomy (NCBI): domain Eukaryota; kingdom Metazoa; phylum Mollusca; class Bivalvia; order Mytilida; family Mytilidae; genus Arcuatula; species Arcuatula senhousia. The sequence continues at coordinate 14,496,525 of OZ020303.1, read as the reverse complement.
TTATTACTGTGCGTGATTTGGCTCTATTGGTCTATACTCCTCAGCATATCATGCTGTATTATATGCACATTTGTATCATAGATACCTTGATATTGATAGAACTAATGCTTTATTCAAATCAAATAATGATTTTAATGCTAAAATGACTGTTTCTATAGAGGGCAGATCTGAAATTCTTTGGTGGATAGAAAATTTAGAAAAAATTAATGGAAAACCAATAAGACAGAGTCCTCCAAAATTTGTTTTGAAATTGGATGCATCAAAATCTGGTTGGGGAGTAGTCTTTGAGCAAAAAAGGGAGATGGAACTTGTTAGAACAGAATCTTCATATAAATGTTTTAGAGTTGAAGGCTATCTTGTTTGGTCTTATTTCTCTATGTAATGACATTCATGATTGTCACTTATGCATAAAATCAGATAGTTCAGTTTCAGTGAATAACATCAAAAATCGGTGACATCCCGGTAGTCCGACAATCAATAGTCCGACAGCCCATTGGTCCGACAACTCAATAGTCCGACAACCCATTGATCCGACAGCCCATTGGTCCGACAACCCAATAGTCCGACAACCCGATAGTCCGATAATGCTAATATACATGTATTTAATGTTTAATAAACCAAATTAAAAAAAAATCTCTAAGCATACAATCCTGACTTGAAATGGATGCTTTATAGAAATTAAATCATATGAATATTGGCAATGATTTCATTGACTTATAATTAACTTTAATTAAGATATAAACTGAAGAAATCATGCCTTCAATCAATATTTTTAGTAGGTAGCCATGTTTTTTTACGAATCAAAAATCGAAACACATGTTTGGTGCAGGACACCCTAAAAATCATTCATACCAAGTTTCATATAATTCTGATCAGTAGTTTAAGAGGAGACGATTTTAGAACAATTGTTAATAGACAACGACAGACGACGACAGACTACGATGGACGCCAAGTGATGGCAATAGCTTACCTGGACCTTTGGCCTTTGGTCCAGGTGAGCTAAAAGAGAAATAAAAAGCAAAAAATATATGTATGTTACAGGGTAAATTGATCTCCAGGGCGATCCGGAATCCTCCTAGGGCAAATTTGAATTCCGATTTCTCCTAGGACAAATTGGAATTCTGATTTGCCCTGGATTAAAACATAGAAATTTATTAAACTACACGCCTTATATTTGACATGATGCTTTGGTAACTTTGTGTTACCTTTATTATGTCTCCCCTCACTTTTGTGTGGAGACACATTGGTTTTGTCCTGTCCGTCCGCCCGTCACAATTGTCAGCGCAACTCCTCTGAAACTACTGAACCGAATATCAGCGAAAAGTTGTATACAAGAAGAACACCATATGTAGTTGTGCATATATAACCGGGAAATTTTGATCCTTAAATTTTGTGGAAGTTATGGCCCTTTGAACTTAGAAATTTGCTAAAATCCTCATTTATCATCCTGTCAACTAGCGCAATTCCTCTGAAACTACTGAACCGAATGAAATGAAATTTTGTATATATAGGATGGACACCATATGTATTCGTGCATATTATGCAAGGAAATTTTTATCCTCAAATTTTTGTGGGAGTTATTGACCTTTAAACTTAGAACATTAGGGGGGACGGGAGGAGACATCGTTTTTGCATGCAAAAGCAAACTTTAATTTAATGATAATAATTAACTTGATTACCTTTTCGTGACAGTTTTTCCTGGCAAGTACATGCAAAAGCATACCTGGCATTTAGCTTCATTCTATTTAACTCCCAAATCTGAGTAAATTACAGCCACAACTTCATTCCTGACAATGAAATACCGTATGTCAGGAGGCTGCATGATTTATAGCAATTTTATATTGGTTACATACTGACTGTAATTGTGATTGGGAGAGATGGACTCAATAAGCTGCGTTTTCCTATCATGCAGTTAATTTTAACTCGATTTTTATCATGATTGGGAAACAAATCCTCTTCTTTTTAGCGTTCCCATTGAGCCTAATGTGTGTCAAATTTTTAGTCGCTTCCAAATGACAAGCATTTGTTCTTGATCATCTTCGCAAATGTTATGAAGAAAGAGTCGGAAAACTTGGTTTGTGAAATTTTCAATCCTGACCAGGATCGAACCACGACCCATGGTGTTCGTAGCACTGCACATTAACAACTTCACCACCGTTTGCCATCGTTGTGTACTTAATAGGACGGGTACATATACAATTTTGTGGTGTTTTGTTTGGTTATTTCTTAAAAGTATACATGGATATATGCCTTTTTCTGTAAAGTTTCATGAACAATGTCATTCACTAATTATGGAAGTCCCGGTGTACTCAACAGAGCCCAGCTAGTCGAATTATTGGTATTCTGTGACGATGGGTCAGTGCTGAGACTGCTCTTCCCACAGAGCGATCAGGTTTTGTACCTTGGTGGCTGAATAGGTTGGCTCATGTGTTCAGGGGTTGTCAGGTCATAACACTGAAAGCCTGTTTTAAGGGGGTATTCTTCTGAGGTTTCAGTCTCGTTGAAATCTCGTTTGTGAATAATTTTTAAACCTTGCCTTGTAATTGAAAACTTTTGTGGATAAATATCAAATGATGATCCATCTAAATTTTGTCAAAAAATTATGAAGATATGATAAGTAGTTTTTGAGATATGCAACATTTTAATTTTTGACCAAATTTGACCATTGATCTCAATCTGAATTTAGCCAATTTCAGGGTAGGGGTAGTAAAATTCATTTTTCAACAAAATATTCATGCAATTCGTATAATTTCTTTTCTAAATTCAAAAAGATATATTTGTCTAATTATTTCAAACGAAAATGGAGAATTTTGAGGTTTTGGTATGATTGAAAATTTGAAAAATCTTGATTTTTACCGGTTTTATGGTGTCTTGAAATTGACCTAAAAAGGCACATTTTCGGGACTAAACTTTCTTATATCATCACGGACATATACTTTTTATAAGTTAAATTTGTTCAGAATCATGGCATCTATCAATATGGAAACTTTGAGAGAAAACTTGATTTTGAAACTTGATATTTTAAAGAAAATAACCTCAAAATAGGCCAAAAATGTAGAAATTTTGGGTAAACTGTCTAAATAGGCCCTTTTTAAATGGCTGTAGCGAACTAAAATGCACACGGACATAGTATTTTCTTAGTAAATTTGATTTTCTCAGGGTCTTAGCATTTCAAAAATGTAGGTTTGGAAAGAAACTTGATTAAGGAAAATTTTGACCCCTCAGAAGAATACATCCTTAAGAGAGCTATGGTATAATGCCCGTTTCGAGTGCACATTTGCACAATTTTCCACCCCATTTATTACTTCTCAATTTTCTAGTGGCTTTCAAAATTTACTGTTTCATTATTTCCTATCGGACTCATATTTCTCTTTATTTCATGATCATTTTATCAAACATTTCATGTTCTTCGCCCGTATGTAACATATAATGCTACCCTTAATTGAAAAGTCACTTAGGCATGAAAATAAATCTTATGTGGGACGAACAAACGTACCTACGCACGGGCGTACAGTCCCAATTACAAATGCTATATTCACATTAGAAGACGAGGCATAATTATACCACCGCTTGAAAAGTGGGGGATATAGAGGTAGGGGTGTCCGTCCGTCCTTCCTTCCGTTGCACCTAAGGATACCCATCTCTTATCCCAATTCATCTTTAACCCCTTGATGGATTTTCATAAAACTTTCACACAATCTTTATTACATAATGTAGATGTGCACCTTTTATTTAAAAATTTGATCAAAATGATTTTTGGGTTTCCCTAGCAATATATGGCCTGAGCCATTCGACTACCAGAGGTTATACCCATCCCTTATCCGCAACTGCTCCAAAACTTCTCAATGGATTTTCATTAAACTTTCAAACAATGATGTTTGAAGTATGATAAAGACACGATCAATGTGCATCTATTCTAAAGTTTGATCAAAATAATTTTTAGGTTTTCCCGCAGCAAAACACGAACTTCGTCATTTGACGCCAAGGGGTATCCATCTCTTAAACTCTACTTGTCCTAAACCCTTCAATGGATTTTCATAAAACTTTCACACGATCTTCGTTATATAATGTAGATCTGCACCACACATTTAAAAATTTCTTCTGATTGATTGTAGGCGGGGTTGGGGTATTCATTTGTGAACAGCTGCTCGCAATTTTTAATTTTTTTAGATATTCGATATCGGTCCGATCAACTGGATTCTTGTATCTTGTCGGACTATTGGGTTGTCGGACCAATGGGTTGTCGGACTATTGGGCTGTCGGACCATTGGGTTGTCGGACTATTGGGCTATCGGACTACAGACGTGTAACCCAAAAATCAAGGAGGTTCAGTTATTTCCCTTTTACAGGTTACAAAATGTATATGGCAATTTTGTGCAGATAGACAAATTTTTTTATTTCTGCAATTCACATTCCTGGGAAATTAAACACAACCCCAGATAACTTATCTAGATGTTTTAATGACTCTTCTGAGTGGATGTTAGATCATAGTATTTTTCATAAGATTACAAAAAAGTTTTTCATGCCTGATATTGACTTGTTTGCATCTAGGCTTAATAAACAAATTGAAACCTTTGTTAGTTGGTTTCCAGATCCAGATGCTTTTGATACAAATGCTTTTTCTGTTGATTGTCACAATTTAACACCATGTTTATTTCCTCCTTTCAGTCAGATTCCTGCAGTTCTGCAGAAGATAGAAGAAGACAGGGTAAGCAATGCTATTTTAGTGGTTCCACTGTGGACAACACAGCTTTGGTATCCAAAATTACTGGAATCCTTAATAAGTATTCCTTTAAGATTGCCTCAATTCTCAGATCTTTTAACTTTAGCTCACAATGGCCAAAGGCATCCAATGAACAAGAGAAAATTATTCCTTGTCGCTTGTTTAATATCAGGAAATATCTCTGCAATAAGGGATTTTCGAACGAAGCTACCAAAATCATCAGTAGTTCTTGGCGTCAATCAACCAATACTCAATACAATTATGCATGGAAGAACTGGGTTTTGTGGTGTAGTACAAGGGAATTTAATCCCTTTGAACCCTCTTTAAGGCAACTAATTCAGTATTTATCATGCCTGTATAAACAGGGTAAATATCTTACAGTTGTATTTCCCTTCAAAAATCTGCAATATGTCAGACTCTGACAGTGGTTGGTTTTGATTGCAACGATTTGTTGTTAAAAAGATTTATGAAAGGTATTTTTAATCTACCGCCACCTTTGTGTAAATACACATTTACTTGGGATGTTGGAAAAGTGTTGAATTACTTAGCTACTTTATATCCGTTGGAAGATCTTTCAATGAAAGACCTAACCTTAAAATGTGTAGCCCTTGTTGCTCTGGCTTCAGCTCAGAGATCACAAACTTTAGTGGCTTTAGATTTGAAATGGATGATAAAAAATGATCAATCGTTAATGTTTCAATTATAGATTGTTTGTTAAAAACTTCAAGACCTAAAAATGTTGGCAATAATGTTGTCATAGAAAAGTTCAAGAAAAAAGAGATATGCCCAGTATACACTCTTCAATTTTACATAGAAAAACAAAACAAAAAAGAAAGTGTACAAGTCTGTTTATATCTTTCAAGACTTACAACAAGGTTACAAGCTGCAAAATTGCTCGATGGTTAAAAATAGTTTTAAGTAGGGCAGGAATTAACACAGCTACTTTTAAGGCACATTCTTTTATAAGTGCTTCCACTTCTGCAGCAAAAAATGCTGGTATGTCATTAAATGATATTATGAAAACAGCTAATTGGAGTTCAGCCAGTACTTTTTATAAGTTTTACTACAAGCAAGTAAGAAATTGTAATAGCAGTTTTACTGAAACAGTATTTAATTCTTTTTCACAGTCTTCTGACAGAACCTGATTATCAATGTCTGACGATAGGACGATGTTTGCTTATATTCAACTTTATGGTGGAGGATAGCTGATTGCGTACAGATCACAGGAGTGACATTTAACCTATGGACAGTGTTTTTCATATCTAGAGACATTTTGAATTATTGTCATTATTAAGTGGGATAATAAAAATTGGTTATATTTAGTCCCATTTTTATGTTCACCAGTCTAAGGGAGATAACTCCTATTTTTTTTTAATGATGTGTGCTGAGAAGAAATCAGTCACTTTTTAGTTTGGTAACTACTGAGGCTTTGAGCTTTGTATACTTTGCTATAAAAGCTTGGTATATGAGTTTAAATATTACAGAGTTTTGGAATAAATATATATGACAAGGATGTTTTATCTTGTTGGTTTTGTTATGTTTCATTCTGTATGTCAGTCAATAATTTTTGGAATTCATTTTGGTCTTTGCAATATTGGTTTGGTTAGTAGACAATTTTCTTATTAAAGTTCACATAAAAAATTGTTTCTCTTGAGTGGGCTTTAAAGATTCAATTATTAACCTGGGCATAGCCCAGGATTATGAAATATAATGGAACCTTATCCAAGCATCTGTTTACAGATGTGCAGGATAAGGATCATTATATGAAGAAGCCTAGGGCTTCGAGGGTTAATAAGTACCCTCCCTATTAAACTTGGTATGAAGCATTCATTGTTGATGGTTTTTTCCCCTACCCTGATGACTTGCGAAACAATTTTTTAATCATGGGGATAACATATACTTGTTCCTTATGCTATAAAAAGAGAATGGACAGTCCGTGCATGTTCCTTTTATACGATTAGGGTATTTAAAAAATCAATGAACTGTGAAGAAAGGCGTGCGAGTCGGTACAAAATAAAAGATTCAATTATTAACCCTCGAAGCCCTAGGCTTCTTCATATAATGATCCTTATCCTGCACATCTGTAAACAGATGCTTGGATAAGGTTCCATTTTATTTTTTAGACAATATTATTGTTTCACACCCAATCAAAGCTTTATTAGGTATTTTTATTTTATCCCCAGCTTGAAAATTGGGGAGGGGGGAATATAGTGATGGTGGTGTCCATCCATCCTTCTGTTACACCTTAGGGTACCCATCTCTTATCCTCAACTCCTCCCAAACCCCTTAATGGATTTTCAATCTTTGTGATATAATGTAGATGTGCACCTACTATTTTAAAAATTGATCTGATGGATTTTTGGTTCTCCTAAACCCCTCAATGGATTTCCTTGATCTTTCACACAATCTTTGTGATATATTGTAGATGTGCACCTACTATAAAAAATTTGATCTGATTGGATTTTGGGGGGGGGGGTATGTATTTGTGGTTCTAGTTTTCTGTTGCTAGCAGTTAAGCTCTTGATTACCAGTAAATTGTATAAATAGCTTAAAAACTTTTAACCTATACATCAGATATCGGATATGCAAATACTTTCAGAACAATTGTCTGTCTTCTTGACCTCATTTTCAGGCCTCAACCAAAAAAAGATTCAAGGTATACAAACATAAGGGTCAAGAATTCATAAAGGCTGTGATAAGTAGTTGCTAAGAAAACTGTTATGATTTTCTACCATTGACCATTAATGTAAAAAAATATATACAGTAACTAGGTTGACAAACAGGAAGTTGATAAATGAGGCACCTGAAATCAAAACCTACTAATGATGTTGCATACAGGGCTTGAGTTCGACAATCAAACCCAGGGAGCCCCAGGTAGGAAAACTGTCACTTACTTGGGACAGAACGAGAACAACCTGGGTAATGACGTATTAATATAAAATGCTAGCCACAAAAAGAAACGATACCAAGGCTATTTTAATTTTTCATAGTTGCACATCACTGTTTGACTGTAACTTGTTATATGAATGGAATGAATAATTTATCCTTCAGTAGAAGTGAATAACATTTTTCTATGCCGTCAAATAAAGTCAATTTTGACGTTTTTTTCCAAACAATAAAAAATTCAAATTCTCTTGAATGAAAAGTGAAAATTTTGAACTCGATTGTGAAATGCGTCATTTTTTACAAGACAAACAAAAGGTGATCAAAACTGAAACCGCAAAATTTGAAAACCGAATACATCAACGTCAAAATAGTGCAAAGTGAGACATTAAATTGTACAGGTGTATTTGCTTTTCCATGACTTTGAAAATTCAGTTTTTTACTCACACCTGATAAAGCCAAGTTTGATGAGTCATTTCTAACAATCATTTACTACTGCAAATCACTACCGTACCTGTCAACGAAGAAAAAACGTCGAAACGTCAAAACCACCTTCTATCTCATATCCGTGCTCGAAACTGGTTCATTTTTTGCAAAGTCAATGCTTAACTTACACCATTTATGAATTTGATTTGAAAAAAAATCAAAGCACAAGAAAAGTTCTTTTGGAAAATGGTGCTAATGCAAGGCAATCACCAAAAGTAGCATAATTTCGATCCTTCATCGCCCCAAAAATTAAAGGATTGCTTTTCCAATTTCTTAACTCTTCAATTTGTGTTACTTTACCGTATTTTGCCGTGTATAGTGCGCATTTATGTACAATGCGCACCCCCTTTTCATGATGAAAATCTGAGGAAAAAACGAAGTTTTGTGAAAAATGGGTGATCATTTTCTATGACAGAAAACCCTCAAAATTTGTCTCTTTTTTCAGGTAGAAAGACTACAGATGAAGATTTTTTTAATTAAAATAAAATTGTTTGTTATTATTTGTAAAATAAATTGTTGTATTATTTGTGTATTTTATTATGACAGCAAGATCGTAAATCCCGGTAATGGTCCCCCTTTTCAATGAACAAACAACAAGTGTTAACCCAAGCTCACATCTTTTGATGAAAACAATATAGGTGTCAAAATAGTGGTGATCAACAGATTACTATTCAAACAATCCAGAAGTATTACAGCTGAATGGCTTTAATTGTTAATTGTCCAAGCCAGTTTGACAAAATATCGATGTTGTGCAAATTGGCCTCAGGGGGTCAAGCCTGGATGTCAAAACAAATAAATACCGGTAAATCTAAATTTTCTCCAGCTTGGGATGAGTACTTATTCACAAAACAATAAGAAAATGATTATCTGTTGCTCAGGTTGCTCAAATAATTACATGAAAGAAAATACACAATCATGTAAACAAACCATTCTATTTTTAGATTTATTTACATAAGGTTACTGAGGGGGAATACACAATATTGATCCAGAAATGAAACTAGTAAAGGGAGAATGAATAAATAAATGAAAATCATATTTAATTATTCTTTTATTGAATAAAGAAATTGGATAGAAGTATTTTTTAGAACATAGATATTTATACCAAACTAAACATTCAATAACTTGTTGTGACAAAATGGCGGTCGATATGAAAATGAAATTAATAAACAAACACATGAAGACACTGGAATTAAGGTTTTATTTCAGAAAAGCATGATAAATTTGATTTAGAGAATCTTATAATGAACAGGATTCAATAGAAATTGTGTGAGTAATGACACTTGTGTTCAATCATGGATGAATCTTGTGTCCAAATTCTGACAAACATCGATCTTTTGCCATTGCCGATGATCATGAAAATGGATGAAAATCTCATATAGGGATGTATTGTGCGCACCCCATTGGTAGATTCATGAAAAAATTGTAAAAAACTGCGCACTATACACGGCAAAATACGGTAAATGATAAAACTTGTAGCTTTCATTTAAAACCTTGTTTACTTTCTTTTTTAAGAAGTCAACGTTAAGTTTACTTAATAAATTATGGTATCGTTTCTTTTTGTGGCTAGTATATGTAACCTAGGTTGCTCTGAATGTACACTTTTGTTTGTTAAAAAGATCATTGACCAATACAAAACAGAGGTCACCTGCATTCTGTTTTATATTTCAACCCGGGAAAAATAATCGACCCAGGCTGCCTAAGGAGGGAATGTCAAACGCGCCCCAAATATCATAAGTCTGTGATAAATAATTGCTGAGAAAACCGGGGAGAAAACTGTTAAGATAATATTTTGCTCGCCTTCAAACCACAATACATTCACCATTTTATAACCATATTTTTCACTTTGTGATGTGATATCCAGCCAAAACTAAAAATAAAATGATAAAACAATTTTATTAAATTAGTTATCACAGTGTTCTAACTTCAAGGTCAAGTAGTACATATGTAGTCCATTCAATATTGTAAATATATCATTTTATGCAATATTAACAATCAACGATCACAGTCATTAAACAAAAAAATATATCATGTATAAATATGTCAAAACATAAAATAAATAAACAAAAAGCTTTAAAATTAATAAATAATGTCAATATGAACAATTTTTTTCAAACATTTTTCATAAATGCTTCAATCCATTCCTACACTTTTTTGTTGTTTTTGTTATTTTGTGAGTTTTATTCCATTGAGATCTAAATAAAAGATAGAATCTAAGTCTCAGGTAATGGTTCTTCCTCTTCTTTCAGTAATCCTAACTCTCTTAGGAAGGCAGTCTCCTCTTCCTTGAATTGATGATATTCTTGTTTCATTCTATATTCTATCTCTTCATCAGTGAGAACAACATTTGGAGCAATCTGTTGACAAAATTAAATTTCATGTCACACATAAGAAGAAAGGTTTTATAATACTGCAAAATTTTCAAATACTTAAAACATTACTAAAGCAACACTTCAATAAGTTTAAATATTACTCAAAGTCTAACAGAACATAAACATTACAAGAGGCACAGACCTAGATGGATATCAAGAACATGTTAAAGTAAAACTAAAGCTAGTTACTCTTACTATAACCCTATTTCCTTATTTATCTATTTGGGAACAAGCTATTTTGGTAGTTAATTAATAAAAGCATTTAAAAATTTTGATACAATCATGAGAACTTAAAAGTCTGGTGAAGACTTCATAAGTAGCGAAGACTTCATCAATAGGGAATACTTGTGTCTAATACCTTTTCGTATTTTATGCAAATAAAATATGTTTACATCAACTAAAATAAGTACTTACTCCAGCCTTCTTTTTCTGTTCTGATTCAATCTCTCGCTTCTCTTGTTCTCTGAAATCCCATCTCTGTACAACAAAGGACCGTCTCTTTACTTCACGCTCTACATAATTAGAAACACTTGCATGCTGAAAAGAAAATAATTAAAGATGGAATGTAAGTAATGTGTGAATATTACAATAATAAATATAAAAGACCAGTTGCAAGTTCATCCATTTTGGAAAATTCTACACAATAATTTGTGTCAATGTAACCTGGTAAAAATAGATGTCAACAAACATGGGAGCAATGGAAGACAAATGTTGATTGATTTATTTTAAAGAAATTTGAAAGAAAATTCATTAGTAAATTAATTTGGTTGATCAAATGAGTAAATAAAAAGAAATATTTTTAATAGATTATGAACTTGAATTAAATATTCAAGGTTTCATTCACCAACAATTTTAAACAGGATTTTGAATAAGTAACAGAGATGCACCTAAAGGGCAAGGTTATTCACTGACCACTACATCAACATAAATTAATCACTATATTATATTTCATTCATATTTCATTGCCAAGGGATACCACCTGGTATCTCTCAACTCATATGAAGATAGGTGTAAGTGTTACCCTTGGCTTGGAAGATGTGTTTTGTTAACATTGGAGATCCAAGAAAAGTAACTTTTAAAACCAATCTTATACAAACCTCATTAGGTGTTGGCTGACGTAGACTCCATGGAATTTCTAAAATATGTAGAGTTCCTGCATTGTCTCCAACAGCTAGCAGGTGCTGTTTCTCTGTAATATAAATCGCCAGAACTTATATATAATCAATGACATGCTCTTTAAAAGTTTATAAATTCATGTCAATCCATAAATTAGATCAATATATGCCATGTTCACTTGTGAGATTTGAACATATCTTTTCACATCAAGTTTTTAATGTTAAACTGTAATAATGATCAACTTCCTGACATAAATCTATGGTTCAAATTTAATTTGTTTTCATTAAATCATTAATACTTCTAGCCAAATTTTTTTTTTAAGCTTAAAAAAAAATCTTAAGCAAACAATATGCACAGCAGGAAATAAGCATTTATTATGATATCTTACGTGAGACTTGGTATGGGAATATTGTGGTTATCTGTGTGGATGATACACTTTGTGTCAATGATGGCTCATGTGTTTTGTCCAGTATATCCCAAACATCAACACTACCATCTATCTTGGCTATATAGAAGACAGCTGGTCTGGAAGGTGACCAGAATCCTGATGTCAATCGCACTGGGTTAGCACAGGATTGTAAGATTGGTCCACTCTAAAAAATATAATGTCAGAATTAAAATTGATTAAAACACACAGATTAGCATAACTGAATGTATATAAATGTAGTTAGTTACAAGAACAATAACTGAATATAGAAAATAAAACATGAGTTATGCTCATACTGTATGTGAGCTAACTCCATGTATCATGTCAATCAGAGTATCTAAGTCAATAAATGTTCCTGTACTAAATATAACTACAGTCTAAATTCATTACTAAAATACTGGCATATGACAGTATAAGAAATTGTAAGTATGTAATGTGTTGCATACAGACTTACTGAAACACCTTCTTTCCATATTGTAAAAGTCCACCCACCAACACACAATATCACATCATTGAAGAATGGTGACCTCTGTAGAGACATGACAGGACCATCATGTATAGCATGGTAGTAGTCTGGCTTAGGTGCTGTAATAATAATGGTATTGAAGTTATTTTTGTCATCCATAAATGTATTGCATTCATACAGGTCTTGAAAAAGATGTTTATACATGACTTCAATGTGAAAAAGTAAAATAGTACAGTCTCTGTAACAGAGCTTTCAAAGACATTAAATTATAAAGAAGATAAAACATTTGACTTTATTTAAGATGGGGTTTTGGTCATAACACAAGTATAGTCCTTGTTTTCTTTGCAAAACCAATGTTTGGTTTGTAATCAGGAATTGTAGACATGACTTTGTGACTTACTCTGTATTTTACCAGTATCTTGGTCTTTCTGTGGCATCCAGTCAACATAAACCACTTCACCATCCTGACAGACACAATAAATATCATCATGTCATGATACAAATAATTATAAAGTTAGAATCTTACTAACAGTGTACCATATCTACTCTTTATTATACACAAAATATTATACAATTAATTTGAAAATATATTGATACCAAGGCATATGCTGAAGAGAATATATGCAGCTTGAGATTGAATCTTGTTGTACTTTTCATAAGGTTTAATGTGCAGTTCCCCACAAAGTATTTCCAATCCAAGTAGATCTACTTGATAAGTGATGATCGTGTTATGAAAATAGCATAATGGTTTACATTTTTCTACACCATATTTTCCAAGAAAGCAAAACCTTGCTAAAATGCTAAGCTTATAAGCTTGTAAGGATATATTTCGTGAAGGTGACAAATCATGAATTAAAGTGCAGTTGTAGGTATGCATGAACACAAGCATGTGCAAGGTTGCTTTTCAATAAATAGGAGTATAGTTTTTTTTAGTTAATAAATTTAACCTTACCTGATCAATGTAGTAAACAATAACTTAGTGTGAAATACCTCAACCATGAAACACATGCACATAGCTGCATTCAATATTTCACATAAAATAATCCTTAACAGGTCAATCCATGGTCGCAAAAAAAAAATTATTTTATATACTTGTAAAAGACATTTGGGACTTTTTTATAGTACAAGTTATAAATTGATTTCCAAAGGTCTCATATATCTAACCTGACAATGTGAAAAAAAAAAACAAAAACGCAAATCGTTACAGTAGAAAAACCCAATCACATGGAAGCTGCGTGCAACGTTAGTCAGACCATTCATCAATATCCAATCAGATTTAATGTTTCATTGTTGTGTTTGCACGCTTCACTTTAGGCTACAATCGAAAGTCCATAGTTAAATCGGACGGGTTGTATATAGCTGGTCATCAGTATTTCTTAAAAAATTCAGCACACTCTCATTTAAAACGCTTATATGAAGATATACAACTTAACAATACTTTAATAAGGTGAGTTTAGTAGAAAATTTAGACATTGACTTTTATCAACAGCATCTTATTTTTAACAATATGAATGTCTTCTAAATTAAAGCAGAGGTAACTGCAGGTTTTTCTTCTATCTTTTAAAGAATCAACATGGAGCAAGGTTGAACATAGTTTTGAAATTGTTTTTTTTCTGTATGACATAAATATCAATATTTGACGACTTGAAGGTTATTTAAAATAATGAAAATAATTGTTCTCCAGGCAATAAAACGATTTCCTGCATTGTTTTATCAAAGCCTAACTCAGTCTCAAGGAATTTTCTTTATAATATATGTATTTGCAAGTTATCATTTAACACCAATACTCCTGAAATGGTAGTAATTCTCGTTTTAGTAATTGGGTGGAAAAATGTCAACAAAAGCTATGTTTCATTGCAAACAATGAATGAATTTATAAGCAAAAGATTTGGATCAAAGCAACTTTGAATAAATTGATACTCCAATTTTACTTCAAGCAATAGGCCATGCATTCTTTAGAGTAGCACTGATAAAAAACATTTTTTACTTATTCTATTTGTAAATGTGCTATATATTTTTTGCTAGATTAATATATTCTACAGAAAATCTATAATCTAAAATAAATCTATAAATGTGTCTAAAACATGCTGCCATAATGAAAATCATAAATAATTCTAATTAAAAAAAATAATTATGTATGTACATGTATATTTCATGCAAAGTAATGTTAAAAAGGAAGGGAATTATCAATAAAGAAAAATAGATTGTTAATGCATCTTCTTTTTTTGGTTATTATATATGAATGATCAAGCAAAACAAGAAAATAAATATTGGCTTAAACAGTTAATCGTGCAGAGAGGGAAAGGATTGCTCTGTTGTTACAGAATGTGTGAAATAGAGAGAACAGCTAGGGTGCAGTAGGGTGTGACTAAACAGGACACATACAGGGTATCAGACCCATTCAAATCCAATCACTCCTTAGATCACTCCAGAGAAAATCTTTCATTGAGTATATGTTATTTACTGTCTTCTAGAATCAAGTAAATTACTTATAGTAATAAGATAAAAAATAAATACACCACAAACAAAGAAAAAGCATATAAAAAATATTTGAACACTTTTTATAACTTTGAATTGATGAAAAATTTTCTTCTGATGTTCTGTCCTAATTTCTGAAGGAGTGAGTGGTTTTTTTGAGTATGTAATTTGAGTGTACCTCAGACCCAACATAGAAATGAGTCTTAACACTCTGCAGTGTCCTCTTTTCCTTGCCAGACCCAGGTTTCATTGTGGAGTAATAACCTCCACCCATAGCATCTGATTTTGTTGTATCTAATCCATCTGTAGCTTTTTGTACTGAAAAATTCAACAACCATATTAAAATAAAAGGAAATCCTTTTAATGCATTAATAGATATAACTGCTTTACAGTATAATCTTAAAAGATATTCGAATTCTGGAACCATATAATGTAATATTATTTTATGCTCCTAGAACAACATATTTTTTAATCCAACTTATTTATACCATATTTACTGGTTTATTCTTTACTTCCATGTTACATCTAAGGAGCACTTTCTGGTACTGATATTTCTATGTAAATTAGTATTTGAACAATTTTGAATACTGTAAGATATACTTACATGATCCTCGATCACCTTGCTTTTCTGATATTGAGAACTTTGTAGGGCTATGGTCACCTCCTGGTTCAGACTTATGTAAATGTACCTAAAACATAATAATTAATCCTGTATCAAAAACATAGTGGCTTATTATGTAAATGTACCTAAAACATAATAATTACCCTGTATTAAAGATATAGTGACTTATTGTGTAAATGTACCTAAAACATAATAATTAATCCTGTAATATAGTGACTTATTGTGCATTATCTAGTTATATAATTACAGAAACATATTTTTACTATCAACAAAATTAATAATGGTTTTGTATATATCTAAGTACATGTATTCTGTTTCAATGGATAATGAGAAAAGCTGTTACAACACAAGAAGAATTATATATACTGTGTATTCATTTATTTTCATTGGTATCAAATTTCGTGGTTTGGTGAAAAAGGATCAGTTTGTGGATTTTTAAATTTGTGGTTTTGAAGACAATAAAATACAGATCAATGTAAAATGTCCATTTTGTGGAGTATCAATATTCGTGGGTAAAGGCCACACAAGAAAACCACGAAAATTGATACCCAACGAATAATAATGAAACCACAGTAACATAAGTTTAACAAACCATAGAAAGTACTGTAAAGTTTGATGAAGTTTTTTTTTTAACTTGATGGATATATCTAGAGCTTATGATATGTTTTTCCATTAACAAATAACTAATATTCAAATTGTGAAATCATGTCACTAATAAATTGTAACATACCCTCAAAAATGGTTTCCATTGCAAGTCTAAATGTTTAAATGTGTCAGGCACACCCATAGGATTCTTAGGACCTTTGTCTTCATTTTTCTTTGACAATAACTGACTTGGACCTTTTGGAGGTCGAGTGTCCCAAACTAGAACAGAGCTGTAACAAAATACTCAAAACTGTTATATTCTGTGTTGATTTCAAAGAATATCAAAATGGTATTAAAACTAGAGGCTCCCAGGAGCCTGAATCGCTCACCTTGTATTCGATGATACTTATATGCTGGATATTTTAACAAAGGACTGCTACTCTGTGGAATTATCAATTTTAATGTTCTAAGGGAAACAACTCCTATCAAGAAAGGTCTTACAACTTTGACCCCATTACATAATTTTTAGATCTTTATGTGCTTAACCATATGCAATTTAAATTTTTCAAATATCTTGTATTGTTTTCAAGATATAAGTCTAAAAAGAGCAAAATTTGAAGAAGAAAAACAAGAAAAAGGGCAATAACTCCTACAACCATTGTAAGATCTTCTTCAAAACTTCAGGGCAGGTAGATCTTTATGTGCTGATCATTATTATCCAAATAGAATTTTAATATCTGGTACGAGTACACAATTATCGCCCTTGGATTTTCGTTGTCCACGAATATAGTTCTATTAAAAATAGTACCTATGAACAAGTATTGTGTGTGTGTGTTCTATTCACTTTTAGAGGTTGATTTTGGTCTCAAATTGATGTCACAGTAATGAAGAAATTTAATGACATCCTTAAAAATCCAAATTCAATTGGGAAAGGTAGCTCTTTATTGCACAAAAAGGGGGGAGTTTTGCTTTTCGGAAGCTCTCAGATTTTATCCCCTCTAGGACCCCAGAATTTTCAACTGTCAAAAAAGTTTGATATCTGTGAAAGGAGAATTTGTTGCATTATTTGTTTGCAATTGTGGTAATGAGAAAGTGTGTTTAAAATTATTTGGTTTGAGCAGGTGCAATTTTTTTAAAATGAAATTTTCTTTTATTGAACAAAGAGGGAAAATTAAATGTGGTCTCGTACCTAATGGGTGGCCTACAGCAAGTCTAGAAGTAACACTTTTAACTATAGAATAATGTCAGGATGAGTGATAATGTCATGCTTTGAACAAGTTATGATAGTCCAAGTTGAAATTTTATTCATTCAGATCATTTTCTGGTCATTTTAGACCATTATTGGGTGTCTATGGGAATTCCAATGCTATTTCTTAACTTAGGAGAATTTGACATAGTTTTCATTTATTATGAAGCTTAGCTTGAAAAATATATCTCTTATGAGACTGTTTGAGGTAGGAAACTATTAAAAGAAGAAACTGAGATAATTTTAAGAAGTAAACTACTTAGAAAAATGATAAATGTCAAAATTTTGACTTCTAAAGAACATTGCGGCTTAATGTCATGTTTACTGGTATGGTCATGTGGGGACTTTTTTTCAATAAAAGCATGAATTCAAGTGAAATAAGTCACCAAATAGAATAAATGCATTAAGAATAAGATTAGAAACACAGACATATTGCTTAAAAGCTAACATCATCACCCAGAAATGTCATATTGTGTCAAAATCTAAGCTTTTTTGTGAGCAAAATTTCACCATTTTGCCTGAAATTGGTTATAACGCCTGACCATTTTTCATAATTAACCCTCTGACTAGAGAAGTTGCATATTAAATGTGTTGTCTATTATCCTCTCATGCTAAAAACATGCTTGTATTAAAATAAATTGCACAATTCTAGCTTTTTAAGCCCCAAAAGATAGGATTTTAATGATGAAAAGTCACCATAGCCTTTAATTACCAGTGTCACAGCACTCAAAACCACAAAGTTTGACCTTATATTTGTATACAAATGGGTGTTTTGAGTCTTAGATAGTAAGAATATCATCTATTGTACATTTTAATACCATAAGGAACTGATTATCTCATTTCACTTCATCAAATTCCTCCTGACCATACATGTCCCCCCTGAAAAGTCAGAAATTGCATATTTTCCACTCCGCGAACATTGGACGGTCACAAAATCTTTCACCATGCACTTATTTCCTTAAAACATGTGTTTTTTATGTTCAGCTAGCATTAAGCTATTGATATTAATCATTGGTTTGGTTAAAATCTATCAGACTTGAAAAAAATTGCTAAAAAGGCTTCCTGGGTTTCCCTACGGATTAGGCGCATAATAGTTTTAAGACTAACTAGCTTACAAAAGTACTAATATTTTTATTGAAAAGCATCTGACATGCCTGAAAATTTGTTATTTGACTCAAAATTGACTAGGCATGGTAGATATACACTTTCTTTCTTGTAGTTGAGGGTTTTCCGAGGTTAATAGGTACGAGTACACAATTATCGCCCTTGGATTTTCGTTGTCCACGAATATAGTTCTATTAAAAATAGTACCTATGAACAAGTATTGTGTGTGTGTGTTCTATTCACTTTTAGAGGTTGATTTTGGTCTCAAATTGATGTCACAGTAATGAAGAAATTTAATGACATCCTTAAAAATCCAAATTCAATTGGGAAAGGTAGCTCTTTATTGCACAAAAAGGGGGGAGTTTTGCTTTTCGGAAGCTCTCAGATTTTATCCCCTCTAGGACCCCAGAATTTTCAACTGTCAAAAAAGTTTGATATCTGTGAAAGGAGAATTTGTTGCATTATTTGTTTGCAATTGTGGTAATGAGAAAGTGTGTTTAAAATTACATGTATTTGGTTTGAGCAGGTGCAATTTTTTTAAAATGAAATTTTCTTTTATTGAACAAAGAGGGAAAATTAAATGTGGTCTCGTACCATCTGTTACCATTTTTGAGTAATTTGCAAAAAACTGCAACTTACCCTTATGTTCTATTTTTAGCCATGGCGGCCATGTTTTTTGTCAAATCGAAATTTCGAACAATGATTTTGTAGACCACATACTACTGAACAACCCTACCAAGTTTCATTTCATTTGACCGAGCAGTTTCAGAGAAGAAGATTTTTGAAAAGTTGAACAAAAAACTGTGAAAATGGTCAATTTTTACAATCCAAGGGGTATAACTCCTAAAGGAACGATCCTACAACTTTGACTCTGTTACGACTTTTGTAGATTTTGATGTGCTTAGTCATATGCAATTTAAATTTTTGAAATATCTTGTATAGTTTTCAAGATGTAGGGCTAAATGAGTAAATTTTTTGAAAAAAATCCAGAAAAAGGCCAATAACTCCTACATCGGTTGTTGGATCTTCTTGAAAATTTCTGGGCAGGTAGGTCTTGAGGTGCTGATCACTTTTACCCTATGCCAGAATTTTGATATCTGTTACGGTTTTTGAGTAATTTACAAAAAAATGCAATTTACCCCTATGTTCTATTTTTAGCCATGGCGGCCATGTTTTTTGTCGAATCAAAATTTCGAACGACAGTTATGTAGAGGACATACTACAGAACAACCCTACTAAGTTTCATTACATTTGGCCAAGCGGTTTCAGAGAAGAAGATTTTTGAAAAGTTGAACGACGGACGACAGACGACGGATGCCGGACGCCAAGTGATGGCAAAAGCTCACATTGCCTTCGACAAGGTGAGCTAAAAAGTATCATATCATATTAGGCATAACTACATTTTTTGCTTCAGTGACTCTGTATCAATGTATTATAAAATGATTGATAATATTTTGTGTTCTAAATAGAGCTGTCTAAATTTGGGAAAAAAAAAACAAAGTATAAAGCTATCTAACTTATTCCTTATTTAAAATTTCCATTTTTTTTCATATAAAATTAAATTTATACACTTTTCAGCAGGAAAACAGAGGACTGAAATTTACTTGTGCAAATGATGTCTTAAAACTTTAAAATACTGTTTGTGAAAACAAGAGTTAACACTAAAGTATGTCTCGCCTGCCGGCACCATCAGAAACAATTACCATATTTTGCAGTGTATAGTGCGCAGTTTTTTACATTTTTTTCATGATTCTAACATAGGGGTGCGCACAATACATCCCGATACGAGATTTTCATACATTTTCATGAACATCGGCAACGGCAAAAGATCGATGTTTGTCAGACTTTGGACACAAGATTCATCCATGTTTGAACACAATAATCATAACTCACATGGTTTCTATTGAATCCTGTTCATTATTAGTATCTCTAAATAAATTTTATCATGCTTTTATCGAATAAAAACTTAATTCCAGTGTCTTAATGTGTTAATTTGTTTATTAATTTCATTTTCATATCGACCGCCATTGTTGCCAGTTGTTGTTGTAGTGGGTAAATTCCTCCGTTGACTTCGGAGCACCATTTTGAAACAAGTTGGTAAAAACATTTGTGTTCTTAAAAAAATTACTTTTGTCCAATTTCTTTATTCAAAATAAGAATAATAAAATATGTTTTCTTTCTGATTCAATATTGTGTATTCCCCTCAGTTACCTCATTTAAATAATTCTAAAAATAGAATGGTTTGTTTACATGATTGTGTATTTTCTTTCATGTAATTATTTGAGCAACTTGAGTAAGATATAACCATTTTCTTATTGTTTTATGAATAAATACTCATCCCAAGCTGGAGATAATTTAGATTTACTGGTAATTATTTGTTTTGACATTTTGGCCAATTTGCACAAAACATCGATATTTTGTCAAACTGGCTTGGATAATTAACAATTAAAGCCATTCAGCTGTAATACTTCAGGACTTTGTTTGAATAGTAATTTGTTGATCATTACTGTTTTGACACCTTTATTGTTTCATCAAAAGATGTGAGCTTGGGTTAACACTTGTTGTTTGTTAATTGAAAAGGGGGACCATTACCAGGATTTACGATCTTGCTGTCATAATAAAATACACAAATAATATAACAGTTTATTTTTATTTTCACAAATAATTACAAAACAATTTTATTTTCATTAAAAAATCTTCATCTGTAGTCTTTCTACCTGAAAAAAAGAGACAAATTTTCAGGGTTTTCTGTCATAGAAAAAGATCGCCGATTTTACACAAAACTTCGTTTTTTCCCCAGATTTTCATCATGAAAAGGGGGTGCGCACTATACACGGCAAAATACGGTATTCTTTCTTACTTCCACTATATTTTAAATTTACATGGATTTTCAGTTTCTGAGATCAAAAGATGTTTATAGAACTTAAACATTGCAAATATATGCAATAAAAATAATCAAAGTCACTCAACCAGAAAATCAAGGTCAAGGTCAAAAGATGGGGATGCAACTGTGCTAAGCTACTACTGGGGCATATGCATACCAAGTTTCATCAACCCAGGACCTATAGTTCTTGAGATATGGAGGTGCTCATAAAACTTTTCCAAAAAGTTAAGCTCTGCTTCGCAGGCGAGACAAAAACCAGTATCTTTCCTTATTTTTCGTAAGAAAAGTGATTTGCTTTAAATTACAAAAGTTACTCACTAGTCTGTTGCACAGGTCATTAATTGACAACAATTTAATGATTTATTTTCTTGAGGTACTCCCATTCTGTTGATCTAAAAAAACAAAATGATCAATTTTTCTCTCAAAACAAACAATAAATCAATTATATTTTAATCATTTTAATGTATAAAATATGCAAATCTTAAATACACACCATTTAAAAAGGCCTTTTTTATCAAGATTTAAATATCTACAGGTACTTTTAACCAATAAGTTATTTTAAAGTATAAACACTCAAATTATCTCCCCCTACATAATCTTTTAAAAGTGGCCTGCAAAATCTTTGCAAAATCAATTACCTAAAACTAGGAAGACAAAAACTTCACCCTTTTTAAACAATATGCATTGTTTTGAGTTGTTTGTTTTTTTGTTTTATCTGTGGCAAATTGCAAGCAGTGACAATGCCTGATAGTGTGGTGACATTGTGGATTTTTGAACTGCCACTAGTTAAGGTTGTATGACATGCACTTATTCAACACCCAATTTTTATCTATTATAAACCGTCAATGACATAAATACACACCTCCATGTGATCAGGTACCCACAGTAAATCTGTAATAGTAGATTTATGACTATTTTCTATACTTGACACCGCACAGTATCTTACAATAGGTGTCTTTAAAGCATTAGGGTCTTCAAATCCAGGCTACAATAGATATCATGAAAAATTCTATCATTAAATACTAAATCATTTCATTATAATCAAAGCTTAAACACAAAACAATGAAGGTAAACTTGTTGCTATTTAATTTGATATTGAATTATCTAAGACCATCTACTATTTAAAGCAAAAAGGTGCAGTAAAAACTCAGTGATAAACCAACTGAAATTCTTTCTCGCTTAGATAAGCAGAACCCTTTTTTGGGGGGGGTTAAAATTTTCACAATCACATTTTCACAAAGTAGCACACAGTGAGACTGTTTGAAAAATTTTAAGGGAACATAGCTTACCAGGACATTAGACTTTTTATTCCTATTTCCACCCCTTGGTTGTTTTAATCTGTCGGCATGAGCTGATATATCCCATAATACAACTTGGCCATTATAACAGCCACCAGCGATAATGTTAGGGTCAGATGGATTAAACTGGAAACTGTATATGTCATCTGGGGCTTCAAGAAGCAGCTAAAATCAAATCAAATAGAAATTTATTATCACAAATCAAAAGGGGCACATAAATGAATAAAGAACATTACATTTTATTTCTCTTTTCCCATGTTTTAATTGTAAAAGTAAAAACATCATATGAAATCTATCTCTTGTGATAAGGTTTATAAATATTTTTATGCACAGTATTCAACTGTCTAGAAGAAAAAATAATATATTATTCAAATGCATAATTATCATAGTACCTGTGGATGTATAGGATCTGTAAAACTCCATATCAATATAAGTGAAGGAGTCATTATAACTTTGGCAGCAGCATCAATTCTGTCATCAAAAGTCATTTTCTCTGCAACAGATACTGCAACAACTCCTACAAGATGAATAATAAATATTGTTAGTCAGGGATTTGTTTCTATCCAAATTAAATGGTATTCTGCCAGCCTTACCACTGGAGGTTTTTTTAATTTACATCTGGAGGTAAAACTTATTAGGGGCTACATGTAATACAAATAAGAAAAGCTTTTAAATGTTAGGGTATTGTTTGTATCAAGAGGAAAATCTTATCATCATTATCAAGTATTTCCCCAAAAACACACCAATAACTGACCTTTGATTGTAGGGTGCCATTGAATACAGGTTATTCTTTTTTCTTTACTAAACTGTAGATCTGTGAAAGATTGATATTCCTAAAACAAGAAAGTAGTAAGCATAAATAGAAGAAATAGAAATACACCTTTTTTAATCTTTCATGCAGCAAAATTGCATGCAATCTTATGATAGGTTAATCTGACAAGTTAGAAATTCTACCATGGTAACAGTGAAAATGGCAAAAAAATTGTCAAAATGCAAACTAATTTTATAATGGAAAAGCAAGATGCAAAAGTTTAAAATTCATTGTTGAAATGTTTAATGAGTGTAGGTTTAAAGTCAAAATTATGTAAGTGATTTTTTAAGATCAGATGAAATATAGACTTAACAAGCTTGAACTTTGTTGTCAGTTTATTTTTTCTACGTACTAGCTAAAAGTATGCAGCACTTCAAAACTTTCAAATTACTTGTTCTCAAGTAATGACTGATCTGCTAAAATTTCATGACTTAAATACCTTTAGATGATTGTCTGCCTTGCTTCCAAAGCCGGCATTGCCATCACCAAGATTAATCCAGTCAATAAAGAAAACATCCATAATCTCATTCTGCTGAAGTGCTGTTTTAAAGCGGGGTGTAACTTCACTGATGAAGTTTGGCAGATTTTTAGAGTTACAGATTGTATCTTTTTCTTGTTGTGAGAATTCTCGTGGATAGTACTGAGTGTTTGCATTCCTGGGATATTTCCAGTCTGTTTGTGTACTGGCTTCACACAATGTTGGAATAGCCTAAATAAGAATAAATCTACATAATGCTTAGAACAGCATAAAAAAATAAAAATTCTAAGTAGTTTTCATGTATTGATAAAATCAGACATTTTTATGATATTTAATTATGCAAAGCTAGTTTGTTACGTAAGTAAGTTCATCTAGAAATAATATCCTATAACAAACAAAAGAATAGACAAATACCAATATCTAATTATATCATGCTTTCGATGGGTGTATTTTTTCTAGGTTAGCAAAAGTTTACATCTGCAAAATCACATTTTATATCAGGCTATGTATTAAGATTGCAGAATCTCATATTTGAAAGAACATAAAAAAACTTAATGGCAATACATGTTAAGTGACTAACCTGTGTACTCTTTTCAAGTTCTAGT
This sequence comes from Arcuatula senhousia, assembly GCA_963971305.1. Taxonomy (NCBI): domain Eukaryota; kingdom Metazoa; phylum Mollusca; class Bivalvia; order Mytilida; family Mytilidae; genus Arcuatula; species Arcuatula senhousia. The sequence continues at coordinate 14,471,944 of OZ020303.1, read as the reverse complement.
TTCTTCACATCAAAAGATCTGTCATCATAACGAGCACATTCAATGTAGCCATCCTTAGCATCAGCAACATTTCTGTCAGAGAAGTTGGCAGGGCCTCCAAACTCTCTCCTTATCCTTTTTACAGATACTTTAATCTACATAAAACAGACAATATTTAAACAAAATCAAAGACAAGAACTTAATCAGTATCAAAATAGAAATAATCTTTACAACAATATAGTCTATAAAAAAACACTCTGAGGATTGAGTTACAGACCTTCAGCTGTTGATTGATATTTTTTATTGACAATATTATGCACAATTATTAGCCTATCTTCAAAAATAAAACACTTTCATCATTCATATACAAACCCTTCTTCTGTTATCCATGACATTTTCCTCCTTGATTTCTTTCTCACTGCCATGAGAGACCCACTCTTTTGGTTCTGGAGGTACATATGTGTATACAATTTCCTCTTCAGCTTCTCCTTCACCAGCTCCTGCTTCGTCCCCAGCAGGCTAAAAACAGGAAACAAAAAAATTATTATTGGTTAATGGTTATTTCATTTCTAAATAACAGCAGAACTTTTCATTTTCAATTTAAAAATCGAAACATACTACATTGTAATATTAATTTCTACAAAATATTAGAATTAAAAGAACTTAACAAATGTTCAAATATAATTGATAATACTTTTAAAACACTGTCACTTTATAACCTTAGAAGCTGTCTTTTGATATATAAGGTGTTGATTGTAGCAAGCATTTCATGCATTTGTGCTAGTCTGCCTAAAATGTGGAGGTATTTTTTCAACTGTTTTCACATAATTGTACATTAAAGTTTATTGTTGCAAAATGTGATTTAAAAAGAAACTGAGGACAAACAAAAAATTATAAACAGTTCTTGAGTTGAATAAAGTGGTGTGTTTATGCATACTACCTGAGGCATGTAAACCTTTATAATATAAAGCAATGCAAAAACATACTTTTCGTCTATATTAACCTTAAAATCAAACTTAAGCAATTTTACTTTATATACTATTTCCATAATGAACATGAATTATTATAGAGAAAAAACATCACCAGAAAATATTTGTAAACTGCACTATTTTTTTTTCAAACTAATTGTATTATGTATTAATAATATTCTCCCAATGGAAAGCTTTAAAAATACATTGTTTCATTATCATTTTTCATAAAGTAGCTATACATTTGTATTTTACATTTGCAACTCATAATGTAAAATATGGAAAATTAGTTCACTCAACTGACATTTGTTGCTATAAATTGAAGAAATATTGTGCATCATTATATAGATTTATTAATGTATGACAATATTAATCTGATTTGCTCTATCGCTTTAAGGAAAGTTATAATTTACTCACATTCAATATCTTTTCTTTGGCTTCCTCTGTTAGAGCTATGTAAAAATTCTGTCCAAATTTAAACTCTGAATCATAAACAACCAGGATTTCATCTGTTGGGTAGTTCTATAATTAAAAAGATAATTTCATATCATGCATACTATTAAATATCCAGTAATGAGCAAAAGATAATATATTCCTAGAGCATATTGAGAACAAACAGAAAATATAAATTTTTCATAAAGTAGAAAGCACATATATACTTCTTACCAAAATTTCTTGTTTCAGAGGAGCAAAATCACAAACACCAGCTCTCATTTTCAAATCTTCTAATATTTCTTCTTTGGTGATAATTTTTATAGGATTTTCAACAGTAACATCTTCATCCATTCGACAATGGAAGATTTCCTGGGTCTTTGATGACAAAAACAGGGGGACAACTCCCTCTGGAAGACCTATAAATACATTAAAATACTTATATAATTGTAATAATCATTCATTAACATAGCTAGTAGTAAGAGATACTTTTACAGAAGGACATTAAAATGCTTTATATTAGGAAATCTTTACTCAAAAAAAGGTAAACATTTATTTCTCTGTAGATTAATGTAAGTAAATGAACTTTTTATATAATGGTTTACCAAAATTAAATGAAGCTTAATTTTCATGCTTCTAAAATGTGAATGAAGGAAAAAATAAAACAAAAAAGAGGGGGAGACATAAATATACAATCACTATTATGTAAGAAACTAATGCTAACAAATAAGTTTCCATTTTGTTAATGTTAGTAACAACTTACCCTCTTCTTCTGTGGCTTCACCATCAGCTGGGGTCTCAGGTTTGGGCTCCTCCTTCTTCTTTGATCCTATTACATTGAAAAAATGTCCATTATTGATATATTTGATGTTTGCAAACCGTGTCAACTTAACATGTACATACTACATAGAATGTGGCTTCAATTTAATCTTTTACCTCAATAAATTTTAAGTGTGAAGGAATAAGATATTAATATGTTTTATAATGCACATCTATGGAAATTCTTTTATAATTATTCTTTTAAATGAAAAGAAATGTTTATCCCATGTACTGTTTTTATTGACTAAGGCCTCTATTCCAAACAAAAAATATGAACTTTGTTATATTCTCAGTTTTTGATACACGACTTAATAATTATATTAGTACCTTTAGCTGGAGTGCCTGTTTTTGCAGCACCTTTTTGAGGTACAGGACTTTTGGATGGTGTAGATTTTCCCTTTGCACTATCAGGTTTTCCTTTTGCACTGCTTGGTTTTGCCTTTCCACTACCTGGTTTCAGTTTTGCACTCCCTTTAGGAGAAGTTTTTCCTTGAGCAGTGTCCTAATTAGACAAAATAATATGATAAATAGATACACAGTTCATTTCAAATGTCTCTAAAAATAAATTTCCTAACTATTAATATTCTTTGCTTTTCTGTAGTGATGATGTGCAATATTACATGTACATGTATGTATACAAATAAATCAAAATAGAGAGTAACATAATAATAGATAAGCTATATTGGTATACTAATATACATGACACAGAATCACTAGTTTATGGTGGAAAACAACTAGATATGTTTCGATAATTTAAACATGAAGTAAATACTTCAGCACATCACTTGAAGCTTGGCCCTAGATAATTCTTCACCAGTGTCAATTCAGCATATATTTACTTAATCTCCACCCTTCTCATTCCTGTACATTCAATTTTGTTGTTTTGAGAAAACTCCAACTGTCTGTAAACCAAATATCAGATGCCTGGGTATAATACTTTTCATATTATTCATTTTCCATAGAAGTCTTTCAAAAAGTTTAAATCTTGAAAAACAACAACCTAAGTTTGCAGAGTCGTTGAAGCGTGAAAATGAAGTCAGGGTCATATGGCATTGTGTCAGTTGTGTAGACCACAACCCAAACTGACTGCATACCAAATATCAGATGTCTAGGTATCATATTTTCTAGCAATTCATTGTCCACAAAAGTCTTACATAAAAGATTTCGGCCTGAAAAAACCCTAAGTTCACAGAGTCACTGGAGCCTGAAAATGGGTTCAGGGTCACACAGAAATGACAAGATGGTAACAGTTAAGTAGACCATGTTCTCAAAAGTCTAACTAAACAGTTTACGCTGCCGCTGCCACCAGGAAAGTAATACCTACATGTATGTCTCGCCTTCCATGACTATTTGTCGCAGGCGAGACCAAAAAAAATACATATTAAAGTGTATCCTTAATTTTTTTGTAACAAGTAACCTTTTCCTTTTCTTCCTGCTTTGCGGTCTCCTTCTCCTTGTCAGATTCCTTTGTATCTGGTTCAGGCATCTTTATAGCTTTCTGAAGATAGAAACGAATCTGATATTTATTTTTAACCAGATCAGTATGTTAGTATTTGGGGATTTTTAATTCTTCTAGCAAAGGATGATATATTTTTATAGCAAAGCATAAATAATACAATTAGCATTAAAGGTGTGAAAGAGAGAAAAAGTATGTGAAAGTCTACTTATATTGTGTATCACGTCTTATTATATATGCCTATCAGACTGTTGATTGGGTCAATACAACATTGAACAATGTGACCCTTTAATGAAAACTGTAGTTCTTGCTATGTTGAAATCATTTTGGCTTTTTTGCTATTTTACGTTTATATGTGAATTCTATTGTAGATCATGTAGATAGTTCATCAAACTGCACCAGACTTAAAATATGATAGAAGATAAAATGTTTTAACACTCATTGAGATTTTCACAAGTTTTCCAAAAAGTCTGCACGTGATGAAAAACAATGAAATACTATAAAATCAAAATTTATTGCAAGAATAATTGAACAAGAGGCTCCCAGGAGCCTGAATCGCTCACCTGGTCCTTAAGCCATAAGGTTCTTTTCTTTAAGGGGTCATCTGAAAACTGAGACCTCATTGAGACTTTTGTAAAGCCTTTGTAAACAGCTGCATGTTTTAGCAAGCAACATATTTTTTTTCTCTGCGTTAGTTTTCAATCTATAGGACAAAAACATGAAGAAACACTATTTTTGACCTGTAAAGGGTCATAACCCCTAAAAGGAGTCATCTTACAAGTTTGACCCAATAGAGACTTTCGCAGAGCTTAAGAGCAAAAGCTTTTCTCTATCTGCAATAGTTTATATTAGTTTCATTTTATTGGGAAAAAGGCTATTTTAGACCTGTAAAGGGCCATAACCCCTATAAGGAGTGATCTGACAAGATCAACCAAATGGAGACTTTTGTAGAGCTTAATGAGCTGAACATTTAAGCATGCAACAGCTTTTCTCTATCTGCAATAGTTTTTATTCTATAGTGTAAAAACATGAAAAAACACTATTTTTGACCTTTAAAGGGCCATAACCCCTATTAGGATTTCTCAGAAAACTTCAACCCAATGGAGACTTTTGTAGAGCTTTTGATTCCGAAGAGTCTACAATCCTTCAGATTTTTTCTATCTGTTATGGTTGCTGAGTTAGAAGCCATTTTAAGTGGTTTTACCCTATGTTCTATTTTTAGTAACAGCATCCATGTTTTTATTGAATCATTTCAAAGTGAGGATCGTTTGTTGCCAACATGCCATATACCATTCCTGCAAAGTTTCAGTTAAATTGGTTTAGTGGTTTCAGAGGAGAAGATTTTTGAAATTTTTAACAGACGACGGATGACAGACGATGACTGACACACAGTGATGGCATAAACTCACATGGCCTGTGGCCAGGTGAGCTAAAAAACGTTATCAATTCAGTACACTAGAAGGTACTTAGTAATGACTTTAGTTTAAGCACAATCTTCATAAACCATTTTCTTTCTTTGGTAAACCCTTCATTAAACAATACAAAAGTACTCATAATGTGACATCTTAGATTTACAACCATATAATTATAAAAAAAAGGTTATCGAGCACTGGTTAGAAGAGCCTTTCATATCATCTCGTCCCATGAAATTGAATTTTTCTAATCAAAGAGCAACAGTCTGTGCAAGTTTTGAATTATTTAAGCTTGGAGTGGCTTATTTAAAGACAACTTTTTACTTGTTCAAAATCAAATTGTATTTCCAAAAATAATATAATAAATGTTTAAAAATAGGTGCCAACTTCATCGATGATTTGAGCAACTATAGTACACGTACCAACAAATATGTAGCTATTTAGGCTAGTAACTATTAAGACAAAAACAGAATGCAGTTTTTCTAAGATATGGAATTGTCTTTACACCAAATGATTCAAGCCAAAATTATCCAGTTCCTGTCAAATTAATCTCATGTGCTTGCTTTTTATTTGAAAATTTGAAAACACTTGTTTTCTTTTTTCATTTCTATTCTTTTTGGGCAAAACAGTGTTTCTATGCTTATGTTAAATGACACTATGTTTATCTAACCCTTACTTGTCTCAATAGGTTATGAAATAAAAATTTGCAAAAAATAAATAGCAAACGGCAACTGCTAATTTATCTTGTTGTGCTTGCGTCCATGTTGAAATCGCCCGGATGTACGCCTTTTCGTAGTCAAGAGCAACACCAACTTATTTTTATTGACATTTTTTGTAAATTCACAGTTTTTTTAATGATAAATTAACATTATATCTTTATAATGTGCTTTGAATAATAGTTATTGGACATATAATGCCGATAAACAATAATAAATATTGGCGGGAAATTTAAAAACTTCAATAACAGGTGCCCCTCCCCCCACAAGCTGCACACCACCTTTTCACATTTCCGTGGGTTTCACTTCTATGGCGTGTGAACAACTGTCTTTGCACTGTTTTTTTCCCTGATATTTTAAGAATATGAAAACATTAATTAATTAGTATTATAACATAGTGTTCAAATTGTACCAGAGACCCTAGATTAATTGTAATTTTTCAGTCTTGTCTAAAAACCGTCAATTAAGAATTTTTATTTGTTATACAAACAATATAACAATTGAAAACTGAATAAAATGATCTGTCTAACACAACTTTTATTTGTTTTAAAATATTTCTTGAAAATAAGCTACAATAATTTATAGTTTTAGTGAATCCCGGCACCCCTATCAACATAAAGAAGGAAAAACAAATAAAGCTGAAAACACCATCTTGTTTAAGCTAAGATCGGAAAACACTTGGCGTTGCAAAACAATGTTATTTGAATTATTTTCCGCAAATATTTTCAAAAGTTTCAATCTAGATTTAAGTAGAGTAACAGTTTATGCTCAAAATACAAATGTGCTTATTTTCAAAGGTTAAAAAATGCTGCACAAATGCATCGTGTATGGATACTGATAAAAAACAAACACGATGAAATCCTGCTTTTTTTTTCTGGAAACTGATCGGTGACGATATGTCTTTGAAATGAGTGTGTTTCACCCCATATACGACTTGGTAAATTTTCAAACTTTTGAGGTGTACGACTCCACGTTCTATTTTAAGCAATTTTCCGCGCTTTTGTTACCTTCAAATAATAATATGTAAAATTGTAACTAACTTACATTTTTCAATAATATATTGAGTGTTTGAAGTTTTTGTCCACCTCTATATTTTGGAAAATGATTGAAACCGATTCACATTTGCCGCCGAGATTTTCAAAGTTAAAACCTTAAAAAGTGTACGTCTCCACGTACAGTCACTCTATATACATTCTGCGGGTACAGACTAACAGTGGGAGTACCACAGGTTTTCGCCCTTGGTCCTTTATTATTGCTATTATATATTATGTAAAGTTACGGGAAATTTCCAAATTTTATTTTCCATCCTCATTTTTTTTAAAATTTCTTTTTGGAACATGAAGTTCGGCTGAATTTATAACCCTGTTTTACACCTCTAAGCCTAAAAAAACAATATTTTGCGGTTGCGGCACGCTCATATCATTAATTATATAGGAACCCCCTTCGGCTGTTTATTTAAAAAAATATCTTTTCTACGGAATACCTGAGGGTGTTTTTTTTGTGTCTCTCCTTTCATAAATTATGAAGTTGGCAAGTGATAAACTGGTAGCCGGTTATACCCCATGTTACGGCAACAAAACGATTGTACGCCGTTTTCATAGCGTGGCTTCGAAATAAAGGCTTGACCTAATAAAACATTTTTCAAACAAACAATGAGCACCAATTGTAAAGGAGAAAAAAAATTGTGGTTCAATAATTATTTTGACCGAAAACATTTGTTAAGGCTTTTTCAATAACCTCCGCCTTCATTATCATGGTATGAAAGGGTGCATTTCAATTGAGCGAATTAGAAAATGACCCCTATTTTATAAATATTTAAGCGAATTTTTGTATTTCAAATGAGCTAATATTTTTTCCAGGTAAATCACGCCGTGTATTCGGACACATAGAACCGGGTGGAACACAATAGACCGGATGAGCCGAAAAAAAACCATCGTGTTCATGTAGGTGTGGTATTTTTCTTTATGAACGTATTGAAAAGAGATAACGGACAAAAATAAGTTCATACAGCATTCTGTATTTCCCTTTACGACTAGTACACCAAGTTTTGTCTGCTTTTACTGGAAATTAAATCCACAGGAACGTCTTGAACAACGAAATTACTCCCCAAAATGTAACGTTCCGATTGTAACTTATCGTAAAATGCAAGTTATTTTTTTTGGGGGAGTCGCTATAGACACCTCAATGCATACTTGTTTATCTAGTAGAAGTTGAACTTCTAATTTGTCGTATTCAGCACAGTATAATTCATTAACCCAACCAAGTTGGCGAAGTTTGGACACAAGGGACAGCGGGTGATAATACTATGGAACGCGGGTGTGTTCTTCTTGAAGAACACAATGAACCGGGTGAAAATGCTTATGTTTTTTTTTCTTAAATGGTTTTTTCTATGCTTGTAATAGGAACACAATTTATGTTTTTAAGTTAAAGATAGTATCTCGATTCCAAGGCGTTGTGGAAGACAAACACAAAGTAACAATGTTTCTGGAGACAATCCCAGGGGCGTAGCTTGCCTCTTATATTTAGTGAGGCAATTCGCCGAGCGAAGCGAGGCGAAAATTTTTTGGGGGGGGCCTGGGGGGGTTTGCCCCTCCAGAAATTTTTTTCTATTAGAACGCCAGAGACGCGGTTTCCTGGCTTAAATTTAAAAAAATGATGAGGTAAAAAAATGGTATTTATATGATCCGCTTGGCAATTTTTTTTATCTTTATTTCAATATTTCAATGGACTTGCATAAAAGTTGACTATACAAATCTTCAAATGACCGTGAGTGAATGACCGTGTAAAATTTCAGCTCTGCACTTCTTTTCTAACTTTTGTGTTTGTGTTGACAAACAGACGGACAAAATCAGGAGAATGCTAATATATTCACTTTATTTAGATGTAATATTTGCTTGACTTTCAAACTTTTTAACCATGTATAAAACAGAAGTGTGACACTTAAAATTGAAGAGGCCCCAGTCTACGTTTTTTCTTAAAACGTTCTCGTTTGGAAATGGAAATATCCCGGTGTATGTATAAGCAGGCTAGACCTGCGAGCCTGTCGTCTTTCATGATGGAACGGCTTCAGTGTTTAAGTCGTCTCATTGCCGAAAACGACCTTTCGCATGGGAAGGACCATACTGGCATCGTGAGCAAAAGTCGAAAAATTACAAGAACATTTGGGTAATAATCTGAGGAGTGAAACTGGGACAAAGACAACAAGAAAACAAACGAGACATAGAGGAACTCTATTGAGTCAATTTAAGACCACTGTAAAACTGTAAGCGAAATTTTACCCTATTCAGTGTTGGCCGTATGGGAGATAAAAATAACAAACTCTATGCGGACAAAGTCGGAATGTTCCTGTTTGTGAAAAATCTAAGTTTATACATGTATATGTACTTAACGGAAGTGTAAAATTGGCTGTGCGAATCTTCAAATTAATGGTATTGAATTTTTAGTTTTAGTGTTCACACGAAATTGTGGTCCTGGACGGACAGGAAGACAAACCGACAAGGCAGTCCGTACTTCATATAATTTATGTTAGTTTTAGTGTTTACCCGGACGGACAGACAGACAAACCGACCCTACTTCATAAAGTGTTTTTTTAGTTTTATTATTCACACGAAATTGCGGTTTTGGACGGACAGACAGACACCACATTTTCTAAGAATTTATGAGAAAAGAGTTACAAATTAAAACGTGTTACGGGTCAACAACCGAAAAGAGGGGAATAATTTCAATGGGAAGACGGGAAAGGATGGGTTGCGATAAGGCCCTATTTTGGCCCATCTATAGGCGAAAAATAAAAGTATTTCATAGCCTGCTACTTTATACCTTATTTTGTAACAAAATTATTGTACTGTTGTAAAAGACTACTTCTAAATACTTTTGCACGAACATAGCTTGGAAAATCATGTTCAAAATTGACCAATTTTGTATGAAAATTTCATCTTGATTTAAAGAAAATTTCAAGGTAGGGCTTCAATAAATTGAAATTTTGTGCTAATATATTTGAAGCCAGTGTTTACAATTCTATAAAAAGGTTTATCATATATATATACAGCACTTTTAACAACAATTTTGAATTTGAGATGACCGCTAATCTGAAGAAAAACGAAGAAAAACGGAGAGATTTCGCACATTTTTGAACTACTGACAACAAGTTAAAAAAATATTGTCTTTTCAAATTTTCAGTATGCCTTGCACGCAGACCAGCTTAAAACTTTCACAAAAAATGTGTTTTAGTAATACAAAGTTTTGAATAAAATATGACACTGGTTCCGCGTGCAAGGCTATACTTTCGGGAAGGATATCACTCTTTTGCACCACTTTCCCATAGGCACAATGTTAAATCATTTGCGGTGGTTCATTTCAAGCACCATTTAGTTACTAAAAAAATAAAACTACAGACGTTTATTTTCAAAAAATAAAAATATTAACCTTTCCAACAAGACATTTTGTGATAGAATTTATTTAATTTTATTTTTGACTTTCGCGGTGGGCTGAAAAAGGGTCTTATCGCAATCCATCCTTTGCTTTTTTCATTTTTGTTTTATAAATACAGGATAAGACCCTGTTCTAACGATATCCGTTAGCCAAAACATGAAATTTACCTTCAGTGGCACTGGCTTCCCCCGTCGATTCAGTAGTTTCGGCCTCGGACTCTGACGGAGATTTTCAAGTGTGACTGCCATTAATTAGTACATTGTTTTTGGAGGTTACTACCTATTGTACCCCTGAACATTATAGTTAACTTCAGTTGGCTTTTTTTTAAACTCTGGGTTTTCCCCGCGTTTCAAACTTTTCTTACGCTTATATCCAACATTTTAATACTAGGGACGACAGTCACGGATACGTGAGATTCTCCGGTAAACTGCAATGTTCGCCAACCCGCATTGATTATTTTTCGTATGTGTGTGTCTCTCTCTCCCTCTTTTTTTCTCACATTTTTATTTTTTTTATATTTTCATTTAGTGAGGCATTTGCCTCATTGCCTCAATGGAAGCTACGCTACTGCAATCCGAAGGACTATTTCAGACTTGCAATATACTTGTCATTATTACAAATACCAAAACGTGGGTATGAACGGTTAATTTGGATATGCTATATATCGATATTTCAAGGAGTAACCTCTCATCAGTAGCATTTAAATCAAAACATTGGAAGGTCAAATTCCAAAACTGTTGAAAACGAAAAGTACTCAAAACCAAAACGTTCGAGCAAGGAAGCCAAATCCAGCACCGAGGATATCGACCATGTGCATTACAAGGAAAGAAACCTGGTGTTCTAAACAATTTTGAATTTAAAAAACGGAAATTGCAGCGACACAAATATTAGAAATTTTATGGTAAATCGTTTGCAATATACTTGTCATTTCTCGACATGACGATCAAAAGCTTTACCTGAGATTTCGTAGTTTGGCTGGCCGTGTAACCCAAGCTCTTAAATTGTTACCTAGTTGCATTGACAATCTTGAAATTGATATGGCGGTTAATCTTTTTAAATACTTTAAGGAAATTCTTTCATCTTCAGCAATATTCAAATAAACTTTCATGTCTTTTTGATGTTTTCTGTTCCTTGTTTAAGAAGGGGGTCTATCTGTGACTATTTCAGGGCTGTATTTGAATTATATGCATTTTATTTAGACAATGGGCCAATTGCAGAACCGCGAACAGTGCCAAATGGCCTCGTTGAAGGCTGCTGGTGGTTGTCCATTGTGGTTTTTCTAAATTGCCGTTTAATTGTGTGTTGTGTCGCGTACACTTATTCCACATCTCATTATTTTCTATTTTTTGCAGAGTTTGTCTCCTGTGCCGTGTGGATGCTGTAAAACGTATCCCCGTGCTTGAGGTGTATGCTCTTATATATTTTAATGATGGTATTTTTGTACACGAGATAGCTTTCAATATTCTCAACCATGCACCTTGTACTTATATTACATCTTTATTTATTGCAACTTAATTGTCCTGCTTTATTCTACTAATCCCTGTATTTGTTTCCGTGTTGTCGCATGTAATATGAACTTTGTCGGGAATCACTAGTAGTTTTAGCAAGACTCTTTTGACTGTGGTACTTTTTTATCATATAATGCTAAATGCATATATTTTTCCATCTTCGCTAGCCAAGGGCTACGATCCGCTATCTCTCATCTTCATGAAGATGAGAGATAGCGGATCATAACTCTTGGCTAGCGAAGATGATATTTTTCGGTCCGGTCCTGTTTTGTCATTGAACATCCCTTTCTCTCCTTACAACCTTAATCATGATTTTACGAAATGGTAAAAAATACAACAACTCAAAACCACAAGCTAGGATAACCACATCCAACAATAACCTTCAATCTAATATAACCAGCCACTCTTCCTATACCGTAAATTCTTTTAAACCATCGGTCCAATCATCAAATACCAAACAACAAAAGAATCTACATAACACATGCAATTCGTTTAATAGCTCTTTTCGTGGATATCCTAAATTCTCACCCTGTAGTGCTTCGAAATGACAAACGTGAAACAGGTTAATCAGAAACACCACTGTTACATCTAGTATAAATGGAAGAACTTTCTCTACTAAATTGACCCAAGATGTTAACTGACGCACAACAAATTTAATTTATTTAATAACTTGATCCGAACCTAATTGTAATATTCAGTATGTCGGGGAGACTGGTAGGTATTTGTCGAAAAGAACTTCTGAACATCTGTATCGCTTTCGTCGCTTTAAAAAATATAAATGCTATCTTTATCAACACTTAAATAAACACAACCACAACATTAAGTATATTCAAGTTCAGTCGCTTGAAATTATTAATAGAGATTTAAATTTAAGTAAAAGGCAGTTTCGTAAAGAAAGACGACTTGCTGAACTTGATTGGATAAAAAAATTACAAACAGCATACCCTCTGGGTCTTAACGATAACATCATGGGACAGGGTAGCATATCTAGATCATCAAACATAAATGTCATGAATTTAGTTATTCCTCGTAAACGGAACAAACGGTCGCATGGTAAACGAATAAATCGTAATGTCAGAAAACAACATCGCTCTGACTCAAGTATTACTGATCTTATTAAAATCTTTAAAAATAATGGACGTCATCATCTGTTTTGTAAATTATGTTCGATACCCATTTCTAAATTAAATAGTATCCGTTTGGAATGTAGTACTATATCTCATGCAAGTCCATTATATGAAGGTGCACTCATCATCTCTTCTTTTTGTTACTATAAACTGTTTCCCAAAATTGAAAACCCAGAAGACCACATTCGAAATTCTATAAAATTAACCTACATTAATAGAGGACTCGACTTCATAAATATATCTAGTATATTTATGGACCCTAATATTCAAGATCTCATTCCACCTTATTTTTCTAATACCGAACCGCCTATTGTATCTTATAAATATAAGAAACCTACACGTAACATTATTTTTAACTATACAAAAACTACAACTGATGAAGAACTAGACACGAATATTCCTTTGTCATGCGACTGTGCTAAATCTGATTTCAGATATGCTCCTTGTGATCATGTTGTTACCGGAGACCTTTCAATCGTCAATGACCCAGAGGTTATGAATTTCTTGAAAAAAGGACCAAAGTTAAGACCACCCACTAAAATTAATTGGAAATCCTGTCTAAACAGTATCAAAACTTCCCTTCTCTCTTATTGCAAATCTTGGATCAGGAGAGAAGGGGCCGACTCAAAATCTCTAGACCGTTTTATTAATAAATTTATGACAATTGTTCAACTCAGAATCAGCCAATTTCAAAATTCATTTGTAGATTTTAGGCCTAATACTTTCCTTAATCGAATAAAGTCAAAAATCCGTTTACTTGGTTTGCGATACGTGTTTGTTCCCGCCGATAAAGCAGCTAACAATGTCGTTGTGGTATGAAGAAAGTATTACCTTGAGGTTTTAATGCACGAAATAAAAAAATCGAACACTTTCGTTCCCGTGCATTCGACAAATTCATGTATCATTGACGATCATATCATAGCGACCACAGCACTTCGAGTTGCCCCGACATACTTTAAGTTACCTACTATGTACTGGATACCTGAATTGCACAAAAATCCATATAAATCTCGTTTTATCTCTGCTTCAAGTAATTATTCTTTAACCCATATTTCCAAAGTTCTATCTCTTACTTTTACTACTATGAAGCAATTTATTATTCAATACTGTGAAAGGGTATTCGAAAACAGTGGAATTAATTATTTTTGGAGCGTAAAAAATCTCTTGATGTTTTGGACAAGCTTCGTGCATTTGAAAATACTTTCCAGACCGTTGATAGTTACGATTTTTCTACTTTATATACTAACCTTCCACATAATCTGATTAAAAAGAAATTTGAATATTTGGTTAAATGGTGTTTTGACAAATCTAAAAGTGATTATATCTGTTCTAGAGTTTCAAAATCATTTAGTAAATCATTTTTTAGTAACGAGACTCAAAAAGGTTACATTAACTGGACTGATGCAGAAACTATTACTGCTCTCAATTATTTGCTAGATAATATTTACATACGTTTTGGTAAACAAATTTATCGCCAAATTATTGGTATTCCTATGGGTACTAATTGTGCGCCACTTATAGCCGACCTTTTCCTATACTGTTATGAATCACAATTTATGGCTAAATTACAAAAAGACCCCAACAAACAGAACCTAATCGAAACTTTTAATTATACTTTTAGATATTTAGATGACATTCTTGCACTCAACAATCCTTCATTTTTTAATTTTATTACAGATATCTATCCTTCTGAATTAACCTTGAACAAATCTAACGTCACCGGTGTTAGATGTCCTTTTTTAGATTTAGATTTAAGTATTATTGACGGAAAATTACAAACCAAAGTATATGATAAACGTGACGACTTTACCTTCCATATTATAAATTTCCCTTTTCTTGAAGGAGATGTTCCACTAGCGCCGTCATACGGGGTTTACATTTCACAGTTAGTTAGATATGCTCGGATCTGCAGTGGTGTTTCTGATTTTAATAATAAAAACCGTTTTATTACTGAAAAATTATTTAAACAAGGTTATCGATACCACAAATTAGTAAAATCTTTTTCTAAATTCTTCCACAAGTATCGATCTCTTAATGAAAAATTTAATTGTACACGTCGTTTTCTTATAGTGAAAGGAATATCACATCCTGAATTTCTATGGTAATGTATTTTATAAGGCTCACAAATTTACAAGCAATCCATTAGAAATGAAAAATTGGCTTCAAAATTTATTACGGAAAGGATATGAATTGAATATCTTGATTAAATCTTTGAATTTAGTGTTTTTTGGCAGATATATTGATAACTTAAAATTCTACATTTGGCTAAACCCATCATTTACAAGCCTTTGACTAAACTTGTCAATATATCTTTATCATCATCTACTTTTCCAGACCGTTTGAAAGAAGCACAGGTGACACCCATACACAAGAAGAACAGTGTGTTGGAAAAAGGCAATTACAGGCCAGTAAGTGTGCTTCCTGCTATCTCAAAAATTTTTGAAAATGCCATCCAAAATCATCTTACTGCCCATTTTGAGAACATCTTCAATCCGTTTTTGGCTGCCTTTAGGGCAAATCCACTCTTTTACACGTGATTGAAGATTGGAAAAAATCACTTGATAACAATCAATATCTTGCTGCCGTACTAATGGACCTGTCAAAGGCCTTTGATTGCCTTCCTCATGATTTGATTTTACTTAAGCTTAAAGCATATGGTATGTCAGAATCTAGTCTGCTATTGTTACAAAGCTACCTTACAAACAGAAAACAGTGTGTCAAAATAGGACAAGATGTAAGTAGCATGCTTGATATTGTAAAGGGAGTACCCCAAGGCTCCATCTTGGGCCCAATTATTTTTAATATTTTTCTTAATGATATCTTTTATTTTGTAAACCAATGTAATTTGTATAATTATGCCGATGACAACACCTTGTCCAAATCTGATAAATCTTTAGACACTGTAGTAAAATCCTTACAAGAAGATAGTAAATCACTTATAAACTGGTTTTCCTCTAATAAAATGCAAGCAAACCCAGAAAAGTTTCAGGCTATTGCCTTAGGGAAAAATACTCATGATGCTAATGTTGTATTTACCATAGATAATGTTAATATTCAGTGTGAAGATGAGGTTAAGTTGTTGGGTGTCACCTTGGATTTTAAACTAAATTTTAATACACATATAACAAACATCTGTAAGAAGGCTGCAAGGCAATTGAATGTCCTTAAGCGGATAGGCAAACATTTGGACCGTCTCGGAAAACTAACTATATATCATTCCTTTATTATGTCGAATTTCAGTTACTGTCCGCTTACCTGGCACTTTTGCTCAGAACAAAACACACAAAAAATTGAGAAAATACAAGAGAGAGCATTACGTTTTATCTATAATGATTCACAGAGCTCATATGATGACCTTTTGGAACAATCAAAATTACCCACATTGAAAACAAGACGTATGAGAACAATTGCCTTGGAGACCTTCAAGATACTTAATAAAAAAAGTCCTACATTTGTACAAGATTTGGTTGTTCATAAAAATAATGCTTATAATTTTAGATACCAAAATACAGCCGACATTCCAAGACCAAAAACTACTAGGTATGGGAAAAACTCATTCAGGTATGAAGCTGCTAGGCTGTGGAACGATCTACCAAATGAGGCCAGGGCTCTGACCTCATTTGGGCAGTTCAAAAGTTATATATCCAGATGGTGTGGTGGGCAAAATTGTTATTGCAGCTATTGTAAATCTCAGCCTAGCTAGTGTCCTACTTGAGTGAGCTTTTCTTTGCAATTTATGTTTCATGTTGTATTTCTGTCAATGTATTGTTTACTTTTGCATGGCTGATTTTTAGTTATAGCAATATATTTTTTTTTTACTTCAAGCTTATGTCTTTTAGTGCTTAAAATTTTTTTTTGCATGAATGCTGCTTTTTATCTTGCATACTGCTTTTAAACTGCTTTGTTTTGTTGACTTGTGTTTGCATGACTATGTGTGTAATTTTAATTACCCTATATGTGTTTGTAATGTATGTGTTGTGTTATTTGTTACCTAGTCGGTTAAGAGCTTTGCAGCTCATGTTTGTCTTTGTATTGTATATATGTGCTGACTTTAAATAAAATTTACTTTACTTTACTTTACTTTACTAACTTGATACTTGCTTTAAAACTTCCATAAACGTTTTTACTATTGTCAATTTTAAGCATTATAGCGATCAAGCGTGTCGGTTTTGTGTGATGACACTTCACTAAATCATTATTTTTTGAAGTGTTGTGTCGGATTTAAAATCGATACGTTTGATTTTTTTTTACATCAGTCGATTGATGATTCTCAGCTAGCTGTCAGTAACAGCGAGTGTTCTATAGAAAGTTCCTTTACCGTCCTTTTGTTTGTTCTTGTTTTCTGTCTTAGGTTCTCTCTATTGGAATTGGACTTTGATCGATTTGATTTTTATTGTGTGTTTAGTTTTTGTGCTTTGTCTTGGAATATTGATAGGGGGAAGGTTGGGCCCAAAAAACTAGTTTAACCCCGCCACATATTACATGTGCCTGTCCCAAGCCAGGAATCTTTGACAAAGCTTTCGTTTGTACTTGTCTTTTTGATGTTTTCTGTTCCTTGTTTAAGAAGGGGGTCTATCTGTGACTATTTCAGGGCTGGATTTGAATTATATGCATTTTATTTAGACCATGGGCCAATTGCAGAACCGCGAGCAGTGCCAAATGGCCTCGTTGAAGGCTGCTGGTGGTTGTCCATTGTGGTTTTTCTAAATTGCCGTTTAATTGTGGGTTGTTTCGCGTACACTTATTCCACATCTCATTATTTTCTATTTCAAGTGTGGAAGGCCTTATTAAGAACCCAATGCAAAGTACAATAAATGAAGACAGATTGATCGAACTAGCTGTTATTGTAATATGTGCATAATAAAGATATTGGATATTGAGCTAGACTACAATGCTTTTCTTGACACAATGTGCGCCGAAACCCTACACTAGGAAAATGCGTAATCGTACTGAACTTAACTTTAAGCTTCGTTACTAGTTCGCTAAGAATGTTAATTATGACCCCCATAAAATTATTCGGGGAGGAGTATATAGGAATCACTGACTGTCTGTCCGTCCGTCCATACATGCGATTGTCTGTCTGTTCGTCCGTCCATCCGTCTGTCCACATTCCTTGTAACTCTTCCATAACCGCTTGACGAAATTTGATGAAACTTTGCATAATGATTATACCGGTATGTAGATGTGCATGAATTTTATGACCCTCCGTTATAATAGGGGAGATAATATGACTTAGTTTTTTTCCCTATGCATATTATGTATACGACCCGTAAGCGCAACTCCTCCTAAAACACTAATAGGCGTTTGATGAAACTTAAGTTGAAGGATGCACATCATATGTAGATCTGTGCATGAAGAATTTGCATCGCTGTTAGATATCATTAAAGGGAGATAATTGGACTTGAGGTTTTTTGGCAGTGCAGAGTCCAATATGAAGCGGGGGTACCGGCCTTATGTGAGCTCGCTCACAGTATTACCTGTTTTTAATTTTTTAAAGTAGTATTCTAGTTAAGGATCAGACAGTGGGTGGCACATAAAAAAATTTGAATTGAACTTGTCACAGTGTGCTTAGATGCATTCATTTTGATATAAAAGCAAATTCTAACAAGATGTTACATTGGAAAAAGTGCCAATTGCCTTAATAATTTTTGACTGGTTAGATGGAGAAAAAAATGGTGGGAAAATTTCTCGAAATTTTTCACTGTACAATTCAACTAAATTTCAAATGATTATATATCTTAAAAGGCAAAATAATGCAGAACTTATATCAATTAAAATGTTGTAATATTGGATAGTTTTATCAATTTCCATGATAAAAGGTCCGTGTGTTTTTTCTTCATGTGCCATCATATCTATACATTTTGCCTGATTCTTACGTGGATTGATACTTAAATGCTATTTAACAACATTGAAGAACTTTGTGTTCGGTCCGTCCACGTGTAAGTAGGTTTTTGTCTCGCCTGCGACGAATGTCGCAAAAGGCGAGACTTAGGTATGGTGATTCTGGCGGCAGCGGCGGCGACGGCGTCGGCGTCCACAATTGGTTAAAGTTTTTGTTTTGCTTAAGTCAATTTTATGTGAACTAGTTAAGGTACACCGTTGATATTTGGTATGCAGCTGCATTAGCATCAGTACATATCAGTTTTAAAAGCATTTCCTCTGTATGCTCCTGCAGTCATGATCTACTGAATTTGCAATTTCATACTGATTTGGCCAATGTTAACCTTTTTTTTAAGTCTGTTTAGCATGAAGCAGTTATAGTACACCATTGATAGTTGGAATGCAGTTGCATTAGCATCAGTACAGATCAATTTAAAGGGTGTTTTATCTGTATGCTCCTGCAGTCGCGGTCTAGCGACTTTGAAATTTCATATTGATTTAGCTAAATGTTAACGTTTTTTCTTACGTCTGTTTAACAGGAAGCAGTTATGGTACACCATTGATTTAGTATGCAGTTGCATAAGCAGCAATACAGATCAATTTCAAGTACGTTTTTTCTTTATGCTCATGCAGTCACGGTCTACTGACTTTGCGATTTTGTACTGATTTTGCCAATGTAACCCCCAAAGTTATTGCTAGCTAGCACCCGGTTCAGTGTATCCAACACCCGCGTTCTTAATGTTCTTCATCTCAAATCACCCGCTGTCTCTTGTGTCCAAAATTCGCCACCTTGGTTGGGATAATGAATAAATACAAAAGGCTGCACGAACTTATTTTTGTCCGTTATCTCTTTTCAATACGTTCATAAAAAAATACCACACCTATATGAACACGATGTTTAAAAAAAAAACGGCTTACCCGGTCTATTGTGTTCCACCCGGTTCTATGTGTCCGAATAACCGCCGTGCTAATAAATGCACGCTAATCACTATATCGAGCAAATAAAGGTAATAACAAAACTTTCGAACTTGAATGATCAATCTCATAGTCCAGAGAAAATGGCAAAAACGAATCAGTCATACCGGAGAATTGGTGGATCGCAATGGTCCTGACTTGGTACAGGCATTTCAAACGAAATGGTGGGTTAAACCAGATTTTATGGCGCAAAACCCCCCTCTTCCATTGCGATATTAGGATCCGGTTATGACCATAAAAGTAAACCCACTAGCATGGAAGCAAACCCTTATCATTTACACAGTGGCAAGAAAAAGAGGTCCACCTGGAAAAATCAGTGGGAGAAAAAGACAACGATGTAACTTCGTCCTGTCTTTAACAACCCACATACATATCCATTTAATTAAACAAAGCAAAACTAACAGCAATATTGTCCTAATAAGAACATACGCAAATCTAGATCAGATCGAGGAGCTTCGGATAGACAACACCTTTAATATGACGAAGCGGTCTGGTCACCATATGTAGTAGCTGAGATAGAAAAAAAATGAAAATGTTCAAAGAAGGGTAATAAAACGAAAGGCCTCAAAGGCTAAAAATACAAACATTGAAATATCGAAGGTTCGGTGGAGACATGATAGAAACATCCAAGATAACGTCTGGCACATTTGAGGTCACAGATGGGACTTTTCGATCTGTCTAAGAAACCACTACAAGAGGCCACAACAAGGGAAGAAGCAAGCTGAGTTAACTTCAAAACGTTTTACACAGCGAGTAGTCGACACCTGAATTAGCCTTCCTGAAAAGATTGCCAACTGTGAGAAGTCCTTGATTTTGAGATAGCCCTAGATACAATCTGATTAAAATCAGCTGTTATGATACGCTTCTCTCCATTGTTAACAGCCACACCAGCCGTAATGTTATGTCAAAACATCCAAGTAGAGAATAAGTGCACTGTGGTAGCAGAAGCATTCTAGGAAGCTCTCCCGACCTGCTACTAAAGCAGCAGCTCTCTCCCGATGCTTTCATACAAGTATTGGTCCTGCATTGTATTTATTCAGATTTAGAAGCAGTCATCCTACAAAATGATCCATTCGCTATTTCTCCGATATGTCAAGGTTTGATGAATTATGAAGAAAGTCGGTATGTCGGCGAATGATTTTATTTGTGATAGGTGCTATCGTGGGTGCAAGCTGTGGGTATCGTGGGTGCAAGCTCTGACCAACTTTTATCAACAGTAATCTTCATTCTATTATAAAAGGACAAAACAATTTAAATATGAAAATACACTGTTTTTACAATGTCCTATTTCTAGTTTTAGTTAAAGTGATTCTAGATAGCATGGTCATTGAGAAACATACTTAACATAAAAGACTGAACACCAAAAAAAAAAATACAACCAGTATTATCAGTCATTTAGTGTAGAAATGAGGTCCGGTTCAGATGACATGGTGGCAGACGCAAAAACCCTAATTTATAATTAATCGGTATCCCAAATATCAGATACCTTGCTATTATACTTTTCAAGAAATTCCACAAAATCTTACTAAGAAGTTTACAGCGTAAACAAGAACAGATTCTAGGCCCCCGCCCGAAAAAAAATCTAAGTCGGCTCGTTTAACAGGAAGTAGATGAGCGAAAGATCTGAAAACGCATCCCACCATATGAGACTCCTACCTGAAGCTGCATACCAAATATCTATTATATAATTTCTATGGGATCTTGCACTCCTTGCACTTCAATCATGACAATGACTTAATATACATGTTTTGCTAACCTTTTTTTCTAAAATTATTCTATTCCAGCAGGCTTCCCTGAATCTGTCTTTAAGCTACCGTTTAGCAACAGCATTAAAGAGTGCAGAATTTTCAAACGAAGAAAAAAAATAGATAAAACAAGTAAATCTGTGAGTTTATGCTTACTAGTGATACCTCCGATCCCAAAATTATGCCTTGTATAAATACTAAGTTTTCTACAAACAGAATGATGGGTTTACACCATATGGCACCATAGTATAAAGCTATATGCAAAATATCAGACCTCTAGGTCAAGTAGTTCCTCAGAAAACTGTTTCGAAAATTTGCATCTATATCCACTATGTATAAAAAACCTAAGTATTCGGTAAACAGGAAGTAGATGACATAGGGGCATAATATCTCTATACATCATATGCAGGGCACTATAGGATAAAGCTATAAGCAAAATATCAGACATCTAGGTCAAGTAGTTGCTTAGAAAACTGTGAAGAAAATTTTGCATCTATATCCACTGTGTATTAAAAAAACTAAGTATTTGGTTAACCGGAAGAAGATGACCTAAGGGCATAATATGGCTATACAACATATGACATTGTAGGATAAAGCTATATGCAAAATATCAGACCTCTAGGTAAAATAGTTGCTTAGAAAACTGGTACGAAAATTTTGCATCTATTCTGTAATAAAAGAGCGCAGCATGATACGACCGCAACATGTTGAACCCTGTACGTTTTAGGCCCAATATGGATAGTCTATTGCTATAGATACATGCAGCCCATGGTGGACTGACACATGCTTCTCTGATGGACTTTCGACCTAGGCAGTAAAAATATAAATTTTCAATTTTGTATTCTATTCCTGAAAAAAATAATGTTTGGGGAAAAATTAAAAATCGAACCAGAATTTTTTTTTAAATTATGATTACGGCCCCTTAGGTAATGAGCGAAAAAAAAGGTGGGGGTCACAAAAATGTATTTTTAAATTTAGAATCGCTACTTGGCAAGGATGAAAA
The DNA here is from genome assembly GCA_963971305.1 of Arcuatula senhousia. Taxonomy (NCBI): domain Eukaryota; kingdom Metazoa; phylum Mollusca; class Bivalvia; order Mytilida; family Mytilidae; genus Arcuatula; species Arcuatula senhousia. Next base: position 14,449,493 of record OZ020303.1, on the reverse strand, counting down.
GTTTTTTTTTAATCGGACCAGAAATAAAAAAGGTTACAATTTTGGCCCCTAACTACACAACAGGGAAAAAGGGGGCACAAAAATTCATCAGGTTCATTCTTTTATTGTAAGAAACATTCTTGACAAATTTCACAGCAATAGGCAAACTAGGACCAAAGTTATGGTGGAAACAAATAAAATATTTGATTTTTTTGCCCCTTTTGGGCCTCTAATTTCGAAACAAAAAAGGGGGGACCCCCAAAATCAATCCCATTCATCCTTGTATAGTAAGGAACATCCTTGTCAAATTTCATAGCAATCGGCTAACTAGAACTAAAGTTATTGTGGAAACAAACAAAAAAGTAGTATTTTTTGCCCCCTAATTTCTAAACGAAAAATGGGGGGACCCTCAAAATCAATCCCATTCATCCTTTTATGGTAAGGAACATCATAGTTAAGTTTCATAGCAATTGGATAACTGGAACTAAAGTTATTGTGGAAACACTAAAAAGTTAACAGACGACGACGGTGACAGCATCATACCATTATACGACCGCAAATTTTTTGCGGTCGTATAAAAAAACAAAGTATTCAGTAAACAGGAAGTAGATGAACCCAGGGCATAATATCGCTATACACCATGTGGCACTTTAGGATTTTAAAGCTATATGCAAAATATCAGACCTCTTGTTCAAGTAGTTGCTTAGAAAAATGTAACGAAAATTTTGCATCTATATCTACTATGTGTAAAAAACTAAGTATTCGGTAAACAAGAAGTAGATGACCTAGGGGCATAATATCACTATACACCATATGGCCCTAAAGGATAAAACTGTATATGCAAAACATCAGACCTCTAGGTAAAGTAGGTGCTTAGAAAACTGTGACGAACAATTGGTTACGGACAGATGAACGAACAAAGGGTAAAACAGTGTACCCCCTCTTTTTCAAAGCAGGGGTATAAACTCTTATTTTGTTCTTAAGGCAAAAGTAAATTGATGACAAATATCAAATGGTCATTTATATTGATGGAACAAGATGATTTTTTCATTAACAAGTGACAAAGAAAAAAAATATTTGTCATGGTAGATCATTTATCTAAAACAGACTTTGTGTAGTGTATTGTCACTACCAGTAACAATATTTGCATATGCTGCCCGTCTGAAAACTAGGGTTTCCATGGATAAACTTGCAACTTCGTATTTCTGCCTCTGACACCACTTTTATGAATTATGATGAAATACATAAAAAGCTGTAAATAATTTAATCATAAAAGATAATACATAAAAAGCTGCAAATAATTTAATAGATAACCAGACATGTACAAACATTATATTATGTCCAATTAACTTCAAAAATATACATAAACTATTGAATGATGAAATTCTATTCAACAATAAACAGGATAAATAAAAAAAATAATGTTTAAATGTATATAAAATCTCATGTACAAAATGTAAATTTATGAAAAAGTACCATAACAAACAAGCAAAACATATACATGTATTAATTTTTAACAACCATTTCTAATTCTTGCTAGAATGCCTGGGCTAGTACGTTTCAAAATTTGGTTTAAAGTCTAGGAAAAATATCATTCAATTCATTTTACTACATGTTTACACATTTTACCATAAATAAATAAAATAAAGTTGAAATTGAAAATAGTGATGTGTAAAATATAGCTTTAAAACATGCTTTTCTTGAATTTAATTAGGCTAAAACAAAAAAAAACATGTGCGTTTTCTATTACTCTAGCCTACCTATTATTTCATGCCTACCCTAACATTTTTATTGCCACTGTTGCTTAAGCACCGTTAAACTTTTACTCTACTCTCCATTTTCTCAAGGTAAAATAAAGTTAAATAAATAAAAATTAATGCTTACCTAACTACCTTTTTTTCAGACATGTAATAGGAAACATACATAATGTTTTGTTTGGCCTTATGCAACAGTCAATGTAATTCAAGTATGATTTGGGTTTTTTTTGCATAGAGATTCATCAAACATGTCTAATGTTAAAAAAATTAAACTAAAATTATTTTCTCTTTCAAAATAATGTTGATTCATAAAACAAAACATAATGGAATGTACATGTACACTTCATTTTTAGTATGGAATGTTTTAAACATATTATAAATATACTTCAGCTGTTTTTTCAATAATTGCATCTTTTTCCATTGCTGACTTGACAGAGATATCTATGTGTTCTTTATTTCCATGTGAAATATTTAATCCATCATCTTCCTCTTCATCTGATTCAGAAGAAACAGATAATGTCTTTTTATTTTTGTTGGGAATGTAATGGTTTGCTATTGATGAAACAGAATGGGCAAATCTTTGGACATTAGCATCAACTGGGCCATTTGTTGCATCAGTGTCAGAGTCTTTTACAAGTTGCCTGGCATTTTCTATAACCGATAGAAAACTTCTTAGACCTGGTAAGTATTGGAATATTTGTTTGAACACAGAAAGACGACCATTCAAAAGGCTTATTTCCTTTTCTTTCTCTTTGAGAGTATTTTGCAACTGCTGATTTTCTCTTTCCAATTCTTTAACTTTTTCATTAGCTTTGTTGATTTCTTCTGCTGATTCTAATTTTAAAGCCTTAATCTCTGCACCATGTCTTTCATTATTCTGTTTCATGATTTCTTTACATTCGTGAAGACTGTTTTCTAAATAAGTTGAATGCAGATGCATTGCATGCAAATGCTTATTTGCTTCTTGAATTGTTACTTTGCTCACCATTGTGTTTCAGTCTATTTATGACAAATTTAGTAATATCCTCAACATTTTTACTTTGCATGAAAAATTTGACAGATTTAGATTAAGAGTTGGCAGAGTTAAAGTGAAAGTAGATAACATGAAGTGCTGATTTACAAATTGAACTATAAATTTGATTTTATCAAAATCTGTCTTTTAAAATTTGATCCCTAATATTTCATTATTTTTTATTCAATCAATAAAATGTGGGACTGTTTTGTTTCATTTATTACGGTACAATATGGTTAAATACTGTTTTTTCCACTTGACAATCAAATGAACAAATAATGGGATATCAAAGCGAAAGTAGAAAATACCGGAAATAGAGACTTTGACCAATTAGATTTCTCGTTGCACAACTGGGTCCAATTATTTTTATTTTGACAAAGGTATCCTTTGGCGCCATTACAAGAATATTTACCGGAGAAGAGACATTAATTCAGATTGTAATGGCAAAAGTCAATATTGTAAATGTTAGAGTTCTTGATAATCCATCCCCATTTTCCAACCCATTCCAATTCGAAATTACATTCGAATGCTTGGAAGATCTTCCAGAGGGTAAGTCACTTATGAATGTAAATGTACTGTGTATTTGATTTGTAATTGTAGCAATTTGTTCATGTTTTGTACATACGGAAAGTTAACATTCTTTATTGGATAAATCAAGCTTTCATACAGTACCTGGACTGCCACATACTTTAGCTTTCCTGCACTCAGACCATGTCTTTAAATTATACATGTTTTTAAACAAAAGTGTGTCAAATTCTTATACGCTCCCGATAATGGTAGAAATGTCAATATTTTAGTTGTACTATGAGCTGAATTTTCCTTCAACGTCCGGTATAGCACGCGCTTGTTTTCCCGAACTTTCGGCGTCTTTTTAACGTTTTTATCTTTGAAAATTTTAGGCGTCATTAAACGCTCACGTAACCCACAAGAAAAGCTAGTTTGTTTTTATTTTCGAACCAAAAAAAATAAATCAATTGAAACCTCGGGAGCGTAACAGGATTTACCTGCCTCATATTAATAGTTACAGTTAGTCCAAATAATTATGTGACATCTCTGGGGTCCCAAAAAGGTCCAAATGACTTAAACCCAAATATAACGTCATGATAAGAAGTACGCTCCTGAGGGGGGCGATAATGGTAGAAATGTCAATATTTTAGTTGTACTATGAGCTGAATAGACCCTTTCACGGTTATTGCAGCCATATTGGATAGGGGGCAAATTTTTTGAAAGGAGGAGAGAATATTATACAAAATCGGGAAAATATATGTGTGTTGCTATGCAATAGAGCTGTTTTTATGACATTTTCCCGAATTTTTGCCCCTATTCAATATGACTGCAATAACCGTGAAAGGGTCTATTTTCCTTCAATGTCCAGTTTAGCACACTTGTAAGCTATTGTCATCGTTAAGCGTCCGTTGTCCGTCTGTTAACTTTTCTTCAAAAATCTTCTTCTCTGAAACCACTGGTGGGATTGCTTTGAAACTTTGTACACTTGATCTTTAGGATGTCCTCTACCAAGTTTGTGAAATTTTGTGCACACTGACCGACCAACATGGCCACCGTTACTAAAAATAGAACAGGGGGGTCAGACCATAGTTTTTATACGACCGCAAAATTTTTGCGATCGTATTATGTTATGGCGATGTCGTTGTCGTCGTCGTCGTTGTCGTCGTCGTCGTCGTTGTCGTCTGTAGACACTTTGGTTTCCGTGCGATAACTTTAGTTGTAGATAACCAATTGTTATAAAATTTTGATATGATGTTTATAACTACTAAAGGAAGGTTGGTATTGCATTTGGGGTTTCTGGCCCCTACCGTTTAAGAAAAAAGGGCCAAAAGGGGCAAAAATGTGTATATTGACAAAACGTCTGTAAAATGTTTAATTTTCATCCAATTTTGATCATTCTTTTTTTATTGTATTCCTCAATAAATTCTGTCAACAAAATGTACCAACGGCTTTGATGTATCTTGTACCGTTACATTGCTAATGGGGGTCAAAAAGGGGCCACACCCAAAAAATTGACTTTTTTATTTGTGGTCCGATTTTCAAAATCTTTTTTTCATTGGAATCCTTGTGAAAATCCCTGCCTGCATTTTTCAATCAGATTTGCAATATCTCATACCGTTTTCGAGAAATTAGGGGTCAAAGGGACCAAAAACGCCATTCTTAAAAGTTTGTCATTTAAACCAAAAATTAAGTTGTAGTGGTCCTGCCAATTGTTATGAAGTTTTAATATGATGATTATATCCACTAAAGGAATGATGGTTTTGTATGTGGGATTTGTGGCCCCTTCTTATTTAGAAAAAAAGGACCAAAAAGGGCTAAAACAGGTGTATTGACAAACCTGTTGTAGAATGTTTATCATTCATTCGATTTTGAAAATTCTTTTTTTATTGAATTCATCATTGAATTCTATCTACCAAATGTGTCAATGATTTTGATATGTATTTTACCATTACATTGCTACAGGGGGGCTAAAGACAGGCCACACCCTTAAAATCAACTTTTTTATTTGTGGTCCGATTTTCAAAATCTTTTTTTTTTCATTGGATTCCTTGTGAATATTTCTGCCTTATTCTTTAATCGGATTTGCAATATTTTTACCGTTTTTGAGAAATTAGGGGTCAAAGGGCCAAAATTGTAAATTAATACATGTATATATAAATAAGGCTTTTGTATTAGATGTTGATGTAAATATAAATGTGTCAAAAATGCATTTTTAAGTCCACCACAGGATGCATGTGTCAAAAAGCTTTGTAAGTCCACCATGGGCTTCATGTGACCAAAGCAATGGACTATCCATACTGGGCCTCCAACGTACAGGGTTCAACTTGTTGCGGTCGTATCATGCTGCGCTCGGCGTAGCTTTTTATTAGCTTATAGCTCAAAAAGTATAAGAGATAGAGAAAATCTGAAGCAACTTTCTTGTTCAGCATCAAAAGCTCTAAAAAACTCTTTCTTGAATCAAAGTTGTGGGACGACTCCTTATAGGAGTTATTTCCCCCTTAATCGTCAAAATTGACAATTTTCACAGTTTTTAGACTTAATCTTAAAAGCCATAAGAGTTAGAGGAATAGTTAGCATTGCAAAATTGTTCAGCTCATTAAGGTCTACAAAAATGTTTCAGGGTCAAAATTGTCAGATCATCCTTTAAGTGTTTTCAATCAATTTTAACTTAATATGTGTCTTTTTTTCCCAAATGGAAAGCTTTGTAACTTTGTATTCTTGGTGTTAAAAGTGTTTTCTCTCCTAACTAGTTTCTTTACTGTTACTTACGAAGAACATGTAGACCATGTTGCACACTAGGTAAGAGGCTTTAGCATAAGAGATCAGGTGAGCGATTCAGGCTCCTGGGAGCCTCAAGTTTTCCCAAATTTTCAGGTTCTTTTGAACACAATTTTCTTTACAAATTTCGAACGTCATTTAGTGCACACATGACTCACGCGAAAAGCTAGTATGATTTTATTTACAAATATATTTTGTTTCAATTATTATAAAAAAAAAAATTTTGATTGTTAAATATTCATAGATACGTTTTAACAGTGGGAAGCTTCACAGGTTAAACCTGCCTCATATTATTGTTATAAGATCTGACACACAAAAAAAGATACATTAAGGGTTTGATATCCTGAATCTATAATATACATTTTTTATACTTTATAAATATAAAAACTCTTTATTTTTTACAAAGTCTAAAAGACAATATAAGGTATTGTAATAAAAAAAAAGATGTCTGATTTAATTTAATGATGACACATTCATGACATTGTCAAACCCAAATTACCATAATCATGTTATTTTTAAATAACTACTCATCATTCATAGGTCATTGACTTTTGGTATACAAGTTCATAACAAATACATGTAAAACTACATTCTAAGAATGTAGTCATGCTTCATTGGCTTTGATTTTTATTACTGTCCAAGGACATTTAACAGATTCAGTTTGACCTTGTTGATGTACATGTATTTCCCAATGAAATTTTACACAAATTTAGTTCTCCTCGGATGAAAATAGTAAAAATTTCTACAGTGGCTGTGCTTTGAAAGAATTAATTATAAGCTCTTATATAAGTTCTTGGAAAAGAATTGCTGATCTTTCACAAGTAATACAGTTTTTTAATCTTTATGCGAGTGGGGCACAACAGAAAGAGCCAAAAAGACAAGAAAAATTCTATCACTAATGAAAGGTCAATGGGATTTTCCAAGAATGCATGTACATGTAAATATCTATTTCTTTCATAATAAAAAGATGTTCATGTTGCATTCTCCTAGAGACTGGTCATAATGGAATTGCTAGTTTTGTTGTGACACTGAATTGTGTTTCCTTGGAAATATTATTATTTATATCGTGATGTTGCATTTCTTTCTAAACATTTTATTGTGACATCGAAAACATGTTGTTCTTTGTCAAATTGAACTGCTTTGTTTGTGACTTCCTTGTGAACAAGTAATCTGAATGGAGGCAGGGTTTTTCCTGATCATTTTAAGAATTTCCTTCACCCTTGATATTGGGAACATGGGGAAAGTTTATCAACATTTTAACATAATTTTTGGAATATTTTGCAATCAAGTTATTGCAAGATTTAGTGTAAGAAATCTGTGTTTTGCAATTATTTTATGCTAGTTTGAATTTTATGTGGTACTTGCTATAAATAGTTTTTAAAATAAGGTACAAATGTGCAATTTATGCTATTACAGATGTTGGAAAAATTGTCCAGAAAATTACGATTTGGAAAATTTATTTTAAGTTAAAATTGGGAAAAAGAGGCAGTTTTTGGCACTGGGAAATTACAGGACCCCATAAATGACACTAAATTAAACAGAGGAAAAGCTCTGGGTGGGAAAGCGTGTTGAGATGAGCTCACATGATCCAGTAGTAGCTTTATACAAAATGTAGCACAGTTGCATCCCCATCTTTTGACCTTGACCTTGATTTTCCAGTTGAGTGATTTTACAACTTTCAATTGGTAAGGTTTTGCGAGCACCTCCATATCTCAAGAACTATAAGTCTTAGGTTGTTGAAATTAGGTATGCATATGCCCTGATAGTAACTTAGCACAGTTGCATCCCCATCTTTTGACCTTGATTTTCTGGTTGAGTGACTTAAATCATTTTGATTGCATATTTTAGCAATGTTTAAGTTCTATAAACACCTTTCTATCTCAGACACTGAAAATCCCTATAAATTCAAAAAAAATAGTTATTGTCTCTGATGGGCAGGCGAGACATACTTTTAGTGTTAACTCTTTATGAAATGAAAAGGGGCAATTTTCATTATTTATGTGCCAATGGCTCATGGCCTCTTGCCTTCCCAATCCCTGACTTCAAATTTTAGAATGTCAGAAATTAATTTCCAAAGCATAATTTAATAGCTTTTTGATAGAATTTCGTTTAATTTACATACATCATGATACATAAGAGCTCACATGTATGTTGTAAGGAAGAATCCTATTGATCATAAAGTAGTGTTTGGGTCACAAAGTTTTGACAGGCTTCAGACAATTGGCAATGCTCTTGTTTTGAATGTACATTTCATGACCTGTAAAACCTTTCTTTCTCCCAGTGACCTACAGTTTGAGATAAATAAAAAATCATAATACTGCTACATGTACATATATTTTTCTAATTACAGATTTGGAATGGAAAATTATTTATGTTGGATCAGCCGAGAGTGTTGAATATGACCAGACCTTAGATTCTGTCTTGGTAGGGCCAGTCCCTGGTGGTAAACATATGTTTGTATTTCAGGTAAGATCTTGCTGGAAATGATTGGTACATCATCAACAAAAGGGCAATGCAAATAAGTGCTGGACCCTAAATTTTATACAAATTTTACTATCATTCTTATATTTTCAGGATTTGTTTATTTCTTAAAATTCAGAGCCAATTAAATTAACAAATAAGGTAAATGAAACGACAGAAGTACCTGTTCATTGGATGCCATCTTTTTTGTTTACCTGTACCGGGTTGATAAAGTATTTTATTTGGATTATTTATTTAAAGATCTTTCCAACAATGTCTGAACTGCAATATCATGTTTGCTCCTGCAAATTTTTGGTGAAAAATTGGCAGGAGCAAACATGATACATGTAAATATATAATGTTCAGATATTGTTGGTAAGATCTTCGGATGTCTATATATATTTATTTACATGTACTATATATGATATGTCATGTTTTTTGGAAAGCAAAATTTAAAAAAAATCATATAGATCTTGTGTATTTTGGATGCTAATGCACCTTTAATGCTGGTTTTTGTAGGCGGGTCCCCCAGATATTGGCAAGATTCCCTATAAGGATGCTGTTGGAGTTACTGTTGTACTATTGACATGTTCATACAGAAACAAGGAGTTTATTCGAGTTGGTTACTATGTAAACAATGAATACACAGATCCAGAATTAAAGGAAAACCCTCCTGAAAATATTATTTTTGACAAGGTTTGTTTTCTTTTCTAAAATTGCTTATTGAAAAGTACATGCATGTTCATTTATGCAGCTAAATGTTTTCATATTTAACAAAAATCAGGTTTTCATTATACCCCGCTTCGAAGAAAAGGAGGTTATACTGGTTGGTTTACCTCTGTCTGTCCGTCCGCAACATAAATTCCTTAACAGTTTTCTCAGCAACTACATATCACAGTGACTTGAAACTGTATATATTAGTTCATTATGTGGTCCTTCATCGTGAGTACCAAAATTAGGTCTGTCAGATATCTACTTCCTATTTACCGACAAAGTCAATTTTCAACATTACTAGTAAATTGTTGAAAATTTTCATAACATTTTTCTCAGCAACTACATATCATAGTGACTTGAAATTTAGTATATGAGTTCAGTATGAAGTAATTTATTGCAAGTATTGAAATGAGGTCTGTGTGATATCTGCTTCCTGTTTACTGACATAGTCAATTTTCAACATTACTAGTCATTTGTTGAAAATTTTCGTAACATTTTTCTCAGCAACTACATGATTACAGTGACTTGAAATTTTGTATATGGTTTCTGTATGAGGTCCTTTATTGTGAGTATCAAAATTAGGTCTGTCTAATATGTACTTCCTGTTTACCAACATAGCTCATTTTGGGGGGAGCGGGGGTATACTGAGTGAGCAGTAGCTCACAGATACATGTAGATGCCTTGTTAAGTCCCCGACCACGAAGTGTCGGAGGACTTATTGTTTTTGCCCAGTTTCTTATTATTATTATTAAGTCGCCCAAAACAAAGTTTGGGAGACTTATTGTTTTTGCACCGTTTCTTATTATTATGTCCCCGAACACGAAGTGTCGGGGACATATTGTTTTTGCTCGGTTTCTTATTATTATGTCTCCCAAACGAAAGTTTGGAGACATATTGTTTTTACTCCGTTTCTTATTATTATTATTATTATTATTCTTTTTCTTCTTTCTCCCCGCCATGAACGTGTCCGTACCTTTTCTTCAAAACGCCTCGAAGGATTTTAACGAAACATTGTAGGATGGTAGATGGGTAACTGAAGTTGTGTTCGGACATTTCAAAATTTTCAAAATGGCCGCCGTTTCCGTGTAATTAGCGAAAGTTCATAATATAGGACATTGCAATATCTCGGTAACCTAGGTGCGTAGGAGGCTGAAATTTTGTAGGTGAATAGAGCAAAAGGAGCTCTTTAATAATACGAAAAAATATTTTGAAGCGATATTTACGGTTTTCGAGTTATTTGCAAAAATGTGATTTTTCGGGCCCGAAAATGCCAAAATCGTCAAAACGCTTCGATTTCGACAAAATTTTGTATGTAGGGGTTTTAAAAGATGGCGAATCAGAATATAATGTCAAAAATGGGTTCGTTTGGGAGACATTTTTGTGTTGGGCATCCCCAACACAGTCAGCACTTGTTATTAAGTCGCCCAAAACGAAGTTTGGGAGACTTATTGTTTTTGCACCGTTTCTTATTATTATTATTAAGTCGCCCAAAACAAAGTTTGGGAGACTTATTGTTTTTGCACCGTTTCTTATTATTATTTTTTTTATTTTTTTCCTTTCTTAATAGTGAACTTGTCCGACGTATTGTGGGAAAACGCTTTGACCAATTGAAATAAAACTTATTGGAGATGGTAGGGGGTCACTTTAAGGTGTGCAATCCACTTTTGAAATTTTCAAGATGGCCGCCATTTTCAAAATGGCCGCCGTTAAAGATTTTTGGCCCCATCTCAGATCTCAGAGATGGGTGGATGGATTTTAATGAAAATTGGTACACTGGTAGACTCATCCATCCTGAGCAACTTGGCGAAAAAAAATTTGACGCGAACGCCGCCATTTTAAAATGGCGGCCGTTTTACCACACCCGCCCCCCAAAAACGTAAACTTTGTCCGATTTCAACGAAATTTGATTTCTAGACTTATTTTGATGCACTGATTTGAATGGAATACTATCCATGGCGATTTTGGGCGACTTATGTGTTGGCATCCCAACACAATCAGCACTAGTTATTATTATTCTTCTGATTCTTTATCGTAAAGTTGTCCTCCCTAATACAAGAAAATGGTTCAAGGAAATTGAATAACACTTGTTGGATTGGATAGTGGGTCACTCAAAGGCGTGTAATCAAGTTTTGAAATTTTCAAGATGGCCGCCGTTTCAAAATGGCGGCCGTCTGAAAAAGTGGGCGGAAATTTTTTTTTCATCGGATCGTCTTGAAAATTAGGCATCTGGGTAAAACGGGTATGCTGAATTCAAATCTGCGACCAGATTTAAAATCCGGCTTCCTGTTTCAAAATGGCGGCCATTTTACTACACCCGCCCCCCTTAAAAATGTGAACTTTGTCCGATTTCAATGAAATTTGATTTCTATACCTATTTTATTGTACTGAATGGGAAGAAAAAGTATCCAAGGCGATTTTGGGCGACTTGTGTGTTGGCATCCCAACACAAATTATAGCTAGTTATTATTATTATTTTTCTCGGTATTCTGGATCGTGAACTTGTCCACCTCATTTTTTCGACATCTTTTAAGGTAGGAAGCTGAAACTTCATATATCAAGAGTATGGAATGGGAGATTGTGCTTTTTGTATTTTTCGTCGAAATCGAACGACCCCTTATAGGTAAAAAAAGGGCCTCAAAATGGCTCCTCGAAACCGAAGTTGAATTTTACCTGGCATTTCTGATCCGGCAGGGGTAACACAAATTCCTTTATGAGGTAAGTGTAGACTTTCGATACCTTTCATTTAAAAAAAAAATTTTGAAAATCGGACTTACGGTTCTCAAAATTTTGCAAAAAATCGAAATTTGATTTTTTTGTCAAATTGAGTTATCTTTCTTGGAATAATATATTTTGTAATAGTAATGTAAAAATTCTTAACTTTCTTATATCTTAATGAAAATTGATTTAAAAGGTAACAGTGGTAGGCCGAGTTCATTTTTGGTATCGAAAAAAAATTTTGGCGGCCATTTTTAAAATGGCGGCTAAAATGGCCGCCGTTTTCCCGCCAAAAATTAAACTTGTACCAATTTTGATGAAAATTGGTATATAAGGTAATAGTGGCATGGCGAGTTGATTTTTAACATCAAATTTTTTTTATCGTCGGCCATTTTCAAAATGGCCGCCGTTTCCCGCCAAAAATTAAACTTACTCCGATTTTAATGAAAATTGGTATTTAAGGTAATAGTGGTATGGCGAGTTGATTTTTGACATCAAATTTTTTTTATCGTCGGCCATTTTCAAAATGGCCGCCGTTTCCCGCCAAAATTAAAGTTACTCTGATTTTGATGAAAATTGGTATATAAGGTAAAAGTGGTATGGCGAACTTATTTTTGACATCAAATTTTTTTTAGCGTCTCTTAGCATTTGAGATAACTTATTATATCCAATTTTCATCAAAATAGGAGTGAGTTTAATTTTGGCCATTTCCGACATTGACAAAGAGGGGTACGTGAGGGGACATTTTTGTGACTCGCTTGCGATCACAATTAGAACTAGTTATTATTATTCTTATTATTATTCTTCTGATTCTTTATCGAGAATTTGTCCTCCCTAATACAAGAAAACGGTCCAAGGAAATTGAATAACACTTGTGAGATTGGATAGTGGGTCACTCAAAGTTGTGTAATGCACTTTTAAAATTTTCAAGATGGCCGCCATTTCAAAATGGCGGCTATCGGAAAAAGTGGGCGGAAATTTTTTTTTCATCGGATCGTCTTGAAAATTGGTCATCTGGGTGAAGCGGGTATGCTGAGCTCAAATCTGCGACCGGATTTGAAATCTGACTTACAGTTTTAAAATGGCGGCCATTTTACTACACCCGCCCCCCTAAAAACGTCAACTTTGTCCGATTTCAACGAAATTTGATTTCTAGACTTATTTTGATGCACTGATTTGAATGGAACTCTATCCAAGGCGATTTTGGGCGACTTGTGTGTTGGCATCCCAACACAATTATACCTAGTTATTATTAAGTCGCCCAAAACATAGTTTTGGGGACTTATTGTTTTTGCACCGTTTCTTATTAAGTCCCCCAAACAACGTTTGGGGACTTATTGTTTTTGCACCGTTTCTTATTATTATTATTCTTCTTCTTCTTCTTCTTCTTCTTCCGATTCTTCCACTTAGTCGTGAACTTGTCCGGAGATCCCAGAGAAAACGACTCCACATATCAATATGAAACTTGGCAGGATAATAGATTGTAAAGAAAGGAAGCTTCGTTGACAATCAGAATTTTCAAAATGGCCGCTGTTTCCATGGAAACAGGAAAATGGACTAAATATTGGACATTGCAATATCTCGGTAACCTAGGTGCGCAGGGTTCTGAAATTTTGTAGGTTGATAGAACAAAACATTCTCTTTAATAATATGAAAAAAAATTTTGAAGCGATATTTACGGTTTTCGAGATATAAATAAAAATGTGCTTTCAAGGGAGGTAATCGGGTCAAAATTTTCAAAGTGCTCCGATTTACATGAAAATTGATATTTAGGGGTTTTTTGACATGCTGAAGAGAATAGTGGCAAAAACGGGTCGTTTGGGGGACTTTGTGACTTGCTTGCAATCACAGTTAATACTTGTTATTATTAAGGTCTTTCCCACTACAGTGGAAAGACCTTATTGTATTTCTTATGATTATTATTATTATTATTATTCTTCTTTTTCTTCCGCGGGCCAAATACAAAAAGTGTCGCGACATATCATTTCGATACTTAATACCATTAACCGACACTGCCTGGGCTTGACCTGACTAACCCTGCGAAACCGATCTATTTTTAGTAACAGAGTTATCTCCCCAAACACTGTTTACCCTTGTGTTCATATCTCCTCCTAAACCGTAACCGGTTTAACAAATCTGAAGTGTGGAAATGGTTGTGCAACTCTTGGCGACAAATCTCCACCAAAAAAAATTGATTTCGATCAACTTCCTGTTTACGCGTTTTTGACGCGAAGTTTGTCGAAAACGTAAAAGTTGGACGATTTCGATGAAACTTGGTTTCCTAGTAGATTAGGGAGTCCTGATTACATATCCGGACTTTAAATTTTTTTTCGGTCCACCATTTTTAAAAATGGCCGCCATTGAAATTTTGTGTTCGCTATAACTTAAAAACCATAATAAATAGAAGCGCACAATAAATTTAAAAAATGTTCCTCTCATTGAGATCTTCATTTGATATAACAGGTCGAACACTGTACGACAAACCATTTTTGAGTTACAGCCCTTGACGCGTTTCGGTTAAACGGTTTTTGGGTAATAACTTTAAAACGGTTCGAGATAATATAGTAAACATAGGGGTTTTTTGTGACTGTCATTATGAGTCCTTCAATTTAAGACCAAAGTTGAATGGTAACGGGCAGCCATTTTCAAAATGGCCGCCATCAGAAACTGTTTTTTGAGTATAACACAAAAACTGTAAAAAATTTAAGCGGACAATAAATGGAAAAAATGTTCGCCACGTCGAAAGCTACAAAAAATGTTTCAGGTGCGAAAGCGTAAAACTTGTTGTTTTTGAGTTACGGCCCTTGATTCGTAATTAAAAAATGTTTTTTTAATTATAACTTCTAAACGGTTACAGATGGTGAATGAAATGTAGGGTTCATTTGATAGAGAATTAAAAGACCTACAATTTGAGTCCAAACAGTGTATGATTTGGTTGACTGGTTCCAAAATGGCGGCCAAAACAAGTTTCACGAAACACGTTTTTTGCCCATAACTTGAAAACCATAACAGATAGTATAGTAAACATGTATACTTAAATGAATCAGAATGCCAAGACCTACAATTTGAGTCCAAGGTCAAAGGTCATGGGTCAAGGTCATTCCCTAGCAACAAGGTAACATTTATGAAAAGTCCATAGCAACCATATATATTCTTAACCAAGACTACTTTCCGAGTTTGGAGTTAAAATTTGTCAACCGGAAGTAACCCTTAGTCCATAGCAACCAACAAAATGTCCTTAGCAACCATCCTTTTTCTGACACTAGGCCCCTTGATCTTTATTCTGGAACCTATTTGATAACTATTGGTAACCTCATATCGAAAACGAAATGACTCATTTGTCTATAGTACTTGTATTGGACACCATAATGCTAACATGCTAAAGCGACAGAGAGACAAGAGACAGGGAAAGACCTCTCATTTGTTCTCTGAACAAATGGCATTTTAATTATTATTATTATTCTTCTGATTCTTAATCGTGAAGCTGTCCTCCCTAATACAAGAAAACGGTTCAAGGAAATCGAATAACACTTGTTGGATTGGATAGTGGGTTACCTAAAGGCGTGCAATCAAGTTTTGAAAATTTCAAGATGGCCGCCGTTTCAAAATGGCGGCCATCGGAAAAAGTGGGCGGAAATTTTTTTTTCATCGGATCGCTTTGAAAATTGGTCATCTGGGTAAAGCGGGTATGCTGAGTTCAAATCTGCGACCGGATTTGAAATCCGACTTCCGGTTTTAAAATGGCGGCCATTTTACTACACCCGCCCCCTTAAAAATGTGAACTTTGTCCGATTTCAATGAAATTTGATTTCTAGACTTATTTTGATGCACTGATTTGAATGGAACTCTATCCAAGGCGATTTTGGGCGACTTGTGTGTTGGCATCCCAACACAATTATACCTAGTTATTATTATTATGTCCCCGACCACGAAGTGTCGTCGGGGACATATTGTTTTTACTCCGTTTCTTATTTTTCTTATTATTAAGTCGCCCAAAACAAAGTTTGGGAGACTTATTGTTTTTGCACCGTTTCTTATTATTATTATTATTATTATTATTATTCTTCTGATTCTTTATCGTAAAGTTGTCCTCCCTAATACAAGAAAATGGTTCAAGGGAATTGAATAACACTTGTTGGATTGGATAGTGGGTCACTCAAAGGCGTGTAATGCACTTTTGAAATTTTCAAGATGGCCGCCGTTTCAAAATGGCGGCCGTCGGAAAAAGTGGGCGGAAATTTTTTTTTCATCGGATCGTCTTGAAAATTGGTCATCTGGGTAAAACGGGTATGCTGAATTCAAATCTGCGACCAGATTTGAAATCCGACTTCCGGTTTCAAAATGGCGGCCATTTTACTACACCCGCCCCCCTTAGAAATGTGAACTTTGTCCGATTTCAATGAAATTTTATTTCTATACATATTTAATTGCACTGAATGGGAAGAAAAAGTATCCAAGGCGATTTTGGGCGACTTGTGTGTTGGCATCCCAACACAAATTATAGCTAGTTATTATTATTATACTTTTTTCTTTTTCTTCCGTCAACCTGATGCACGAACTTGTCCGACTATCTCCTCGGACAAAGGTGGACCGATCGATTTGAAACTTGGAGGGGTGATAGGTCCCAAGGTCCTACAGTGTTTTTTGCGATTTATAATTTCAAAATGGCCGCCATTTCCAAGATGGCCGCCAAAAATGGCGAAAAATGTAAACATTGTCCGATTTCAACGAATCTTGGTATACAGGGTATAACGGTGATGGCGACTGATGGCGCATTTTCGGAATTTCTGTAATGGCCGCCATTTTCAAGATGGCCGCCGAAAATCGCGAAAAATGTAAACATTGTCCAATTTCAACGAAACTTGGTATACAGGGTATAAGGGTGATGGCGACTGACGGCGCATTGTCGGAATTTCTGTAATGGCCGCCATTTTCAAGATGGCCGCCGAAAATCGTGAAAAATGTAAACATTGTCCGATTTCAACGAAACTTGGTATACAGGATATATGGGTGATGGCGACTGATGGCGCATTGTTGGAATTTCTGTAATGGCCGCCATTTTAAAGATGGCCGCCGAAAATCGTGAAAAATGTAAACATTGTCCGATTTCAACGAAACTTGGTATACAGGATATATGGGTGATGGCGACTCACAGGGCATTGTCGGAATTTCTGTAATGGCCGCCATTTTCAAGATGGCCGCCGAAAATCGCGAAAAATGTAATCATCGTCCGATTTCAACGAAACTTGGTATACAGGGTATATGGGTGATTGCGACTCACGGCACATTGTCGGAATTTCTGTTGAAGAGGACAGACATTATATAAGAACGGGAGGGGACATCCCACGTTTCGGGAAACGTAAATTTTAATTATTATTATTATTCTTCTGATTCTTTATCGTAAAGTTGTCCTCCCTAATACAAGAAAATGGTTCAAGGAAATTGAATAACACTTGTTGGATTGGATAGTGGGTCACTCAAAGGCGTGTAATCAAGTTTTGAAATTTTCAAGATGGCCGCCGTTTCAAAATGGCGGCCGTCGGAAAAAGTGGGCGGAAAATTTTTTTTCATCGGATCGTCTTGAAAATTGGTCATCTGGGTAAAGCGGGTATGCTGAATTCAAATCTGCGACCGGATTTGAATTCCGACTTCCGGTTTAAAAATGGCGGCCATTTTACTACACCCGCCCCCCTAAAAACGTCAACTTTGTCCAATTTCAACAAAATTTGATTTCTAGACTTATTTTGATGCACTGATTTGAATGGAACTCTATCCAAGGCGATTTTGGGCGACTTGTGTGTTGGCATCCCAACACAATTATACCTAGTTATTATTATTCTTATTTCAATTTCCTATTTATAGATCTAAAGTTTGTCCGACATATCTCGTAAAAACGCTTTGGCGAATCAAGATGAAACCTTTTTAGATGGTTAGGGGGTCACTCATAGATGGGCCATCGACTTTTAAAATTTTCAAGATGGCCGCCATTTCAAAATGGCCGCCTGCGGAAAAAAGGGGCGGAAAATTTATTTTCGTCTGATCGTCTTGAAAATGGGTTATCTGGGTAAAGTGGGTATGCTGATTATCATGGTGCGACCGGATTTTTTCTACGACCTGCCAATTTTTGGCAATTAGCCGCCGAAATCGCCAAAAACTCGACTTTGTCAAATATCCATGAAAATTGTTATACTAGATAAAATGATTATGCTGATCACCATAGGGCAAGCACGGTTCTTCAATAAGTAACCAATTTTTGGCAATCCGCCAAAAAAATTGGCAATCTGCCAAAAGTCGCCAAAAATTTAAATTTGTCCAAATTACATAAAAATTTGTATACAATGTAAATTTGATATGCTGATCATCATGAGGCAAGTAAAATGTTTCTATGATTAGCCATGTTTTGGTATTTTGCAATCCGCCAAAATTTGGGGACGGGAGGGGACTTTTATGTGACTTGCTTGCAATCACAATTATAGCTAGTTTCTACTATATTTTATAATAACTATGAAGCTTAAAACTTTTATACTTGCTTAACCTGTTTTCAAAATTATATGATTGTAATTAAAAATTCCTTAAAAGCAATAATTTTTTGTGAAACTTTGTTAAACAGTTCTTGATCCTTTTAAAAATTTTTATATAAAAAAAAGAGATTGCATGGTAAAAATAAGACATTCATAATAAAAGTCATGTACATTGAAAAACCTAGCTGGGAATTTTGCAACTGGCAAAAGTCTCTATAACTAACTAGCAACAACAAATTTTCTACTACATGCACATGTATTTGTTATTCAGAATATGAAAAAAATTCTTATCTTCATCATGTACAAAAATGTACATGTGTTTCATTAATTGTATATGTTTTATTTTATTTTCAGCTTGAAAGAAGTATACTAGCTACCTCACCGCGTGTAACGAGATTCAAAATTGACTGGGATGACAACCCAACTGAAAACTCGGAAAACGTCCCACCACCTCAAACTATAGACAATGAATCAAATCAGTTCCAGCCAAGTAAAGACGTCCTGTCCAGTAAACCTCCAGCAAACTTTAACACTGACAGTATAAGTAATGGGATGTCTGTTGATGTTCCCATGGAGGGATAAGATATACTCCTTGTAAAAAAAACTTACCCAAGACCGAGTCTACAGTTAAAGAAATTTATGTCTAAAACCCCACCAAGGTTAAGAATGGGTTTGATAATTACGCTTCATAGAATTATGTTGTATTATCATCACAGCAATGGCTGCGCAGTACAAAATTTATATCCTCTATGAATTTAATGAGGCAAAATGTATGATATTAGTCTTTTTTTCTGTAATGTTATTTGTTTTCCAGTTCAAGTACTAAGTTAAGTTATTTGTCCTTTATTTTATTGCTTTATTGCTCTATAAAAAAAAAATCTTAAAAGTAAAAAAATGATAAAAATGATATATATAAAATGTTGTTGAAGAAAACCTGTAACATTTTCAAATATCTCTTTTTTGTTGTTGTAAAACTATAGTTTGAATAACATTAAACTGGCATGTATATGTTATTATTAAATGTTTTATGGTACAAAAAGAGAATTTATTAAATTTCTTTTTATAATTTTTTATTGTCAGTATTTTTGTTTTTCAAATCACTTGTACATTATTTTAAGGCAGCATACCAGAAGTCTCATGTTTCAAGAAAGAAGTTTATGTCATAATTATGTGCTAATGCTTTGTCATGAAAATCTAAAAAAAAAAAACTATTTTGTTGTTTGAATTCAACATGATATAGAGACTTCAAAGGCATTGCGAGAATTTTTTTCACCTTTATTACAATGTAGTTGGTCACCCTTTCTCCACAAAAATGGAAGTGAGAAGAGAGGTTAATACTATAAAATCATTTAACATGTAAAAAATCAGTGCTATTAATTTATAACATTATGTTTATATGATAAATTTTAGAAATATAAAGAATGCAAGAAACTTGTGTCTATGTTTATTTGTTGTGCCTCTTAACTCTAAATTATGCGAAATTCAGTATTACTTATCCTGATAAATTTGTGTATTTCTCATATTTCTTGTAGCCTGTTGTTTTCACAAGAAGCTTTAGTGCATTCGAATCTCCTTTAGATACTTCATACAAAACAGTATTATTATTTCATTAAAATTTCTGTCATTCTTTCATTGGGCTGTAGAACAAAAAGACAATGAAAGTCCATAGAAATAACAGCAACGTTTCTTTAAAACATCTAGTGTTAGCATTTGTTGTAAACAAAATGTAGGCATGTGCATTTCTTGTCCAAAAGCTTTCATTAATATAAAGCTGACTAAAATGGTCAACAACTTTTATAAGTGTTCATAGAAAAAGAGCTAAACATGGTTGTGCCACTGGGTTGCATCCAAGCTTATCTCACCAAATAGGTAAATTTCACATGGTTATGGTCCCATTTTGATTGGATAAAGACACCTTGTACAACCAAAATCAAAATTATGCTAAATTCAGTACAACTGATCCTGTTAAATTTGTGTATTTCATGTGTTTTTCTTTTCACAAAAAATCACCTAAAAAATCAGATCTGCATTAAATAGTCTTCCCAAAACAGTATCAATAATTATTAGAAAATCAATAGTTTACTGAAACATAAATGTAAATTATAAAAGAAATTCCCTTGAAATGCAAGATATCCATTGTGCTGGTTTTGGCTTTCTTGTTAGCTCACCTGACCTGAAGCCAAAGGGTCATGGGAGCTATTGTCATCGTTAAGCGTCTGTCGTAAATTAACTTTTCTTCAAACATGTTCTTCTCCTAAACCACTGATGGGATTGCTTTGAAACTTTGTACACTTGATCTTTAGGATGTCCTCTACCAAGTTGTGAAATTTGTGAATGTTAACCAACCAACATGGCCACCATTACTAAAAATAGAAAAGGGGGTCAGACCATAAGTTTTAGCTTATAGCTCAAAAAGTATAAGAGATGGAGAAGATCTGAAGCAACTTTTCTTCTTCAGCATCAAAAGCTCTACAAAGCTCTCCATTGAGTCAAAGTTGTGGGACAACTCCTTATAGGAGTTATTTCCCCTTAATCGTCAAAATTGGCCATTTTCACAGTTTTTGGACTTTATCTTGAAAACTGTATGTGCTAGAGGAAAAGTTCGCATTGCAAAATTGTTCAGCTTATTAAGAGCTACTATAATGATTCAGGGCCTAAATTTTCAGATCAACCGTTTAAGAGTTATCGCCCATTAACTGATTTTTCTATCAATTTTAAGTGATTTTTAAAAATCTTCTCTGAAACCACTGATGGGATTGCTTTGATACTTTATACACTTGATCTTAAGGATGTCCTCTACCAAGTTTGTGAAAATTGTGAAAGTCGACCAACCAACATGGCTGCCCTTACTAGAAATAGAACAGGGGGGTCAGACCATAGTTTTTAGCTTATAGCTTAAAAAGTATAAGAGATAGAGAAAATCCGAAGCCACCTTCCTTCTGTAGCATCAAAAGCTCTACGAAACTCTCCTTTGAGTCAAAGTTGTTGGACGATTCTTTATAGGAGTTATTTCCCCTTAATCGTCAAAATGGACCATTTGCACAGTTTTTATACGACCGCAAAAAATTTGCGGAAGTATTATGGTATGATGCTGTCGTCGTCGGTGTCTGTTAACTTTTTAGTGTTTCCACAATAACTTAAGTTCTAGTTATCTGATTGCTATGAAACTTTACAATGATGTTCCTTACCATAAAAGGATGAATGGGATTGATTTTGGGGGTCCCCCCATTTTTCATTTAGAAATTAGGGGCCAAAAATACTACTTTTTTGTTTGTTTCCACAATAACTTTAGTTCTAGTTATCTGATTGCTATGAAATTTGACAGTGATGTTCCTTACCATACAAGGATGAATGGGATTGATTTTGGGGGGTCCCCCTTTTTTTGTTTCGAAATAAGGGGCCCAAAAGGGGCAAAAAATTCAAATATTTTACTTGTTTCCACCATAACTTTGGTCCTAGTTGGCCTATTGCTGTGAAATTTGTCAAGAATGTTTTTTACAATAAAAGAAGAACCTGATGAATTTTTGTGCCCCTTTTTTCTCCGAAAAGGGGCCAAAATAAAAACTTTTTTTATTTGTGGTTCGATTTAGAAAATTCTTTTTACATGTTTGTTCTTGTCAAATAGCGGATACAAAATTAAGAATTAATTTTTGCTACCCCCCTTTTTCCCCCCTATTACGTAATTAGGGGCCAAATAGAGCCAAAATCGAAACTTTTTTATTTGTGGTCCGATTTTGAAAATTTTTTTTGCAAGTTTATTCTTGTCAGATAGCGAATCCCAATTTGAGAATTAATTTTTGCGAACATCCCTTTTTTCACTTGTTTTGTAATAAGGGGCCAAAAGGGGCCTTAATCAAAACTTTTTTATTTCTGGTTTGTTTTTGATAATTTTTTTTGCAAGTTTATTTTTGTCAAGTAGCGAATCCAAATTTGAGAATTTATTTTTGCGACCCCCACCCCTTTTTCACCTGTTACGTAATAAGGGGCCGAAATCGAATATTTTTTAATTCTTGTCTGATTTTGATAATTTTTTTGCAAGTTTATTCTTGTCAAGTAGCAGATATATTTTTGGGTTCCCTTTTTTTACTGTTACGTTATTAGGGACCAAAAGGGGCCAAAATTTTAACTTTTTTATTTCTGGTCCGATTTTGAAATTTTTTTTTGCATGTTTGTTCTTGTCAAATAGCGGATACAAAATTAAGAATTAATTTTTGGGACCCCCCTTTTTCCCCCTATTACGTGATAAGGGGTGGTCCAATTTTGAAAAAAAAAATTTGCAAATTTATTCTTGTCAGGTAGTGATTCTAAATTTAAGAATAAATTTTTGGGGCTGTAATCATAATTTTAAAAAAATTCTGGTTTGATTTTTAATGTTTTTCCTAAACATTATTCTTTTAAAGAGTAGAATACAACATTCAAAATTTATATTTTTACCCCCTGGGTCGAAAGTCCACCAGAGAAGCATGTGTCAAAAACTTTTGTCAGTCCACCATGGGCTGCATGTGTCCAGAGCAATAGACTATCCATATTAGGCCTAAAATGTACAGGGTTCAACATGTTGCGGTCGTATCATGCTGCGCTCGGCGAAGCTTTTTATTGGACTTAATCTTAAAAGTCATAAAGAGCTAGAGGAATAGTTAGCATTGCAAAATTGTACAGCTAATTAAGATCTACAAAAATGATTTCAAGGTCCAAATTGTCAGATCATCCTTTTAAGAGTTATCCCCCTTTATATGTTTTCAATCAATTTTAACTTCTTTTTTTTTTCAAATGGAAAGCTTTGTAACTTTCTATTCTTGATCTTAAAAGTGTTTTCTCTCCTAACTTGTTTCTTCAATGTTACTTACCAAGTACACGTAGACCATGTTGTACACTAGACATCAGGTGAGTGAATCAGGCCCCTGGGAGCCTCTAGTTTTTTTATTGAATACTTGGTGTTCCACCTTCCAATTAGTTTGTTTCAAATGCTGATGATGAGAGGTTACCAGAACTCCTTGAAATATTATATTCAGCATAACAGTTTATTGGTTGGCCAAGTGGTCTAAGACACTTGTTTAAATACCCCACTTTTGATCATCAGTTGATTATACCCTCCGCAACAAAGTCGGAGGGTATAATTTTTTGACTGGAACGTCTGTGATTACAGTTTGTGGACACAACAACTGAACAGAATTTTACAAAACTTGGTCTTGGTAGGCAAGAATAACATCATATGTAGTTGTGTATTTTACTAGAAACTTTGGACTTAGAATCTGCCGAAAATCCTGATTCATCATCTTGTGGACACAACTACTCTGAAACTAATGAACAGAATTTAATGAAACTTGGTATGCAAGAAGTACACAATATATAGTTTTGCATGTTACCAGGAATTTTTATCCTCATTTTTTTTGTGGGAGTTTAGGCCCTTCTCGGACCTTTGAAAATTCTAATTCATTTTATAGTGGAGGCAATTCCTCTGAAATTATCGAACCGAATTTCATGGAACTTAGTATGAAAGAAGTATACCATATGTAGTTGAGCATTTTTCATCTGCAATATGTTGTGGGAATTATGATCCTTTGAACTTAGAAATTTGCTGAAAATCTCAATCTATCATCTTGTGGATGCAACACTTCTGAAACTACAAAACAGAATTTAATGAAACTTGGTTTGCAAGAAGTATAACATATGTTATTAAAACATTGGTTCTGGTTTGTCAATTGCTATGAAATTTGAAAATGATATGCCTTACCATCAAACCATTTATGGGATTGATTATGGGGGTCCCCTTTATTCATTTAGAAAAAAGGGGCAAAAAATGCTACTTTTTTATTTCTGGTCCGATTGTGAATTTTTGTTTTGCAAGTTAAGTCTTGTCAAGTAGTGGATACAAATTGGAGGATATATTATTGTACCCTTCCCCATAATGTGGAATAAACTGGGCCAAAATCGAAACTTTTCCCCCCAATTGCTGTTAGAGCCAAAAGTGAAAGGTGGAAGATATCATTAATTTTCGACCAAAAGTGGTAATATTTTTGTAACTAATTCCTTGTGAAGTGTGGGTAGAAAGTCCACCAAAAGCTGCATGTGTCAAAAAAATTTGTCAGTCCAGCATGGGCTGCATGTGTCCAGAGCAATTGACTATCCATATTGGGCTTAAAACATAAAGGGTTCGACATGTTTCAGTCGTATCATGCTGCGTTCGGCGAATTTGTTTGCTGTACCATAAAAACAATATTCTAAAACTACTGAACAGAATATAATGAAACTTTGTGTCACTGATGATAATGGAATCATATACAAAATTTTAGAACAATTACGAAGTTATGACTCTTTAAAGCTAAAAAATCACATTTTTCTCACTTTGGCTACATTTGTTTGATTCATAGATCGTAATTAAAGTTTATTCAGAAATCTGTTGTTAAGACATATATTAAGAAAACCAGAGGTTTCCATGGATTTGAGTTACTCACCTCGATAGCTTGTTTCAATCAGCATTTAAACAATTTGCATTTACAAACAACTTTAAATAATAAGTAATGATAAATTATTGTTTCCCTTACTTTTTATTTTTTTTAATTGTAAAGCGCATAAAGGTGTAGAATCTTATATTTCCTTTGAGTTTTCTTTTTCCACACGATATGAAAAAATACACACAAAAACCCAAATAATTAGTATCCATTATACCATTGTGTCACAAGCACTTGTTTCTTAAAAAAATGTCCCCTCCTAGGGAAGGAAGAGGTGGGTATAAATTTTTATGAAACAAGTGCTTGTGCAGTTTGCTTTAAAAAAAAGCGTAGAAAAACATTATGTTTTAAGCAGAGTTTTCACCGACACGGTAACTTTTAACGAAATGTCGCCTTGCCGTTTTTTTTCAATTTTAGTATATGATCTGAAAGGTGAAAAAACAGACTTATGTTTTCAAATGTATAATCTAATGATTTTGTTATAAAATATTGTAACGGGAAATTTCTCTCTCAATTTGGAACATCTGACTTTGTTTTAATCCAAATACATGTATCAGTATTACTTTAAAATCTTTATGTGTGAAAGTTTTACACAAAGTGAGCAGTGATCAGTACATGCAGTAGGTAATTCATGTTTCACGTGACTGACCATTTGACGAATCTTATTGAGCTCAGAGGTGAGAGTTTGACTTTTTGATCGCCATGACTATTTTTGCAAGAAAAGTTTGATCTTTGTGTAAGTTTAATTATGAACATTTAAAAAATGGTAGATATACATAAAAATTAAAATATATTATTCAGTTTCATTATCATGGACTTATCCCCCGTATTTGGGGTTTAGAATCCACGGGCAATCGGCTAGAAAGCTAGATTTTCTAGCAGGGTTTAAATGGACCATAAACTCAAAATTGCACATTGATTGTAAACCCCAAATTCTAGCAGATTGCACATTTACTCAAAATCCTAAATTCTAACAGACTGCATGTAAGTTCTAATCCAAAATTCTAACATGTTGAACCCCTTGGGTTTATGTTATTTGATCTTGATTCCAAACAGTTTGTTAATAGCATTTGACTGACGACTTTGATGAAAACCCACCAAAATTTATAAATTTTGCAAGGAAGCAAGTTTGATTTTAAAGGAGGGGAATCCTAGCCTTTTATGGCCCGACTGCGTATGTTGATCGGCCATATAGTTTTAGCCTTGTTTCAAGAACCTTTTTCTGGCATTTATTTCTGTGAAAATTCTAAAAAAAAAAATCTCCATTAGTTGCATACCATCTGCCTATTTTCTTTAACATAGTGGGTATCAGGGATTACACTATTTATTTCAACCTACGACAGAAATATCACCAAGTAAATACTTAATATATTACACAATATTTTACTTATCATAATAGAAGGGGATATTATATGGGGTGAGTTTTAGAAAAACTGTTTTAAAGACAATGATCATAAACATCACAAAATTTGCCAAAAAGTTACGACACCAAATAAAGTGCCTTTTATTATCAACCAAAGACCCATTTCTGGACATAGAACAACACACATAAAGGTTTGGTTTTGTGGTTTTGAAACATTCATTTGACCATAAAACTACCAGAGCAGTTTTTACAATAAAAAATATAGAAGATGCATACATAGTTTGAACTGGTTATATCTCCAAAACCCTAGTTTAAGATAAATTAAAAAGATAAAAATTTTCAAAACAGAGATTTGTGAGGTTGCGGTTGTTTTACCTTTGTCCCTATAGAATCAATTATCAAAATGTTTTTTTTTAGTACCTCCAGTTGAAAAGGGCAAACTTTTATGGAATCTAATACAACCAGGCACAGAGATGTCCTAAGATGTCATAAAAGATGTCCCAAGATGTCATAAAAGAAGTCATAAAAGATTTTAAAAAGTCAAAACAGGTAGGCAAAGAAAGAGCAATAATTTATCTTATTTTGTTCTGAACCTAAAATACAACAAACGTTTAGGCAATAAATTTTGCTACGCCTGACGCGCCTTTCGTCTATTCAAGATTCATCAGAGGCGCTCTACCAAAAAATGCCTTTAAAGTAGCAACATAATGGGAAAAAAATGATTTAAGGGTCAATTTTGTCTAGCAACCTGCATTTTTTTTAATTTCAAGACAACAGTTTGAAATGATAATTAGGATTCAAAATAATATCAGCCTTTTTTTATATATTTAAAAATATCCGTCTAATTCACATCTCGTCCTTTCAAAATTGCTGCACTAAACGATCGAAAGAAGCAGAGGTACCAATGGGGTATCCGAAAGTCAAAAGTCCGAAAGGGCAGAGACAAAATCAGTAAACACCAACAAGAACGGGACAAAAAACAGACAACATGTAAAACATGGAAACACAAATTGAAAATAACTGAATATCAATCAACAACGCGAACTCAAGTCGAAACAAGAGTGAACTCAGGTGCTCCGGAAGAGTAAGCGGTTCCTGCTTGCTATAGCACACCCGTCGCGTTGTCAATAGTTAATTCAGCATGTCAAATCCGGTAAAAGGAAGACAAAACAAAACCCTATGACAAACCAACATCTGCACTCATCTGAGAGATCGAAATCCCATATTTGTCTATAAGTGCATGATGTCTTCCGTAAAATTTCTTGAGTGAAGACAGCAACCGAGGAACAACATAACTAGAGATATACACAAATTATTAGGAAGAAATGAAAATTATTTTTTATCAATGGAAAAAATGCACTAATCTTGTTTGCCATTGTAACTTCGAAAAGAGGAAAGTATAATTTATCACCTGGGTCAGTCCGTAGGTCGGTAGTTTCATTATATATATATTTTTTTCGTAACTAAGGTACCATATTGATCCTACGTTGCTAATGTTTGGTAAAGAATAATACATAGGCATCTGAGATTTGGTATGGATAATACAGACACTTTATGTTATTGACTCTGTGATGAATAGTTGCTGAAGGAGAGGTTTTCGGCGGTGGTGTGGCGGCGTTAACTTTTTTTGTAAGACATTGTAGAAAATGAATTACTTGAAAAGTATAAAAGCTAGGCATCTGATATTTTGAATACAGACATTTGGGGTTGTGGTCTATGCAACTGGTACCATGAATTGAGACCTTGACCCCATTTTTATGCTTCAATGACTCTGTAAAAGAAGCAGAGGTACCAATTGAGCATGTCAAAAGTCCGAAAAGGCAAAGTCAAAATCCGTTAACACGAACGAGAACAGCACGAAGAAACAGACAACACAAAAATACAAAATCAACAACGCGAACTTAAGTCGTAACGATAGTGAACTCGGGTTCTCCGGAAGGGTAAGCAGTTTCTGCTTACTACAGCACATCCGTGAACATAGATTTTTTTCAAGGTCTAAACTTTTAAGACGTTGTAGAAAAATAGATTACTTGAAAAGTATAATACTATAGTACCTAGGCATCAGATTATAGTCACTTGGGTTTATGACCTATACAGTTGTCACCATGTGAACTAGACTCCACTTTCATGCTTGTGATTTTTTTTTCTACATCTACTTACTGCTGGTCGAAAATGTTTGGTTTTCGAATATGTCAGTTTTGTATGAGAATATTTCTTGTTATATCGGCACACTTCTGAGCTATTGACATCACTTGGCGTCCGTCATCAGTCCGTTCAACTTTTTTTTAGTAAAACTGCTTGACCAAAAGCATCCAAATTGGTATAATTGTTATTTAGGGACCGTCCAGTTAACTTGAAGGGGGGGCTTGTTTTTTTTCAAAAAAAAATATTCTGAAAATTATTTTTGAAGAAAAAAATAATAATATTGGCAACTGAGGGTAAGAAAATATATTCTGAAGAAGGATTTCTGCTATAAAAAAAATAATGCTGATAATGAAAAAAAATATTCTGTCCCGACGCCTTCGAAAAATCGCGGAAAAAATGTTTCTGATCAAAACAAAAAACCAAGGCCCCCCTTTCACGTAAAACGGTCCGTCCCTTAGGGTGTCCTTTACAAAACTACCGTTGACTCAACAAATATGACCACCGTTGCTAAAAATATAACATGAGTGAAATCACATTTAAAGCCAAGTTATAACCGAAAAAATGGAATAAGTAGAACAAATATGATGGATCTTAGGCTTTTAAAATACGCTACAATAGTCTCCATTTAGTCAAAGTTGTCAGATGAACCTTAGTGTTCACAGGGTCAAAGTTATCAGATCATCCCTTTTTGGGTTTATGGTTAATAGGCAAATCTTTGCAGACACAGAAAGCTTTTGCTTGCTTAAATGATCAGCTTTAGGAGTTCTACAGACGTGTTAATTGGGTCAAAGTTGCTAGATTACCCCTTTTAGAAGGTATGGTCCTTTAACCGGTAAAACTTGTGTCTCTGGCCTATAAAAGGTGAAGTAATAGAGAAAGCTGTAGCTTGAATAAAGATTTAGCTTAAGAAGTTATACAAAGCTCTCCATTGGGTGAAGGTTGTCGGATAAACCCTTTTAAGGGTTATGGCCCTCAAAATGTAACAAACATTGTGTGTTTGGCTTATATCTTAATAGCATGAACAAATTTGCCACCGAAGAAGCTATATAAAAGCGTAAATGGGGCAAAGTTGTCAGATGATCCTTCTTGAAGTTATGGACTTCAAAAGGAAAAAAAAAAGAGTTTTTATGCCTTTGCATTATAGATTGAAAATATTGCAGATTTTTGCTTCAATTTGCTTCAATTAGCTCCACCAAAGTATTGTAAAAGACATTTACATTTACGAATTATAAGTTTCATTAAAGCCCAGGTGAGCGATGTTCAAACATCTACTTCCTGTTCAACAAAAACTTTGATACAGTTGTGAAAGCCTGGTATTAGAGAGCATTGGCTAACAGACTTTTTCTTATATCAAGATTGACCCAACACTAAAAGACAAAGTTAACGGCATAGAAGTACAGACAGACCAAGAACAGGTAAGACAATTCATAGTGGCTCTGTTTTGCAACACACTCGTTTAAAAAATATAGATAATTATTTATTTGATGACTTGAATATAGGTTTATAAAAGAAAGATTATTTTTAGCAAAGTCAAGGTCCTGACATGTAACAAGATGAAGAATAGAAACTCCACCTTCATGGAGCTATAAGTTTAAGGCGGATGAAACTTTGTATGCACATGCTCCAGTAGTAGATTTCCACAGTTGCATCCCTCATAGTTTGACCTTGACATAAAAAAATATGGACTCGGATTACTCCGACAATACATTACATAAGAAACGTTTGCTAGAACGAGGCCACTGTTTTTGACTTTTAAATAAAAAAGTATAAGAGATAAAGAAAATATGATGCAATCCTCTTTCTTCAGCATCAAAAGCTCTTAAGTGTCTTCATTGATTCAAAGTTGTCAGATGACTCCTTAAAGGGGTTATGGCTCTTCATAGGTAAAAAATGGCATTTTCATGATTTCAGCCTATGGAATGAAAATAATGGTTATAGAGAAAAGCAGTTGCTTGCTTAAACCTTCAGCTCATTGAACTCTACAAAAGTCTCCAATGGGTTGAAGATATCAGATGGCACCTACAGGAGTTATGGCCTATTAAAAAGGTAAATAATACTGAGCGTTTTTCCACGTTTTTACTCTATGAAATGAAAACTATTGCAGATACAGAAACGCTGTTGCTTGCTTAAACTTTCAGCTCATTCTTCTCCATTGGGCTGAAGATGTCAACTGACCCCAAATTTGAGTTAAAGGTAAAAATGGCGCTTTTGTCTGGCGAGACATAGGTGTAACTTTACCGGCGGCGGAAGCGGCGTTAACTTTTTGGAAAAGTTTTATGAGCACCTCCATATCTCAAGAACTATAGGCCCTAGGTTGATGAAACTTGGTATGCATATGCCCCAGTAGTAGCTTAGCACAGTTGAATCACAATCTTTTGACCTTAACCTTGAATTTCCGGTTGAGTGACTTTGACAATTTTCAATACATATGATAGCAATGGAAAAGTTATATGAGCACCTCCATATCTCAACAACTATTGGTCCTGGGTTGATGAAACTTGGTATGCATATGCCCCAGTAGTAGCTTAGCACAGTTGCATCCCCATCTTTTGACCTTGACCTTGCTTTTTCGGTTGAGTGACTGACAATTTTCAATACATATAATAGCAATGGAAAAGTTTTTCGAACACCTCTATAGGTCCTAGGTTGATGAAACTTGGTATGCATATGCCCCCGTAGTAGCGTAGCACAGTTGCATCCTCATCTTTTGACCTTAACCTTGATTTTCCGGTTGAGTGACTTTAAAAATTTTCAATACATATGATAGCAATGGAAAAGTTTTGTGAGCACCTTCATATCCCAAGAGCTATAGGTCCTAGGTTGATGAAACTTGGTATGAATATGCCCCAGTAGTAGCTTAGCACAGTTACATCCCCATCTGTTGAGTTTGACCTTGATTTTCCGGTTGAGTGACTTTAACAATTTTCAATACATATACATGTAATACCAATGTTAAGGTTTTGCAAACACCTCCATATTCGTCCTGATTGATGAAACTTGGTATGCATATGCCCCCGTAGTAGCTTAGCACAGTTGCATCCCCATCTTTTGACCTTGACCTTGATTTTCTGGTTGAGTGACTTTGATTATTTTTATTGCATATATTTGCAATGTTTAAGTTCTATAAACATCTTTTGATCTCAGAAACTGAAAATCCATGTAAATTCAAAATATAGTGGAAGTAAGAAAGAATAATTGTTTCTGATGGTGCCGGTGTGACATACTAGATTTTCCCCCTACTCATTTTTCCCCCCGGAAGAATGAGTATATACTGAGATTTCCCCCCGGAAAAATGAGTATATACTAGATTTTCCCCCCTAGATTTTAAGGGGGAAAAATGAGTATATACCAGATTTTCCCCCTTGGCAAAACCCATACCAGATTTCCCCCCCCATCCATAATAATACATGTATCTATATTTCTGTAAATCAAAAACGGAAACAAATATGTAAAGTCAATTTCGTAAATGGGTTGGGTACTTAAAAATAAACCCTAACAACACAGTGCCCCTTGCATAATGTAGTATTAGTATTCACATATGGGCGATGAATTAACAAAATGATGAAAAATGATTAAGAAATGATAATGAGAAATATTGACTTGGGGCGGGGTAGGGGGGGGGCAAAAATAATCCGTCGCCCTCCTTTTTGTTTATAGTTCATTTTTTATCATTCATGTTTTCTTCTGTATTTTTGCGTCTCCTTTCAATACTGTAATAAATCAAATGTCTTTTGGTGATTTACACAAGTTACCGATCTTTCATGCGTGACAGATTTGTTACTTAGTCTTTTAGAATTCGATGTATTCGTCTGTTGTAACATGAATTGAGAAATTTCCTTTGATCTTCAGAAAGAATAAATAAGTACTAATAAGCATTGGTTTTCCAAATCACCTGAACTGAATGATATTGCATAAAATGTCACCTGTGTTATATAAACCCAATGGGAAATTTCCATGCAATAATCAACACCAAAGACCCAAATATTGCATACCAAAAGCTCCGCCTCCAAAACATGACTCCTCCTTCAAACAATGAAAAAAAATATTATTTTATTTGATATTTCCCGCCAGACAATGACACGAGCCAATATTTAATTAATTAATATTTTGATTGGTTAAAATAAAATGAGGCTACAATTATGTGCTCCGCCTTTAATTAATTCTTTATCAGTGAGTGGAGTCATTTCATGTTACAAATAATTTATAGCACCGCCTACCTCGTTATCCAAATAAACTACTCACGCTTCGCGTTCGAAGTTTATTAGGATAACTCGTAGTACTGTGCTATAAATATAACTTAGTCGAAAGTATTGGTAGTGTTATTTCTTTCCGCTAGCACTACAACTGATGTTAAAATATATAGACGTATTTATATATTATATTTATGTATTTTAGCTACATTTTTCGAACTGCTGCAAAATAGAAGTTAAAGTCATCTTGTATACCTAATTTACCTTTATATACCTGTGTTCACCTAAAAATATATTCTGCTCATTTGAAATACAAGAATTAGCGTAACTTCGCAAAATACGGGTCATTTTCAAATTTGTTCAATTGAAAAAAAAATCATTGCACTAAAATGATCGCATCATCAATCAATATTGGTATATAGACAGTTTTTATACGACCGCAAAATTTTTGCGATCGTATTATCTTATGGCGATGTCGTTGTCGTTGTCGTCGTCGTCGTCCACCTGTATGTGATAAGGTTTGTCAGTTGTCTGCACAAGTTAGATGGTTTCCTCCACGATTAAAACTGACCGCCCTATATGGCCCAGGTGCGTCGAAAAGGGCATTAAGCAACAACACAACACATACCCAAGACGTAGGTTGATCTTAGTTATAAATTGTGTTCCCTGTTGTTTTTTGTTTTTTTTTGTTTTTTTTTTTATTGTTCCATGCTCTTCATGATCTAGATAAAGTGTTTCGGCTTTTTCAATATTTTGGGTAGAGCGCCTCTGATGAGCCTTGCATAGATGAAACGGACATCAGGCGTGGCAAAATTTAATGTCTAGAACTTTGCTGTTTATTTATAAAGACTTGACCAGAAGGTAAAAAAGAACAACCACTGCTTTGCTTATTTTTAAGCCCCTGTGACAACATGTCAAGGGATATATAGTTTTACTCGTGGCCGTTGGTACGTCTATATACAAACTTCCTAAATAAAGTCTATTTTCAGAAACCAGAAATAAAAATGATCTGGTAGGGTGGTTCAACTGTGACAAGCTGTACTGTAAAAAAGACTGCCAAGGCTTGTTAAATTTCATCATAATCCTATAAAATACTTTAGTGCTTGCGGATATGTGAAGAGGAGAACAGAGACCGACATTTGATTTAAACGTTTAAAACATATTGTTAAACTATTAATTTAATAAAGAAAATGACGATAGGATTTGGAAACAAGAAAATACCTTATATTGATCCGTCTCCTTTATATCAAACAATTTAAACAACTATTTGTGTTTCTTCATGCAGTTCTTGATCGTTTTTACTGGTTTTGCTGTCGCCCTTTCCAACTTTTGACACCCATTGGTGCCCTTTTGCTTCTAATCGTACATTGACATTAAGGAAGAATGGTTATAGTTAATGTTAAGCAAAAAACAGTATTTTGCCATTCTAAATATTACATAGATTGTTAATCCTGGATTTTTTTCTGGTGGGGGGACATCCTGCCTATTAATTTCAAATATCACCATACACTACCCCTTTGAAATCAAATGGTTGCTCCCTATAACATATAAATAAAATTTGATTATCGACCATTTGCAAAGTGACAAGCAGCACTCACTGTTTGCTTCAAGGATTGCTGACTGTTTTCCAATGTGGATTTTAAATTGTTGCTGTGTGGTGTTTGGTAATTAAATCCAGAAACTAGCTTGCATATAAAGATACAAAAAAAAGTAATAAAATAAGGGTTGGGTCCAGTGTTTGTAGCTTTCTTCTTCACTTACGTTACATAAGACTGATATTTGTGCGTTGTATTAGTCGAGAAAACCACAGATCACACCGAACAAGTATAAACTGAACGACCTTTGATATAAAATTGGACACGCCGTTGTGTAAAAAGCATGCACGAATTCGGGACTTTAACTCCACTTATTAAATTCGCTAGACAACTTATCAATCAAGTGACAGCCTGTTGTATATGTAATTAAGAATGTGGGGGGAAACTCAGTATGACGGAAAAATAAGTATGTGTTTACACATACCAGATTTTCCCCTAGGGGAAAACGTAGTATATACTCATTTTTCCCCGGGGGAAAATCTAGTATATACTAGATCTTCCGGGGGGAAAGCTGAGTATATACTCATTTTTCCGGGGGGAAATTCTAGTATGGGGGAAAAACTAGTATGTAACACCGGCAGGCGAGACATACTTTAGTGATAACTCTTGATACATGTTTTTGCCCTACAGAATGACAACTTTTATCGATTAGATTTTTAGTGTGTTATTTTTGTGCTTTGTACAAGATTAACAATAAGGAAAGGTTAGGCCCCCCAAAAAAAACTAGTTTAACCCCACCACATTTTATATGTGCCTGTTCTTATCCAGGTATCCTTGTCAAAGCTTTTGTTTGTCCCTGTCAGCTGTTTGTTTTTGTTCTATGTCCAGAAATGGGTCTTTCATTGATAATTTAAGGATTTACTTAAATCTAATGAATAGTATTTTTAGTCTTGGGCCTATGCAAGACGGCGAGCAGCGACCTCTAGTCATGTCGAAGATTGCTGGCCGTTTTCCAATGCGATTTTTAGCTCACCTGACTCGAAGGGTCATGTGAGCTATTGTCATCGTTAAGCGCCCGTCGTCCGTCCGTCCGTCCGTCCGTCCGTCGTCCGTCCGTTAACTTTTCTTAAAACGTCTTCTCTGAAACCACCAATGGGATTGCTTTGAAACTTTGAACAGTTTTTGGACTTTATCTGGAAAACCATAAGTGCTAGAGGAAAAGTTAGCATTGCAAAATTGTTCAGCTCATTGAGATCTACAAAATTGATTTTCAGGGTCAAAATTGTCAGATCAACTGTTTAAGAGTTATCCACCTTTAACTGATTTTTCTATCAATTTTAACTGATTTTTTAAAAAAGCTTCTTCTCTGAAACCACTGGTGGGATTGCTTTGAAACTTTGTACACTTGATCTTGAGGATGTCTTCTAACAAGATTGTGATATTTGTGAATGTCGACCAACCAACATGGGCGCCGTTACTAAAAATAGAACAGGGGGGGTCAGACCATAGTTTTTAGCTTATAGCTCAAAAAGTATAACATAAACATAAGAGATAGAGAAAATCCGAAGCAACCTGCCTTTTCAGCATCAAAAGCTCTACAAAACCGTTCATTGAGTCAAAGTTGTGGGACGACTCCTTATAGGAGTTATTTCCCCTTAATCGTCTAAATTGACCATTTTCACAGTTTTTGGACTTTATCTTGAAAACTGTAAGTGCTAGAGGAAAAGTTAGCATTGTAAATTTGTTCAGCTCATTGAGATCTACAAAAATGATTCCAGGGTCAAAATTATTAGATCAACCGTTTAAGAGTTATCCCCCTTAAACTGATTTTTCTATCAATTTTAACTGATTTTTAGCTCACCTGGCCTAAGGCCATGTGAGCTATTGCCATCACTTGGCGTCCGTCGTCGTCGTCGTTAACTTTTCTTCAAACTTCTTTTCCTCTGAAACCGCTGCACAGATTCAAACCAAATTTGGTCTGGTGGTACTTTAGGGTATCCCCAACAGAACTGATGTGGGGATTTTTGATTCGTCGAAAAACATGGCCGCCGTTGCTAAAAATAGACCAGGGGGGTCAGGCTACTGTTTTTGGCTTGTAAATCAAAAAGTACAAGAGATAGATGAAATCTGATGCCACTGTACTGCTTCAGCATCTAAAATTCTACAAAAGTCTATATTTGGTCCAAGTTGTCAGATGACCCCTTATAGGGGTTACAGCCCCTAAAAGGTGAAAAATAGCGCTTTTTTCATGTTTTTGGCCTATAGAATGAAAACTATTGCAGATAGAGAGAAGCTGTTGCTTGCTTAAATGTTCAGCTCATTTAGCTGTACAAAAGTCTCCATAGGGTTGAAGTTGTCAGATGACTCCTTATAGGGGTTACAGCCCCTTAAAGGTGAAAAATAGCGTTTTTTTCATGTTTTTGCCCTATAGTATGAAAACTATTGCAGATAGAGAAAAGCTGTTGCTTGCTTAAATGTTCAGCTCATTTAGCTCTACAAAAGTCTCCATAGGGTCGAAGTTGTCAGATGACTCCTTATAGGGGTTACAGCCCCTTAAAGGTGAAAAATAGCGTTTTTTCATATTTTTGCCCTATAGAACGAAAACTATTGCAGATAGAGAAAAGCTGTTGCTTGCTGAAATGTTCAGCTCATTTAGCTCTACAAAAGTCTCCATAGGGTCGAAGTTGTCAGATGACCCCTTATAGGAGTTACGGCCCCTGAAATAATGTTTTTTCATGTTTTTGGCCTATGGAATGAAAACTATTGCAGATAGAGAGAAGCTGTTGCTTGCTTAAATGCTCAGCTCATTTAGCTGTACAAAAGTCTCCATAGGGTCTAAGTTGTCAGATGACCCCTTATAGGGGTTACAGCCCCTAAAACGTGAAAAATAGCATTTTTTTCATGTTTTGCCCTATAGTATGAAAACTATTGCAGATAGAGAAAAGCTGTTGCTTGCTTAAATGTTCAGCTCATTTAGCTCTACAAAAGTCTCCATAGGGTCGAAGTTGTCAGATGACTCCTTATAGGGGTTACAGCCCCTTAAAGGTGAAAAATAGCGTTTTTTTCATGTTTTTGCCCTATAGTATGAAAACTATTGCAGATAGAGAAAAGCTGTTGCTTGCTGAAATGTTCAGCTCATTTAGCTCTACAAAAGTCTCCATAGGGTCGAAGTTGTCAGATGACCCCTTATAGGAGTTAAGGCCCCTGAAATAATGTTTTTTCATGTTTTTGGCCTATGGAATGAAAACTATTGCAGATAGAGAGAAGCTGTTGCTTGCTTAAATGTTCAGCTAATTTAGTTGTACAAAATTCTCCATAGGGTCGAAGTTGTCAGATGACCCCTTATAGGGGTTAGGGCCCCTAAATAATGTTTTTTTCATGTTTTTGGCCTATAGAAAGAAATCTATAGCAGATAGAGAAAAGCTGTTGCTTGCTAAATGTTCAGTTCATTTAGCTCTACAAAAGTTTCATTAGGATTGAAGTTGTCAGATGATCCTTTATAGGGGTTACGGCCCCTAAAATAACCTTTTTCATGTTTTTGGCCTTTAGAATGAAAACTATAGCAGATAGAGAAAAGCTGTTGCTTGCTTAAATGTTCAGCGCATAAAGCTCTACAAAAGTCTCCATAGGGTCGAAGTTGTCAGTTGACTCCTTATAGGGGTTACGGCCCCTAAAATAACGGTTTTTCGTGTTTTTGGCTTATAGAATGAAAACTATAGTAGATAAAGAAAAACTGTTGCTTGCTTAAATGTTCAGCTCATTTAGCTCTACAAAATATTGGGTTGACATCAAGACCAGGTGAGCGATTTAGGCTCCTGGGAGCCTCTTGTTTAAAAATCTTCTTCTCTGAAACCACCGGTGGGATTGCTTTGAAACTTTGTACACTTGATCTTTAGGATGTCTTCTAACAAGATTGTGAAATTTGTGAATGTCGACCAACCAACACGGCCGCCGTTACTAAAAATAGAACAGGGGGTCAGGCCATAGTTTTTAGCTTATAGCACAAAAAGTATAAGAGATAGAGAAAATCCGAAGCAACCTGCTTTCTTCAGCATCAAAAGCTCTACAAAACTGTGCATTGAGTCAAAGTTGTGGGACGACTCCTTATAGGAGTTATTTCCCCTTAATCGTCTAAATTGACCATTTTCACAGTTTTTGGACTTTATCTTGAAAACTGTAAGTGCTAGAGGAAATTAGAGTTAGCATTGCAAAATTGTTCAGCTCATTAAGATCTACAAAAATGATTTCAGGGTCAAAATTGTCAGATTTGTTTTTTGTTTTTTTTTTCAAATGGAAAGATTTGTAACTTTGTATTTTTTGTCTTAAATGTGTTTTCTATCCTAACTAGTCTCTTTAATGTTACTTACCATGTAGACCATGTTGCACACTAGGTAAGAGGCTTTAGCATAAGAGATCAGGTGAGCGATTCAGGCTCCTGGGAGCCTCTAGTTTAAACTGCCGTTTCTTTATGTTGGTTGTGTCGCGTACACTTATTCCACATCTCTTTATCGTCTATATTTTGTAGATAGAGAAATGCCGTTGCTTAAACTTTCAACTGACAAAGCTTTACAAAAGTCTCTTTTGGGTCGAAAATGAAACTGAAACTTTGATGCAACTTTTTAGAAGATATTTGAAACATTTCAATTGCATATTGTTAAGCACATCAAGATCTATAAAAACTAGCAGGGTAAAAGTTGTATGATCATTCCTATTAGGATCACTAAACTTACCATTTTCAGAGCATTTCCCTACTGCTAAGCGTAAAAGCTAAAGAAAAACTTTTAGTTAAAATATTGCTTAGCTTGTTAAGCCTTACAAAAGCTTAATAAGGTAGAAGTTATTTAATGACCCCTTTAAGGAGTTAATTGTATTGTTCCTTAAATGTCAAAATAACTGTTTATGCCTTGTAGCTGACAAACTGTACAAAATGATAAAAAACTTTTTATTGCTAAACTGTTCTACTTTTCAATGCAATAGTTTAATCAATGTTGTCAGACGACCCCTTATTAAACCTATGACCCTTACAATGTCAAAGAAGTTGTTTTTGTCTTACTTTTCTGCGGCGGCGGCAGCGGCGATGGCAGCGTAAACTTTTTTGTATGACTTTTGTGGAAAATCAATTACAAGAATAGTATAATAGCTATGACGTCGCGCACAATGTTCATACCATCGTCAAAAGCGTCAACCAAGTTTTAAAGAAAATTACTTTTAAAAAATTGCCGGAAACATAACTAATAAGAAGCTTACATCAAATTAAAGTGTAGATTCTGTAGAATATTTTTTGAAAACTCTTTTCAATATCATTTTACGCAGAAAAACAAGGGCGTTCTAAGAAGATTGAAAATACGTCATTTTTGTGCTGTAGACGCGTAACATAATCAACCAAACATTTTTGTATTTCTGGGTGTAACTTGTTTAAAAATTGAGTTATTTATGTCATATTTTACAAACAGAGACCTGTCGACCAACTAAAAATATTTTTGGCTGAGAAAAATCAAAATAGAGCGCAATTTTGTTATGATCGCCATTTTCCTCTTAAAAAAAGTATGTAGACGGTGCGAAAATTGACCCACAAAATTATTTTTCGACAAGCGATTTCACTTAAATAACATATTAAACCAACGACAATAGTTCTGATCTCAAATGTACAAAACGTTTAGACATTTTTCTCGATACTTAGACTATTTTTGGACTTTTAATGTGTGATTTTTTTTTGAACAGGTGAGGAAAACAAAGTAATACGAAAATGTCACAAAAACGAAAAACAACGTTTTCAAGTTTTTTAGTCCATGAACAATATAGATTTATCAGGTGAAGTCGAATGTTATCATTTTCGCATTTAAGATATGTTTTTCTGCAAGCGTATTCCTTTTCAGATAAGAAATTTGAAATCCTCTTAAGGGTTCCTTCTTGTAAAGATCTCAGTTTTAGTACAAGCAAGTCAAATGTCACACGACGTAAAAATGGCCGTTTTTGGCGTCGGAAATCTTTTTTGTCAAAATTCTCATAACTCCAATAAAAAGACGAACAATTGAAACAAATTTTTGCTTATATTTTTCGAATGTGCATTTACTGAAGAAGATGTATCCTAAAATTTGAAAATATACTACTTCATATTTAAACGCACTTACTTACATTTTTTCGATTTCTCACACAAATGTCACACGTCCGAAAAGCAAGACAAAATACTACTATTTTTACGTTTGCTTCAACATTTGAGACAATGTATCTTTTGTTTTACAGTTCTGGATGAAAACTTTGAAATCATTTGAAAAATGTGCATTTGGTCAACTTGTTGTAGAACTAACTTCGGAATTTTATGATAAAAATTATCAAAACCATCGGATTTTTACGATTTCGCACTTGAATGTCACGCTTGCTCATTTTTGACGTTTTTCAATATTCATAACGACGTAATTTTACACGTTAAACAAACTGTCTGCGTTTGTTTTGTTAATTTTTTTTTCATCCTTTTATTTTTATTTTAGGGAAGGCTCATTCCCCTTTGATGTGGACATACTGGTGTGTGTTTATAAAAAAAAATAAAAGTTAAATATATGCAAAGTATAAACGAAGAAAACTTATATAAATAAATACGTTATTACTAGATATAATAAAGCAAGAAAATGACAAACTTGACACGAGAAGCAAAATATAAAATAAAACTGAATTCTAAAAAATATTCTAAAACGTTTTGAATGGAAAAAAGTCATACCTAAAATATCATACAATATCGGAAGAAACAAAACGGATTTATATGAGCACAATCTCATTTGTTTGTACAACGTCAATTTGACGACGTTACGGAAAGTGGTACCAATATCGTGCGCGACGTCTATGCATCTGATATATGGTATACAGATATTTGTGGTTATGGTCTACGCAACGTGTCCTATGCCGTTTGATCCTGATCCCAATTTCATAGTTCAGCGACTCTGTGAACTTAGATGGGTTTTTTTCGGGCCAAAAAATATTCTTTGTAAGACTTTTGTGGAAAATGAATTAAGTGAAAAGTATAACAGCTATAGACATCTGATATCTGGTATACAGATACTACGGGTAATGGTCTGTGCAACTGGTTCCATGCCGTTTGACCCTGACCCCATGGTTCAGCGATTCTGTGAACTTTGATGATTTTTGGGGCAAAAAAAAAACTCTTTGTAAGACTGTGGAAAATGAATTCAGTGAAAAGTATTATAGCCAGGCACTCTTATATCTGGTATACAGACACTTAGTGTTATGGTCTACGCAACTGGTGCCATGCCGTTTTACCATGAACCCATTTTCATGGTTCAGTGACTCTGTGGACTTGGGTTAAGTGAAAAGTTAAATATTATAGCTAGGCATCTGATATTTGGTAAACAGACCCTTGGAATTATGGTATACACAAATATTAGACCCTCACAACATTAGGATTTGTGACAAACATGCACAAAATTTTAACAGCAGGTATAAAAAATAACCATATGAACCACAAAGGACAAGGTATGATAAGGTCTATTTTTGGCCCCTTTTCAAAAGTGTTTTATGCTAAAGTATTGATTTATATGATATTAAGTAATGAAAGTTAATAAATTTACATGTTATAAACAAAAGATTGATTCAGATTTTATCATTTGGTCAAATTTAATGATAAAGTGGCTTTTTCTCAAAATTACTCAAAATTTGGTATATTTTTGTATGTTTTTGGCTAAAATAACTATGAGCGGACAATCGGCCCACAAAAATATTTTAACTGTGAAATCACAGGCGTTTGGGTCCAGGATTTTATTTCATTATAAATAACGTGTATATAAAAAAATTTCATCTCGTCTGTATACTATTTCCACAAGGCAAGAATGTTTGACAGCTCTAAAAATAGAACAAAATTTACTCGCGGAAAACCCCCACATTTTCTCATAGAAATAAATGTTTTACATGAAATATTGGTGATTCTCTAAATCCTTTCAGTTTAATCTCACAATTGGGAACACCATTATCGTGAAACAATTCGCAATGACTTTGAAACTAATATTTTTTTCCCCTGAAGCGAGCCAAACAAACCACAACGGACGGAAGTAGTTTAAAATTTCAAAGGGAGACAATATTCTTTTACTTTTTCCAATTTTATCATTAAATATGAAATAACCACGCATTTTTTATCCTTGAACGTCTTTTTGAAAATTTATGGAACACACATCGGGTCCTAGTTTGTAGGTATGTTTTTATTATACTACCATCTCGTCATTTAAATAATTTCAAATGAAGTTGCGACCACATTTTCCCAAATGATTTTATTCGAACTCGCCCAGATTTAACCTTACTGTAGTGTCACTCGGAAGTCCTTTTATTTGGCGGAATGAAAATCTTTGGCTACTTCCGTCCGTGGTGATCTATTGTTTCGCTTCGTAGGAAAAAAGACCTGATGTGAGATTTAAACATACTGACATGCTTTACTTTTGCTTCCTAAAGAGAGTTAAAGCTATAAGGAGTAATAGAATTTTCTAGTTGTTTATGGTAAAAGATATTTCTACAAGAAAAAAGGGAGTTTCCATCAGTTCTATTTTTAGAACTTTCAAACATTCTTGCCTTGTGGAAATAGTATACAGACGAGATGAAATTTTTTTATATACACGTTATTTATAATGAAATAAAATCCTGGACCCAAACGCCTGTGTGTGAAATTGGCATACGAGAAACTAATGTTGCCAGAAATTATTTTTGTGGGCAAATAATCCTGCCAAATTTCAACTCACTCCCGTGCCGTTCTTGTAATAATGGGACTTAAAACTGAATGCCCTTTTCCAATCTGTTGTCATTGGGACATCAACCTTATAATATAAGACCACCCAACTACCCTCAAATACCAAGTAAAAATACATACGAGTTAAACTGAACCATGCCATACAATGTAAAAGTAAACAATACGCAAATACAATGTCATTTTCACTATAGCAATTATTAGCGCAACCGTTTCTTAGGGGACGACCATTTGAATCTGAAAAGGGGGGGGTGGCTGGCAGTTTCGGTCGAGACAAATTATTTATTTTCATCTTTTTCCAGGCCAGAATATTTATTTAGAAAGATGCCAGCCCCCCTAAAAATCAAATGGGTGTCCCCTTATTTTAATAAAGTATGGAAGATTTGTCATTTTAAAGATGAAACATATATCATTTTATTGTCTCGCCTGCGACTTAAGTCGCTAAAAGCGAGACACAGGGATTACTTTCCGGCGGCGACGACGGCGTAAACATTTTTGTAAGACTTTTGTGGAAAATGAATTACAAGAAAGTATAATAGCTAAGCATCTGATATTTAGTATACAGACAGTTGGGGTTATGGTCTACGCAACTGGCTCCATGCTGTTTGACCCTGACCCTAATATCAAGGTTCAGCGACTCTATGAACTTAGATGTTTTATTTTCGGGCCAAAAAAACCTTTGTAGGCCTTTTGTGGAAAATGAATTCAGTGAAAACTTAAAGTATAATAGCTTGGCATCTGATATCTGGTAAACTGACACTTCGGGTAATGGTCTATGCCATGTCGTTTGATCCACATCCCATTTTCATGGTTTAGTGACTCTGTGGACTTAGATGATTTTTGATGCCAAAACACCTCTTTGTAAGACTTTTATGGGAAAATGATTTAAGTGAAAAGTATAGGCATCTGATATTTGGTATACAGACACCTGGGGTTATTGTTTATGAAACTGACACCATGTCTTGTGATTTGTACACAATTTTCTTTGTTGCAGTGACTCTGTGGACTTAAACGATTTTAGGGACAATTTAAACTTTTGTGGAAAATATATTTAGTGAAAAGTGTACTAGCTAGACATCTGATATTTTGTATACAGACACTTGGGGTTTAAGTCTACACAACTGACACGATGTTGTGTGACCATAAACCCATTTTCACTGTTCAGTGTTCAGTGACTTTGTGAACTTAGATGATGTTTGAGTTGAAAATGAGTAAAGTGAAAAGTATTATTATAGCTAGGCATCTGATATTTGGTATACAGACCATTTGGAGTATGGTATACACAA
The DNA here is from genome assembly GCA_963971305.1 of Arcuatula senhousia. Lineage (NCBI taxonomy): Eukaryota > Metazoa > Mollusca > Bivalvia > Mytilida > Mytilidae > Arcuatula > Arcuatula senhousia. Next base: position 14,405,339 of record OZ020303.1, on the reverse strand, counting down.
CTGACTTTACCATGTAATGTGACCTTGACCCCATTGTCATGGTTGAATGACTTTGTGACTGTCAGTCTTTTTTCATTGTTTCTCAATAACTATGGTATCTAGAACACTTCAAACATTCCATTGAGTCTTTGTGATGGTTTTATGGAATTCTGTCACCTGTCATATGACCTTGACCTGAACTTTTCTGAAGGCCCAGCTAGACCTTCAATGAGTTCTGTGATGTTGCCGACAGTCGAGACATACTTTTGTGTCAACTCTTGTATTTAAAGATGGTAATGCTTCCAATTATGAATTGATTCTTAAAATATTTCTTATCATATGGATAACTTCAAGAGTTTAAGGGCTGACAATAAATCAAAAATATTTATTAAATAATAGCTTTAAAAAAAATATTTATTACCAGCTTTAAATATTTCATGTTCCTAAGAAAAACCATATAAATCATATTACAACACTACTTTTTTTTTAATTTTGAAAGACCCCAGCCTGTTAAGTATTTATCCATTGAAAATCTAAAAATATGCTAAACATCAAAGGGGGGAAACTTGCATGGGGGAAATCTGCAATATGTATACGTATTGTCATTCGTCCTAGGGGGAAAGGGAAATGAACCTGTTTTCCCCCAGGGGAAAAAACTGGAATGGGGGGAAATTGCAATATAACACCGGAACTTCAGTTCCTCCACCATTAAAACTGCCCGTTCTGTATGGCCCAATTTAGTGTGTCGAAATGCTCGTTACACTAACCCCTCTTAAATCGCACATTTGATAGACTTTGAATTTGTTTTCTTTTTTTTTCTTTTTGGCGGGGGGGGGGGGGGGGGTGGTTATGTGACCATGACATTGTTCGATACACTACACTATCAAGTTTTTTCAGGTCCTCTCATTGCAATTTCTCTGATGTGTCTTTGCCTTGTCTTTTCTTTTTGGGCATAAAAGATTGATAATTCTAGTTCGGTAGTTTTGATCTTACCTTTATTTCATGTTGATGGAATTTTGTATTCCATTGTTCCAGTATCTTCTATGGTTTTACAAGCTACAAGTTTAAAATTGATGAAATTAAAATGTTAATAACATATGGTCTAGAAGTAGTTTAACACAATGACACCTCTATCTCTTGATACTGGCACTGATGGAGTTCTAACGAAGTAAGTTTTTGAATACATTGCAATTTAGGAGCGTTAAAGTTTTTATGAACGCCTTTTTATCCCAGGGAATATAATTGTCCCCTGCCGCAACACGGAGCGGGGACAGAGAAATGCCGGTGTCCGTCCGTTGGTCCGTGTGTGGGTCCTTGTGTCCGTCCGTCCGTCCGTCACACTTTTTTCGTAATAGATTTCTCAGAAACTATTCATCGTAGTCTTTTGATATTTGGTATGCATCTTCAGGTAGGAGTCCCCTATAGTGGGGATGCGTTTCCATGTCTGTTGCTTACCAACTTCCTGTTTAACGAGCCGACTTAGAATTTCTTAACGGTCAAAAATGGAAAAATTTTCGAAACAGATTCCTCAGCTTTTAATATTTGTATACTTTTGATATTTGGTATGCAGAGGTAGGGATCTCATATGGTGGGATGCTATTTCAGGTCTGTCGCTTATCTACTTCCTGTTAACAGACTGACTTAGAATGTTTGCCACTCGGCGGGAGACCCAGGAATTCCGTTCTTGTTTTAAGTTAATGAAACTTTGCATGCCCATTAATTAGTTTGGCGCAGTTGCAAGAATCAAAGGTGCAACCCCATCTTTCAACCTTTACCTTAATTTTGCAGTTTAATATCTATGTTGATTTTTGTCTCGCCTGCGACGAATAGTCGCGGAAGGCGAGACATAGGTATTACTTTCCGGCGACGGCGGCGGCGGCGACGGCGGCGGCGTAAACTTTTTTGTAAGACTTTTGTGGACAATGAATTGCTTGAAAAGTATAATAGCTAGGCATCTGATATTTGGTATATAGATAGTTCAGGTTATGGTCTATGCAACTGTCACCATGCCGTTTGACCCTGACCCCATTTTTACGCTCCAGTGACTCTGTGAACTTAGGTCTTTTTTCAGGCCGTAAACTTTTTTGTAAGACTTTTGTGGACGATGAATTGCTTGAAAAGTATAATAGCTAGGCATCTGATATTTGGTATACAGACAGTTCAGGTTATGGTCTACGCAACTGTCACCATGCCGTGTGACCCTGACCCCATTTTCATGCTCCAGTGACTCTGTGAACTTAGGTCTTTTTTCAGGCCGTAAACTTTTTTGTAAGACTTTTGTGGACGATGAATTGCTTGAAAAGTCTAATAGCTAGGCATCTGATATTTGGTATACAGACAGTTCAGGTTATGGTCTACGCAACTGTCACCATGCCGTGTGACCCTGACCTCATTTTCACGCTCCAGTGACTCTGTGAACTTAGGTCTTTTTTCAGGCTGTAAACTTTTTTGTAAGACTTTTATGGACGATGAATTGCTGGAAAGTTATAATAGCTAGGCATCTGATATTGGGTAAACAGACAGTTGCAGTTATGGACAACGCAACTGTCACCATGCCATGTGACCATGACCCCATTTTTACACTCCAGTGACTCTGTGAACTTAGGTCTTTTTTTCAGACAGAAAACTTTTTGTAATACTTGTGTGGACAATGGATTGCTTGAATAGTATAATAACTAGGCATCTGTTATTAGGTATACTGACACTTTTTGTGTTTATATCAAGAAATGAAAGCTTAGGTAGTTGATTTTAGCGATGGTGCCGGCAGGCGAGACATACTTTTAGTGGCCACACTTGTTAATACGTTACAATACCAACGTTAAAGTTTTATAAGCAGATTTTTGATATTATTAGGTCAACTAATTTTTTAGATTCATGAAAATTTGTATGCATACGTCCAATTAGTAGCTTAGTGCAGCTGAATCATCATGCTTTTTTCGACTATTTTAGTTTACCTGGCCGGATGGATGGGCTATTGTCTCCCGTATTGTCTCAACTTGGCGCCCACGTACATCCGTCCGTCCATACGTCCATGGATCGTACTACATTTTTTTTCCAAAAGTAAACGATACCAACGTTTTAAGTTTTATGAGCACTTTCTTCATATTATCTGGTCAACAACATGTTTTAGATTCATGAATTTTTGTATGCATATGTCCAATCAGTAGCTTAGTCTTTTTTTGTCTCGCCTGCGACGAATAGTCGCGGAAGGCGAGACATAGGTATTACTTTCCGGCGGCGGCGGAGGCGGCGTAAACTTTTTTGTAAGACTTTGTGGACAATGAATTGCTTGAAAAGTATAATAGCTAGGCATCTGATATTTGTTTTACAGACAATTCAGGTTATGGTCTACGCAACTGTTACCATGCCCTTTAACCCTGTCCCCATTTTCACGCTCCAGGGACTCTGTGAACTTAGGTCTTTTTTGAGGCCGAAAACTTTTTAGTAACACTTTTGTGGACGATGAATTGCTGGAAAAGTATAATAGCTAGGCAACTGATATTTGGTATACAGACAGTTCAGGCTATGGTCTACGCAACTGTCACCATGCCCTGTAACCCTGACCCCATTTTCAAGCTCCAGGGACTCTGTGAACTTAGGTCTTTTTTATAGGCTGTAAACTTTTTTGTAAGACTTTTGTGGACGATAAATTGCTGGAAAAGTATATTAGCTAGGCATCTGATATTAGGTATTCAGACAGTTCAACTTATGGTCTACGCTACTTTAACCATGCCATTTGACCCTGACCCCATTTTCACGCTCCAGTGACTCTGTGAACTTAAGTCTTTTATTCAGGTTGTAAACTTTTTTGTAAGACTTTTGTGGACAATGAATTGCTGGAAAAGTATAATAGCAAGGCATCTGATATTGGGTATACAGACAGTTGAGGTTAAGGTTTATGCTACTGTCACCATGCCGCGTGACCCTGACCCCATTTTCACGCTTAAGTAACTCTGTGAACTTAGGTCTTTTTCAGGCCGAAAAACTTTTTTGTAAGACCTTTATGGACGATGCATTGCTGGAAAATTATAATAGCTAGGCATCTGATATTGGGTATACAGACAGTTGAGGTTATGGTTAACGCAATTGTCACCATGCCATGTGACCATGACCCCATTTTTACGCTCCAGTGACTCTGTGAACTTAGGTCTTTTTTTTTCAGGCAGAAAACTTTTTGTAATACTTGTGTGGACAATGGATTGCTTGAATGTTATAATAGCTAGGCATCTAATATTGGGTATACAGACACTTTTTGTATTTTTATCAAGAAATGAAAGCTTAGGTAGTTGATTTTAGTGATGGTGCCGACAGGCGAGACATACTTTTAGTTGCCACACTTGTTATTGATACCGGCTATTTTAGTTTACCTGGTCGGATGGATGAGCTATTGTCTCCATATGGCGCCAACGTACGTCTATTCGTCCATACGTTTGTGGACCGTACTACAGTTTTTCAAAAGTAAACTGCGCTGACACCATTAGTCCAGTTGAACTAAACTTGAAACAGTTGTTTATTAGCATGAGTGGTAAAACTTATTGTTTAAGAATATGACAGCCATGCCTAAAAATAGAACACAGGGAAAAACGTCATTTTATTTGCCCCATCTGCGTAAGTCCGTCTAAAATCAGGTTTATCTACAAGTTGAAGTTAGTTGACCATACAGCAAGTTTGGTATCATCATGAAACTTTGCACACATATACATCAGGATATGAACAAACAGAAACGATAATAAAATTGTACCTGTCTCATCAACTTCATGGTTGATTGATACAGAAAAAGAGGGAGGGTGTTGTACTTAGGTTTACCTATAGGTTGAAGTTGCTTTACTATATGAAGGGAGTGTGGTACCATCATGAAACTTTATACACATATAAATCAGGAAATGAACAAACAAACAATACATGATAAAATAGTACCTGTCTCATCAACTTCATGGTTGATTGATCACAGAATAATGGGGGTGTTATACTTAGGTTTAACTACAGGTTGAAGTCACTTTCTAGGAAGGAAGTATGGCACTATGAAACTTGATATATCATTTAATCATCATAAAATTATACTATTGGAATCAACTTCATGGTTTGGTGCATGGGGGAATGATAAATGTTTGTCGTATGCGACAGCTCCATTCTCTTTTAATTCCTATTGTTTCAGGATAACCAGTGCCACAAGAAGACAAAGGTAAAGGTACAGAATAAGAGATCAAAGGTAAATACCAATTTAATTCCTCAATGTCTTTCTTTCTATATTTTGCATGCTTTTCTTATGTTCATACTAACTATTTTTAACAACTTATAGCTGTTACAATAATTTCAGTCTCTAACCGGAGCTTTTATTACATTAACCAATAAGGTTTATGTCTGTATATTCATGGTGGTATTATATTGAAAAATGCATTATATAAGTAAGTAAGTACTAGACAACCCATGAAGGGAACGATTTCATATTATAAATGATTTTTGTCTTGTATTTCGTTGAAAATTGTACAGGACTCATCATTAAAAAAAGTGAAAACTTAGCTTTTGTATGACAAGACCCTTACTTATTCGTCATTTCACAGATTGGAATAAAACATTTGTGCCACTTACCAAATATATGGTGTTTATGGCATATGTCATACAGAATTTTATATCCATTTTTAGTCCAATCAGTGTCTGGATAAAATGATAGAATATTGTTTCACTTGAAAGATCATAATTTTTTTTTTAATTTAATCATATAACATTAAATTTATAAATGGAGATTCGAGATTTATTTCCTCAACCGACACAAAAACTATATGGGCAACTGGTAATAGTATAGTGTTCTATAGTAGCTGATCATGCAATATCACTTCATAACACATACATTACCTAACCTAAACTTTGACGTATTAATGTGTCAATCTGACTTTACCTCAAATAAATGATGAAGAGATAAAATGAATTTAATACACAGAAATACAGTATAAAGAAAAGAAAAAACAATTAAAGAATTCATCTTTAAGTCCATTATTTTATCATGACTTTAACTTTGTAATTATAAGATTTATTATTCCTTTATTATAATCATTTATCATAATAATAATTACCAATTAACATTAAGACACAGTACAGATGAAAAGATTACAGATGAAGACAATATAAAAAACAGATTTACAAATGAAGAAAATAAAGACACAGATTTACAGATGAAAACAATAAAAACACAGATTTACAGATGAAGACAGTAAAAACACAGATTTGCAGATGAAGACAAAGACACAGATTTACAGATGAAGACAGTAAAAACAGATTTACAGATGAAGAAAATTAAGACACAGAGTTGCAGATGAAGACAATGAAGACACAGATTTACAGATGAAGACAAAGACACAGATTTACAGATGAAGACAATAAAGACACAGATTTACAGATGAAAAAACTAGACACAGATTTACAGATAAAGGTAATAAAAACACAGATTTACAGATGAAAACAATAAAAACACAGATTTACAGATGAAAACAATAAAAACACAGATTTACAGATGAAGACAAAGACACAGATTTACAGATGAAAAAACTAGACACAGATTTACAGATAAAGAAAATAAAAACACAGATTTACAGATGAAGAAATAAAGACACAGAATGCAGACAATAAGACACAGACTTAAAAATGAAGAAAGTAGACACAGATTTACCGATGAAGACAATAAAGACAAAGATGAAGAAAATAGAACCTAATGATTTATTTTCCAACACCATTTTTTGAATCTTTGGCACCAATTATTCTATCACAATTTTAGATTATTTCATTTCAATTAATACAAAAAAAACATTAAGACACAGTGCAATAGAAACAAAGAGACCACAGATGTACAGATGAAAAGAACAACGACACAGATTCACAGATGAAGAAAATAAATACACCGATTTAAAGATAAAGACAAAAAAACACAGATTTACAGATGAAGATAATAAAAACAAAGATTTACAGATGAAGTCAGTAAAATCAAAGATTCATAGAACACTGATTTACGAATGAAGACAAAAAAGACAGATTTACAGAAGAAGACAAAGGCATAGATTTACAGATGGAGACAATTGATGCATAGATTTACAGATGAAGACAAAGACACAGATTTACAGATGAATACAAAGGCATAGATTTACGTGTGAAGACAAAGACACAGATTTACAGATGAAGAAAATAAAGACACAGATTTACAGATGAAGACAATAAAACACAGATTCCCAGATGAAGACAAAGGTATAGATTTACAGATGAAAACAAAGACGCAGATTTGCAGATGAAGACAAAGGCATAGAACAGATTTACAGATGAAGAGAACAATGACACAGATTTACAGATGAAGACAAAGAGACTACAGATTTACAGATGAAGACAATAAAGACACAGATTTACAGATTAAGAGAACAAAGACACAGATTTACAGATGAAGACAATAAAAACACAGATTTACAGATGAGGAAAATGAAGACACAGATTTACAGATGAAAACAATAAAAAACACAGATTTACAGATGGAGACAATAAAGGCACAGATTTACAAATAAAGATAAAGACACAAATTTACAGACGAAGACAATAAAAGCACAGATTTAAAGAAGGACAAAATAAAGACATAGATTTACAGATAAAGACAATAAAGACACAGATTTACAGATGAGGAAAATGAAGACACAGATTTACAGATGAAAACAATAAAAACACAGATTTACAGATGAAAACAATAAAAACACAGATTTACAGATGAAGACAAAGACACAGATTTACAGATGAAGACAAAGAAACAGATTTACAGATGAAGACAAAGGCAGAGATTTACAGATGAAGACAATAAAGAAACACATTTACAGATGAAGACAATAAAGAAACACATTTACAGATGAAGAAAATAAAGACACAGATTTCCAGATGAAGACAATAAAGACACAGATTTACAGATGAAGACAATAAAAACACAGATTTACAGATGAGGACAACAAAGACACAGATTTGCAGATAAAGACGATAAAGACACAGATGAAGAAATTAAGTCCTAAAGATTTATCTAACAAGGTCAGTTTTTGAATCTCTGGCACCAACTTGTTAATTAGAACTTTAAATTATTTAATTTCAATTAATGCAAAGAAACATTAAGACACAGTACAATTGAAAACAAAGAGACCACAGCTTAACAGACTAAGAGAACAACGACACAAATTTACAGATGAAGAAAACAAGCACTGATTTACAGAGGTAGAAAATAAAGACACAGATTTACAGATGAAAATAAAGGCACGGATTTACAGATGAAGACAATAAACACACAGATTTACAGATAAAGACAATAAAGGCACAGATGTACAGATGAAGACAATAAACACACAGATTAACAGATAAAGACAATATAGACACAGATTTATAGATGAAAATAAGGAAGACATAGATTTACAGATAACATTAAAGAAACAGATTTACAGATGAAGACAACAACTACACAGATTTACTGGTGAAGACAATAAAAACACAGATTTAAAGAAGAACAAAATAAAGACACAGATTTACAGATGAAGACAATAAAGACACATATTAACAGATCAAGACAATAAAGACACAGATTTACAGATGAAGACAATAAAGACATAACTTTACAGATAACAATAAAGACACAGATTTACAGATGAAGATGATAAAGACACAGATTAACAGATGAAAACAACAAATACACAAATTTACAGACGAAGACAATAAAAGCACAGATTTAAAGAAAGGACAAAATAAAGACACGGATTTACATAGAAGACAATAAAGACACAGATTTACAGATGAAGACAATAAAGACACAGATTTACAGATAACAATAAAGACACAGATTTACAGATAACAATAAAGACACAGATTTACAGATAACAATAAAGACACAGATTTACAGATGAAGATAATAAAGACAAAGATTTACAGATGAAGACAATAAAGACACAGATTTACAGATGAAGAAAATAAAGACACCGATTTACAGATAACAATAAAGACACCGATTTACAGATGAAGATAATAAAGAAACAGATTTACAGATGAAGATAATTAAGACCGTATTTACAGATGAAGACAATAAAGACACAGATTTACAGATGAAGAAAATAAAGACACAGATTTTCAGATAACAATTAAGACACAGATTTACAGATAACAATAAAGACACATATTTACATATAACAATAAACACAGATTTACAGATGAAGATAATAAAGACATAGATTTACAAATGAAGACAATAAAGACACAGATTTACAAATGAAGACAATAAAGACATAGATGAAGAAAATAAGACCTAAAGATTTATCTTACAACGCCAGTTTTTGAATCTCTGGCACCAAATATTTTATAAGAACTTTAAATTATTTCATTTCAATTAATGCAAAGAAACATTAAGACACAGTACAATTGAAAACAAAGGGACCACAGATTTACAGATGAAGAGACCAACGACACAGATTTACAGATGAAGAAAAAAAAGTCACATATTTACAGATGAAGACAATAAACACACAGATTTACAAATAAAGAAAACAAAGGCACATATTTACAGATGAAGACAATAAACACACAGATTTACAGATAAAGAAAATAAGGCACAGATTTACAGATAAAGAAAATAAAGTAACATATTTACAAATAAAGACAATAAGGACACAGATTAACAGATGAAGAAAATAAAGGCACATATTTACAGATAAAGACAATAAAGACACAGATTAACAGATAAAGAAAATAAAGGCACAGATTTGCCGATAAAGACAATAAAGACACAAATTTACAGATTGAAACAATAAAGACACAGATTTAAACATGAGGACAACAAAGACATAGATTTACAGATGAAGACAATAATAAAGACACAGATTAACAGATGAAGAAAATAGACGCAGATTCACAGATGAAGACAATAAAAAACAAGTTTACAGATAAAGACAATAAAGACATAGATGTACAGATGAAGATAAAGACACAGATGTACAGGTGAAGATAAAGACACAGATTTACAGATGAAGACAATAAAGACACAGATTTACAGATGAGGACAATAAAGACACAGATGTACAGATGAAGATAAAGACACAGATTTACAGATGAAGACAATAAAGACACAGATGTACAGATGAAGATAAAGACACAGATTTACAGATGAAAACAATAAAGACACAGATTTACAGATGAATACAATAGACACATATATGCAGATGATGACGATAAAGACACAGATGAAGAAAATAAGTCCTAAAGATTTATCTTTCAACGCCAGTTTTTGAATTTCTGGCACCGAATATTTTATAAGAACTTTAAATTATTTCATTTCAATTAATGCAAAGAAACATTAAGACACAGTACAGATGAAGACAAAGAGACCACAGATTTACAGATGAAGAGAACAACGACACAGATTTACAGATGAAGACAATAAACACACAGATTTACAGATAAAGAAAATAAAGGCACAGATTTACAGATAAAGAAAATATAGGCACAGATTTACAGATAAAGACAATAAAGACACAGATTTACAGATGAAGAAAATAAAGGCACATATTTACAGATAAAGAAAATAAAGACACAGATTTACAGATTAAAACAATAAAGACATAGATGAAGAAAATAAGACCTAAAGATTTAACTTACAACGCCAGTTTTTGAATCTCTGGCACCAGCTATTTTATCAGAACTTTAAGTTCTTTCATTTCAATTAATGCAAAGAAACATTATAATAGAGTACAATTGAAAACAAAGAGATCACCGATTTACAGATGAAGAGAACAACGACAGAGATGTAAAGATGAAGACAAAGACACAGATTTACAGATGAAGACAAAGGCAGAGATTTACAGATGAAGACAAAGGCACATATTTACAGATGAAGACAAGAAACACACAGATGTAAAGAAAAAAAAACCAGATTGATAGATGAAGACAATAAAGACACAGATTTACAGATGAAGACAAAGGCACACATTTACAGATGAAGAAAATAAAGACAGATTTACAGATGAAGACAATAAAGACACAGATTTACAGATGAAGACAATAAAGACACAGATTTACAGATGAAGACAATAAAGACACAGATTTACAGATGGAAACAATTAAGACACAGATTAACAGATGAAGAAAATAGACACAGATTTACAGATGAAGACAATAAAGACACAGATTTACAGATGAAGACAATAAAGACACAGATATACAGATGAAGATAAAGACACAGATTTACAGATGAATATAATAAAGACACAGATTTACAGATGAATACAATAAGGACACAGATTTACAGATGAGAACAACAAAGACACAGATTTGCAGATGAAGACGATCAAGACACAGATGAAGAAAATAAGTTCTAAAGATTTATCTTACAACGCCAGTTTTTGAATCTCTGGCACCAACTATTTTATCAGAACTATAAATTATTTCATTTCAATTAATGTAAAGAAACATTAAGACACAGTACAGATGAAGACAAAGAGAACACAGATTTACAGATGAAGAGAACAACGACACAGATTTACAGATGAAGACAATAAAGACAAAGACTTACAAATGAAGACAATAAAGACACAGGTTTACAGATGAAGACAATAAAGACACAAATTTACAGATGAAGAAAATAAAGACACAGATTTACAGATGGAAACAATTAAGACACAGATTAACAGATGAAGAAAATAGACACAGATTTACAGATGAAGACAATAAAGACACAGATTTACAGATGAAGACAATAAAGACACATATATACAGATGAAGATAAAGACACAGATTTACAGATGAATATAACGAAGACACAGATTTACAGATGAATACAATAAGGACACAGATTTACAGATGAGAACAACAAAGACACAGATTTGCAGATGAAGACGATAAAGACACAGATGAAGAAAATAAGTCATAAAGATTTATTTTACAACGCCAGTTTTTGAATCTCTGGCACAAACTATTTTATAAGAACTTTAAATTATTTCATTTCAATTAATGCAAAGTCACATTAAGACACAGTACAGATGAAGACAAAGAGAACTTCGATTTACAGATGAAGAGAACAACGACACAAATGTAAAGATGAAGACAAAGAAACAGATTTTCAGATAAAGACAAAGGCAGAGATTTACAGATGAAGACAAAGGCACAGATTTACAGATGAAGACAATAAAGACAGATTTACAGATGAAGACAAAGGCAGAGATTTACAGATGAAGACAAAGGCACAGATTTACAAATGAAGACAATAAAGACACAAATTTACAGATGAAGACAATAATGACATATATTTACAGATGAAGACAATAAAGACACAGATATACAGATGAAGATAAAGACACAGATTTACAGATGAATATAATAAAGACACAGATTTACAGATGAATACAATAAAGACACAGATTTACAGATGAATACAATAAAGATACAGATATACAGATGAAGATAAAGACACAGATTTACAGATGAATATAATAAAGACACAGATTTACAGATGAATACAATAAAGACACAGATTTGCAGATGAAGACGATAAAGCCACAGATTTACAGATGAAGACAATAATGACATATATTTACAGATGAAGACAATTAAGACACAGATATACAGATGAATACAATAAAGACACAGATTTACAGATGAATACAATAAAGACACAGATTTACAGATCAGAACAACAAAGACACAGATTTACAGATGAAGAGGATAAAGACACAGATAAAGAAAATAAGTCCTAAAGATTTATCTTACAACGCCAGTTTTTAAATCTCTGGCATCAACTATTTTATCATAACTTTAAATTATTTCATTTCAATTAATGCAAAGAAACATTAAGACACAGTACAGATGAAGACAAACAGAACAACGATTTACAGATGAAGAGAACAACGACATAGATGTAAAGATGAGGAGAACAACGACACAGATTTACAGATGAAGACAATAAAAGACAGAGATTTACAGATGAAGATAATGATTATAAAGACACAGATTTACAGATGAAGACAATAAAAGCGCAGATTTAAAGAAGAACAAAATAAAGACACAGATGCAAAGAAAAAGAAAACAGAGACACAGATTTACAGATAAAAAAAATAAAGACACAGATTTACAGATGAAGACAAAAGGACACAGATTTACAGATGAAGACAATAAAAGCACAGATTTAGAGAAGAAAAAAATAAAGACAAAGATTTACAGATGAAGACAATAAAGACAGAGATGAAGAAAATAAGACCTAAAGATTTATCTTACAACGCTTGTTTTTGAATAACTGGCACCCACTATTTTATCAGAACTTTAAATTATTTCATTTCAATTAATGCAAAGAAACATTAAGACACAGTACAGATGAAGACAAAGAAACAGATTTACAGATGAAGAGAACTACGACACAGATTTACAGATGAAGACAATAAAGACACAGATGTACAGATGAAGACAAAGGCACAGATTTACAGATGAAGACAATAAAGACACAGATTTACAGATGAAGACAATAAAAGCACAGATTTAAGGAAGAAAAAAATAAAGACACAGATTTACAGATGAAGACGATAAAGACACAGATGAAGAAAATAAGTTCTAAAGATTTATCTTGCAACGCCAGTTTTTGAATCTGGTACCAACTATTTTATCAGAACTTTAAATTCTTTCATTTCAATTAATGCAAAGTAACATTAAGACACAGTACAGATGAAGACAAAGAGAACACCAATTTACTGATGAAGAAAACAACGACACAAATGTAAAGATGAAGACAAAGAAACAGATTTTCAGATAAAGACAAAGGCAGAGATTTAGAGATGAAGACAAAGGCACAGATTTACAGATGAAGACAATAATGACAGATTTACAGATGAAGACAATAATGACAGAGATATACAGATGAAGACAATAAAGACACAGATTTACAGATGAAGACAATAAAGACACAGATTTACAGATGAAGACAATAAAGACATAGATTTACAGATGAAGACAATAAAAACACAGATATACAGATGAAGATAAAGACACAGATTTACAGATGAAGACAATAAAGACACAGATTTACAGATGAAGACAATAAAGACACAGATTTACAGATGAAGACAATAAAGACATAGATTTACAGATGAAGACAATAAAGACACAGATATACAGATGAAGATAAAGACACAGATTTACAGATGAGGACAATAAAGACACAGATTTACAGATGAATACAATAAAGACACAGATTTAAAGATGAGAACAACAAAGACGCAGATTTGCAGATGAAGAGGATAAAGACACAGATGAAGAAAATAAGTCCTAAAGATTTATCTTACAACGCCAGTTTTGAATCTCTGGCACCAACTATTTTATCAAAACTTTAAATTATTTCATTTCAATTAATGCAAAGAAACATTAAGACACAGGACAGATGAAGACAAAGAGAACAACGATTTACAGATGAAGAGAACAATGACATAGATGTAAAGATGAAGAGAACAACGACACAGATTTACAGATAAAGACAATAAAAGACACAGATTTACAGATGAAGATAATGATTATAAAGACACAGATTTACAGATGAAGACAATAAAAGCGCAGATTTAAAGAAGAACAAAATAAGACAAAGATGTAAAGAAGAAGAAAACAGAGACACAGATTTACAGATGAAAAAAAATAAAGACAGAGATATACAGATGAAGACAATAAAGACACAGATTTACAGATGAAGATAATAAAGACACAGATTTCCAGATGAAGACAAAAAGACACAGATTTACAGATGAAGACAATAAAAGCACAGATTTAGAGAAGAAAAAAATAAAGACAAAGATTTACAGATGAAGACAATCAAGACACAGATGAAGAAAATAAGACCTAAAGATTTATCTTACAACGCTAGTTTTTGAATAACTGGCACCCACTATTTTATCAGAACTTTAAATTATTTCATTTCAATTAATGCAAAAAAACATTAAGACACAGTACAGATGAAGACAAAGAGACCATAGATTTTCAGATGAAGAGAACAACGACACAGATTTACAGATGAAAACAATAAAGACACAGATTTACAGATGAAGACAATAAAGACACAGATTTACAGATGAAGACAATAAAAACACAGGTTTACAGATGAAGACAATAAAGACACAAATATACAGATGAACAAAAAAAAGACACAGATTTACAGATAAAGAAAATAAAGGCACAGACAATAAACACACAGATTTACAGATGAAGATAATGATAATAAAGACACAGATTTACAGATGAAGACAAGAAAGACACATATTTACAGATGAAGACAATAAAAGCACAGATTCAAAGAAGAATAAAATAAAGACACAGATGTAAAGAAGAAGAAAACAGAGACACAGATTTACAGATGAAGACAATAAAGACTTAATATTTATCTTACAACGCCAGTTTTGAATCTCTGGCACCCACTATTTGATAAGAACTTAAAATTATTTCAATTCAATTAATGCAAAGAAACATTAAGATAAAGTACAGATGAAGACAAAGAGACCAAAGATTTATAGATGAAGAGAACAACGACACAGATGTAAAGATGAAGACAAAGAAACAGATTTACAGATGAAGAGAACTACGACACAGATTTACAGATGAAGACAATAAAGACACAGATGTACAGATGAAGACAAAGGCACAGATTTACAGATGAAGACAATAAAGACACAGATTTACAGATGAAGACAATAAAAGCACAGATTTAAGGAAGAAAAAAATAAAGACACAGATTTACAGATGAAGACGATAAAGACACAGATGAAGAAAATAAGTCCTAAAGATTTATCTTACAACGCCAGTTTTTGAATCTGGCACCAACTATTTTATCAGAACTTTAAATTATTTCATTTCAATTAATGCAAAGTAACATTAAGACACAGTACAGATGAAGACAAAGAGAACACCAATTTACTGATGAAGAGAACAACGATACAAATGTAAAGATGAAGACAAAGAAACAGATTTTCAGATAAAGACAAAGGCAGAGATTTACAGATGAAGACAAAGGCACAGATTTACAGATGAAGACAATAATGACAGATTTACAGATGAAGACAATAATGACAGATTTACAGATGAAGACAATAATGACAGATATATACAGATGAAGACAATAAAGACACAGATTTACAGATGAAGACAATAAAGATACAGATTTACAGATGAAGACAATAAAGACATAGATTTACAGATGAAGACAATAAAAACACAGATATACAGATGAAGATAAAGACACAGATTTACAGATGAAGACAATAAAGACACAGATTTACAGATGAAGACAATAAAGACACAGATTTACAGATGAAGACAATAAAGACATAGATTTACAGATGAAGACAATAAAAACACAGATATACAGATGAAGATAAAGACACAGATTTACAGATGAAGACAATAGAGACACAGATTTACAGATGAATACAATAAAGACACAGATTTACAGATGAGAACAACAAAGACACAGATTTGCAGATGAAGAGGATAAAGACACAGATGAAGAAAATAAGTCCTAAAGATTTATCTTACAACGCCAGTTTTGAATCTCTGGCACCAACTTTTTTATCAAAACTTTAAATTATTTCATTTCAATTAATGCAAAGAAACATTAAGACACAGGACAGATGAAGACAAAGAGAACAACGATTTACAGATGAAGAGAACAACGACATAGATGTAAAGATGAAGAGAACAACGACACAGATTTACATATAAAGACAATAAAAGACACAGATTTACAGATGAAGATAATGATTATAAAGACACAGATTTACAGATGAAGACAATAAAAGCGCAGATTTAAAGAAGAACAAAATAAGACACAGATGTAAAGAAGAAGAAAACAGAGACACAGATTTACAGATGAAGACAATCAAGACACAGATGAAGAAAATAAGACCTAAAGATTTATCTTACAACGCTAGTTTTTGAATAACTGGCACCCACTATTTTATCAGAACTTTAAATTATTTCATTTCAATTAATGCAAAGAAACGTTAAGACACAGTACAGATGAAGACAAAGAGACCATAGATTTACAGATGAAGAGAACAGCGACACAGATGTAAAGATGAAGAGAACAACGACACAGATTTACAGATGAAGATAATAAAGACACAGATTTACAGATGAAGACAAAAAGACACAGATTTACAGATGAAGACAATAAAAGCACAGATTTAGAGAAGAAAAAAATAAAGACAAAGATTTACAGATGAAGACAATAAAGACACAGATGAAGAAAATAAGACCTAAAGATTTATCTTACAACGCTAGTTTTTGAATAACTGGCACCCACTATTTTATCAGAACTTTAAATTATTTCATTTCAATTAATGCAAAAAAACATTAACACACAGTACAGATGAAGACAAAGAGACCATAGATTTTCAGATGAAGAGAACAACGACACAGATTTACAGATGAAAACAATAAAGACACAGATTTACAGATGAAGACAATAAAGACACAGATTTACAGATGAAGACAATAAAGACACAGATTTACAGATGAAGACAATAAAAACACAGATTTACAGATGAAGACAATAAAGAAACAAATTTACAGATTGAAACAATTAAGACACAGATTACCAGATGCAGAAAATAGACACAGATTTACAGATGAAGACAATAAAGACACAGATTTACAGATGAAGACAATAAAGACACAGATATACAGATGAAGATAAAGACACAGATTTACAGATGAAGACAATAAAGACACAGATTTACAGATGAATACAATAAAGACACAGATTCACAGATGAATACAATAAAGACACAGATTTACAGATGAGAACAACAAAGACGCAGATTTGCAGATGAAGACGATAAAGACACAGATGAAGAAAATAAGTCCTAAAGATTTATCTTACAACGTCAGTTTTTTAATCTCTGGCACCAACTTTTTTATCAAAACTTTAAATTATTTCATTTCAATTAATGCAAAGAAACATTAAGACACAGTACAGATGAAAACAAAGAGAACAACGATTTACAGATGAAGAGAACAACGACACAGATTTACAGATGAAGACAACAAAGGCACAGATTTACAGATAAAGACAATAAAGACACAGGTTTACAGATAAAGACAATAAAAGACACAGATTTACAGATGAAGAAAACTACGACACAGATTTACAGATGAAGACAATAAAGGCACAGATTTACCGATAAAGACAATAAAGACACATATTTACAGCTGAAGATAATGATAATAAAGACACAGATTTACAGATGAAAACAATAAAAGCGCAGATTTAAAGAAGAACAAATAAAGACACAGATGTAAAGAAGAAGAAAACAGAGACACAGATTTACAGATGAAAAAAATAAAGACAGAGATATACAGATGAAGACAATAAAGACACAGATTTACAGATGAAGATAATAAAGACACAGATTTACAGATGAAGACAAAAAGACACAGATTTACAGATGAAGACAATAAAAGCACAGATTTAGAGAAGAAAAAAATAAAGACAAAGATTTACAGATGAAGACAATAAAGACACAGATGAAGAAAATAAGACCTAAAGATTTATCTTACAACTCTAGTTTTTGAATAACTGGCACCCACTATTTTATCAGAACTTTAGATTATTTCATTTCAATTAATGCAAAGAAACATTAAGACACAGTACAGATGAAGACAAAGAGACCATAGATTTTCAGATGAGGAGAACAACGACACAGATTTACAGATGAAGACATTAAAGACACAGATTTACAGATGAAGACAATAAAGACACAGATTTACAGATGAAGACAATAAAGACACAGATTTACAGATGAAGACAATAAAAACACAGGTTTACAGATGAAGACAATAAAGACACAAATATACAGATGAACAAAAAAAAAAGACACAGATTTACAGATAAAGAAAATAAAGGCACAGACAATAAACACACAGATTTACAGATGAAGATAATGATAATAAAGACACAGATTTACAGATGAAGATAATGATAATAAAGACACAGATTTACAGATGAAGACAAGAAAGACACATATTTACAGATGAAGACAATAAAAGCACAGATTCAAAGAAGAACAAAATAAAGACACAGATGTAAAGAAGAAGAAAACAGAGACACAGATTTACAGATGAAGACAATAAAGACACAGATGAAGAAAATAAGACTTAATATTTATCTTACAACGCCAGTTTTGAATCTTTGGCATCCAATATTTGATAAGAACTTAAGATTATTTCAATTCAATTAATGCAAAGAAACATTAAGATAAAGTACAGATGAAGACAAAAAGACCAAAGATTTATAGATGAAGAGAACAACGACACAGATGTAAAGATGAAGACAAAGAAACAGATTTACAGATGAAGAGAACAACGACACAGATTTACAGATGAAGACAATAAAGACTCAGATGTACAGATGAAGACAAAGGCACAGATTTACAGATGAAGACAATAAAGACACAGATTTACAGATGAAGACAATAAAGAAACAGATTTACAGATGAAGACAATAAAGACACAGATTTACAGATGGAAACAATTAAGACACAGATTAACAGAAGAAGAAAATAGACACAAATTTACAGATGAAGACAATAAGGACACAGATTTACAGATGAGAACAACAAAGACACAGATTTGCAGATGAAGACGATAAAGACACAGATGAAGAAAATAAGTCCTAAAGATTTATCTTACAACGCCAGTTTTTGAATCTGGCACCAACTATTTTATCAGAACTTTAAATTATTTCATTTCAATTAATGCAAAGTAACATTAAGACACAGTACAGATGAAGACAAAGAGAACACCAATTTACTGATGAAGAGAACAACGACACAAATGTAAAGATGAAGTCAAAGAAACAGATTTTCAGATAAAGACAAAGGCAGAGATTTACAGATGAAGACAAAGGCACAGATTTACAGATGAAGACAATAAAGACAGATTTACAGATGAAGACAATAATGACAGAGATATACAGATGAAGACAATAAAGACACAGATTTACAGATGAAGACAATAAAGACATAGATTTACAGATGAAGACAATAAAGAAACAGATATACAGATGAAGATAAAGACACAGATTTACAGATGAAGACAATAAAGACACAGATTTACAGATGAATACAATAAAGACACAGATTTACAGATGAGAACAACAAAGACGCAGATTTGCAGATGAAGAGGATAAAGACGCAGACAGATGAAGAAAATAAGTCCTAAAGATTTATCTTACAACGCCAGTTTTGAATCTCTGGCACCAACTATTTTATCAAAACTTTAAATTATTTCATTTCAATTAATGCAAAGAAACATTAAGACACAGGACAGATGAAGACAAAGAGAACAACGATTTACAGATGAAGAGAACAACGACATAGATGTAAAGATGAAGAGAACAACGACATAGATTTACAGATGAAGACAATAAAAGACACAGATTTACAGATGAACATAATGATAATAAAGACACAGATTTACAGATGAAGACAATAAAAGCGCAGATTTAAAGAACAACAAAATAAGACACAGATGTAAATAAGAAGAAAACAGAGACACAGATTAACAGATGAAAAAAATAAAGACAGAGATATACAGATGAAGACAATAAAGACACAGATGAAGAAAATAAGACTTAATATTTATCTTACAACGCTAGTTTTGAATCTTTGGCATCCACTATTTGATAAGAACTTAAAATTATTTCAATTCAATTAATGCAAAGAAACATTAAGATAAAGTACAGATGAAGACAAAAAGACCAAAGATTTATACATGAAGAGAACAACGACACAGATGTAAAGATGAAGACAAAGAAACAGATTTACAGATGAAGAGAACAACGACACAGATTTACAGATGAAGACAATAAAGACTCAGATGTACAGATGAAGACAAAGGCACAGATTTACAGATGAAGACAATAAAGACACAGATTTACAGATGAAGACAATAAAGAAACAGATTTACAGATGAAGACAATAAAGACACAGATTTACAGATGGAAACAATTAAGACACAGATTAACAGAAGAAGAAAATAGACACAAATTTACAGATGAAGACAATAAGGACACAGATTTACAGATGAGAACAACAAAGACACAGATTTGCAGATGAAGACGATAAAGACACAGATGAAGAAAATAAGTCCTAAAGATTTATCTTACAACGCCAGTTTTTGAATCTGGCACCAACTATTTTATCAGAACTTTAAATTATTTCATTTCAATTAATGCAAAGTAACATTAAGACACAGTACAGATGAAGACAAAGAGAACACCAATTTACTGATGAAGAGAACAACGACACAAATGTAAAGATGAAGACAAAGAAACAGATTTTCAGATAAAGACAAAGGCAGAGATTTACAGATGAAGACAAAGGCACAAATTTACAGATGAAGACAATAAAGACAGATTTACAGATGAAGACAATAATGACAGAGATATACAGATGAAGACAATAAAGACACAGATTTACAGATGAAGACAATAAAGACATAGATTTACAGAAGAAGACAATAAAGACACAGATTTACAGATGAGAACAACAAAGACGCAGATTTGCAGATGAAGAGGATAAAGACACAGATGAAGAAAATAAGTCCTAAAGATTTATCTTACAACGCCAGTTTTGAATCTCTGGCACCAACTATTTTATCAAATCTTTAAATTATTTCATTTCAATTAATGCAAAGAAACATTAAGACACAGGACAGATGAAGACAAAGAAAACAACGATT
This sequence comes from Arcuatula senhousia, assembly GCA_963971305.1. Classification (NCBI taxonomy): domain Eukaryota; kingdom Metazoa; phylum Mollusca; class Bivalvia; order Mytilida; family Mytilidae; genus Arcuatula; species Arcuatula senhousia. The sequence continues at coordinate 14,383,607 of OZ020303.1, read as the reverse complement.
TACAGATGAAGAGAACAACGACATAGATGTAAAGATGAAGAGAACAACGAAACAGATTTACAGATAAAGACAATAAAAGACACAGATTTACAGATGAAGATAATGATTATAAAGACACAGATTTACAGATGAAGACAATAAAAGCGCAGATTTAAAGAAGAACAAAATAATACACAGATGTAAAGAAGAAGAAAACAGAGACACAGATTTACAGATGAAAAAAATAAAGACACAGATTTACAGATGAAGACAAAAAGACACAGATTTACAGATGAAGACAATAAAAGCACAGATTTAGAGATGAAGATAATGATAATAAAGACACAGATTTACAGATGAAGACAAGAAAGACACATATTTACAGATGAAGACAATAAAAGCACAGATTCAAAGAAGAACAAAATAAAGAAACATATGTAAAGAAGAAGAAAACAGAGACACAGATTTACAGATGAAGAAAATAAGTCCTAAAGATTTATCTTACAACGCCACAGATGTAAATATGAAGACAAAGAAACAGATTTACAGATGAAGACAATAAAGACAGATTTACAGATGACGACAAGAAAGACACAGATTTACAGATGAAGACAATAATGACACATATTTACAGATGAAGACAATAAAGACACAGATTTACAGATGAAGACAATAAAGACTCAAGTTTACAGAATGAAACAATTAAGACACAGATTAACAGATGAAGAAAATAGACACAGATTTACAGATGAGGACAATAAAGACGCAGATTTACAGATGAAGACAATAAAGACACAGATATACAGATGAAGATAAAGACACAGATTTACAGATGAAGACAATAAAGACACAGATTTTCAGATGAATACAATAAAGACACAGATTTACAGATGAATACAATAAAGACACAGATTTACAGATGAGAACAACAAAGACGCAGATATGCAGATGAAGACGATAAAGACACAGATGAAGAAAATAAGTCCTAAAGAATTATCTTTCAACGCCAGTTTTTGAATCTCTGGCACCAACTTTTTTATCAAAACTTTAAACTATTCATTTCAATTAATGCAAAGAAACATTAAGACACAGTACAGATGAAGACAAAGAGACAACAGATTTACAGATGAAGAGAACAACGACACAGATTTACAGATGAAGACAATAAAGACAAAGATTTACAAATAAAGACAATAAAAGACACAGATTTACAGATGAAGACAATAAAAGCGCAGATTTAAAGAAGAACAAAATAAAGACACAGATGTAAAGAAGAAGAAAACAGAGACACAGATTTACAGATGAAGACAATAAAAGCACAGATTTAAAGAAGAACAAAATAAAGACACAGATGTAAAGAAGAAGAAAACAGAGACACAGATTTACAGATGAAGAAATAAAGACAGATATACAGATGATGACAATAAAGACACAGATTTACAGATGAAGATAATAAAGACACAGATTTACAGATGAAGACAAAAAAGACACAGATTTACAGATGAAGACAATAAAAGCACAGATTTAAAGAAGAACAAAATAAAGACACAGATGTACAGATGAAGATGAAGACACAGATTTACAGATGAAGACAATAAAGACACAGATGAACACAATAAAGACACAGAATTACAGATGAACACAATAAAGACACAGAATTACAAATGAAGACGATAAAAACACAGATGAAGAAAATAAATCCTAAAGATTTATCTTACAACGCCAGTTTTTAAATCTCTGGCACCCACTATTTTATCAGAACTTTGAAATTAATTCATTTCAATTAATGCAAAGAAACATTAAGACACAGTACAGATGAGGACAAAGAAACCACAGATTTACAGATGGAGAGAACAACAACACAGATTTACAGATGAAGACAATTAAGACACATATTTACAGATGAAGAGAACAACGACACAGATTTACAGATGAAGACAATAAAGACACAGATTTACAGATGAAGACAATAAAGACACAGATTTACAGATGAAGAAAATAAAGACACAGGTTTACAGATGAAGACAATAAAAACACAGATTTATAGATAAAGAAAATAAAGACACAGATTTACAGTGAAGAAAATAAGGACACAGATTTACAGATGAAGAAAATAAAGGCACATATTTACAGATGAAGACAATAAACATACAGATTTACAGATCAAGAAATAAAAGACACAGATTTACAGATAAAGAAAATAAAAGACACAGATTTACAGATGAAGAAAATAAAGGCACATATTTACAGATGAAGACAATAAACATACAGATTTACAGATCAAGAAATAAAAGACACAGATTAACAGATGAAGAAAATAGACACAGATTTACAGATGAAAACAATAAAGACGCAGATTTACAGATGAAGACAATAAAGACACAGATATACAGATGAAGATAAAGACAAAGATTTACAGATGAAGACAATAAAGACACAGATTTTCAGATGAGTACAATAAAGACACAGATTTACAGATGAATACAATAAAGACACAGATTTACAGATGAGAACAACAAAGACGCAGATTTGCAGATGAAGACGATAAAGACACAGATGAAGAAAATAAGTCCTAAAGATTTATCTTTCAACGCCAGTTTTTGAATCTCTGGCACCAACTTTTTTATCAAAACTTTAAACTATTCATTTCAATTAATGCAAAGAAACATTAAGACACAGTACAGATGAAGACAAAGAGAACAACGATTTACAGATGAAGAGAACAACGACATAGATGTAAAGATGAAGACAATAAAGACAAAGATTTACAAATAAAGACAATAAAAGACACAGATTTACAGATGAAGACAATAAAAGCGCAGATTTAAAGAAGAACAAAATAAAGACACAGATGTAAAGAAGAAGAAAACAGAGACACAGATTTACAGATGAAGACAATAAAAGCGCAGATTTAAAGAAAAACAAAATAAAGACACAGATGTACAGATGAAGATAACAGAGACACAGATTTACAGATGAAGAAAATAAAGACAAAGATATACAGATGAAGACAATAAAGACACAGATTTACAGATGAAGATAATAAAGACACAGATTTACAGATGAAGACAAAAAAGACACAGATTTACAGATAAAGACAATAAAAGAACAGATTTTAGGAAGAAAAAAATAAAGACACAGATTTACAGATGAAGACACTAAAGACACAGATGAAGAAAATAAGACCAAAAGATTTATCTAACAACGCCAGTTTTTGAATCTCTGGCACCAACTATTTTATTAGAACTTTAAATTATTTCATTTCAATTAATGCAAAGAAACATTAAGACACAGTACAGATGAAGACAAAGAGACCACAGATTTATCGATGAAGAGAACAACGACATAGATTTACAGATGAAGACAATAAAGGCACAGATTTACCGATAAAGACAATAAAGACACATATTTACAGCTGAAGATAATGATAATAAAGACACAGATTTACAGATGAAGACAAGACACAGATTTACAGATGAAGACAATAAAAGCGCAGATTTAAAGAAGAACAAAATAAAGACACAGATGTAAAGAAGCAGAAAACAGAGACACAGATTTACAGATGAAGAAAATAAAGACAGAGATATACAGATGAAGACAATAAAGACACAGATTTGCAGATGAAGACGATAAAAACACAGATGAAGAAAATAAGTCCTAAAAATTTATCTTACAACGCCAGTTTTTGAATCTTTGGCACCAATTTTTTTATCAAAACTTTACATTATTCATTTCAATTAATGCAAAGAAACATTAAGACACAGTACAGATGAAGATAAAGAGACCACAGATTTACAGATGAAGAGAACAACGACACAGATTTACAGATGAAGACAATAAAGACAAAGATTTACAGATAAAGACAATAAAAGACACAGATTTACAGATGAAGATAATGATTATAAAGACACAGATTTACAGATGAAGACAATAAAAGCGCACATTTAAAGAACAAAATAAAGACACAGATATAAAGAAGAAGAAAACAGAGACACAGATTTATAGATAAAGATAATAAAAGTAGAGATTTAAAGAAGAATAAAATAAAGACGCAGATTTACAGATGAAGACACTAAAGACACAGATGAAGAAAATAAGACCAAAAGATTTATCTAACAACGCCAGTTTTTGAATAACTGGCACCAACTATTTTATTAGAACTTTAAATTGTTTCATTTCAATTAATGCAAAGAAACATTAAGACACAGTACAGATGAAGACAAAGAGACCTTAAATTTACAGATGAAGAGAACAACGACACAGATTTACAGATGAAGACAATAAAGGCACAGATTTACCGATAAAGACAATACAGACACATATTTACAGCTGAAGATAATGATAATAAAGACAAAGATTTACAGATGAAGACAAAAAAGACACAGATTTACAGATGAAGACAATAAAAGTAGAGATTTAAAGAAGAATAGAATAAAGACGCAGATTTACAGATGAAGACACTAAAGACACAGATGAAGAAAATAAGACCAAAAGATTTATCTAACAACGCCAGTTTTTGAATAACTGGCACCAACTTTTTTATTAGAACTTTAAATTGTTTCATTTCAATTAATGCAAAGAAACATTAAGACACAGTACAGATGAAGACAAAGAGACCTTAAATTTACAGATGAAGAGAACAACGACACAGATTTACAGATGAAGACAATAAAGGCACAGATTTACCGATAAAGACAATACAGACACATATTTACAGCTGAAGATAATGATAATAAAGACAAAGATTTACAGATGAAGACAAGACATAGATTTACAGATGAAGACAATAAAAGCACAGATTTAAAGAAGAACAAAATAAAGACACAGATGTAAAGAAGAAGAAAACAGAGACACAGATTTACAGATGAAGAAAATAAAGACAGAGATATACAGATGAAGACAATAAAGACACAGATTTACAGATGAAGATAATAAAGACACAGATTTACAGATGAAGACAAAAATGACACAGATTTACAGATGAAGACAATAAAAGCACAGATTTAAAGAAGAACAAAATAAAGACACAGATGTACAGATGAAGATAAAGACACAGACTTACAGATGAAAACAATTAAGACACAGATGAACACAATAAAGACACAGATTTACAGATGAGGACATCAAAGACACAGATTTGCAGATGAAGACGATAAAAACACAGATGAAGAAAATAAGTCCTTAAGATTTATCTTACAACGCCAGTTTTTGAATCTCTGGCACCAATTTTTTTTATCAAAACTTTAAATTATTGATTTCAATTAATGCAAAGAAACATTAAGACACAGTACAGATGAAGACAAAGAGACCACAGATTTACAGATGAAGAGAACAACGACACAGATTTACAGATGAAGACAATAAAGACAAAGATTTACAGATAAAGACAATAAAAGACACAGATTTACAGAGGAAGATAATGATTATAAAGACACAGATTTACAGATGAAGACAATAAAAGCGCAGATTTAAAGAAGAACAAAATAAAGACACAGATGTAAAGAAGAAGAAAACAGAGACACAGATTTACAGATGAAGAAAATAAAGACACAGATTTACAGATGAAGACAAAAAAGACACAGATTTACAGATGAAGACAATAAAAGCACAGATTCAAAGAAGAACAAAATAAAGACAAAGATGTACAGATGAAGATAAAGACACAGATTTACAGATGAAGACAATAAAAGCACAGCATTAGCCCGCTCCGGCACCAACACTTTGAGTTGGAGAATACATCAAAGCTTTAAATTATCCGTCTAAATTTCAAAATTGTCTTAACCCTAAGGTTCTTCCTACCCCAGACATAGGTTGAATATCTGAGTAATAATTTGGTTCCCCAGTTTTGTATTTTTGGTTATACTGTTCTATGCTCTTCATAATCATAAAGTGTTTGGCATTTTCAATATTTTTGGTAGAGCGCCTCTGATGAGTCTTTATCTTACAACGCCAGTTTTTAAATCTCTGGCACCCACTATTTTATCAGAACTTAAAATTATTTCATTTCAATTAATGCAAAGAAACATTAAGACACAGTACAGATGAGGACAAAAGAAACCACAGATTTACAGATGAAGAAAACAACGACACAGATTTACAGATGAAGAGAATAAAGACACAGATTTACAGATGAAGACAATAAAGACACAGATTTACAGATGAAGACAAAAAAGACACAGATTTACAGATGAAGACAATAAAAGCACAGATTCAAAGAAGAACAAAATAAAGACACAGATGTACAGATGAAGATAAAGACACAGATTTACAGATGAAGACAATAAAAGCGCAGATTTAAAGAAGAAAAAAATAAAGACACAGATTTACAGATGAAGACAATAAAGACACAGATGAAGAAAATAAGACCTAAAGATTGATCTTACAACGCCAGTTTTTGAATAACTGGCGCCAACTATTTTATCAGAACTTTAAATTATTTCATTTCAATTAATGCAAAGAAACATTAAGACACAGTACAGATGAAGACAAAGAGACCACAGATTTACAGATGAAGAGAACAACGACACAGATTTACAGATGAAGACAATAACCACACAGATTTACAGATGAAGATAATGATAATAAAGACACAGATTTACAGATGAAGATAATGATAATAAAGACACAGATTTACAGATGAAGACAATAAAAGCACAGATTTAAAGAAGAACAAAATAAAGACACAGATGTAAAGAAGAAGAAAACAGAGACATAGATTTTCAGATGAAGAAAATAAAGACACAGATTTACAGATGAAGATAATAAATACACAAATTTACAGATGATAACAAAAAAGACACAGATTTACAGATGAAGACAATAAAAGCACAGATTTAAAGAAGAACAAAATAAAGACGGAAATTAACAGATGAAGACAATAAAGACATAGATGAAGAAAATAAGACCTAAAGATTTATCTAACAACGCCAGTTTTTGAATCTCTGGCACCAACTATTTTATTAGAACTTTAAATTATTTCATTTCAATTAATGCAAAGAAACATTAAGACACAGTACAGATGAAGACAAAGAGACCACAGATTTACAGATGAAGAGAACAACGACACAGATTTACAGATGAAGACAATAAAGGCACATATTTACAGATGAAGACAATAACCACACAGATTTACAGATGAAGATAATGATAATAAAGACACAGATTTACAGATGAAGACAAGACATAGATTTACAGATGAAGACAATAAAAGCACAGATTTAAAAAAGAACAAAATAAAAACACAGATGTAAAGAAGAAGAAAACAGAGACACAGATTTACAGATGAAGAAAATAAAGACAGAGATATACAGATGAAGACAATAAAGACACAGATTTACAGATGAAGATAATAAAGACACAGATTTACAGATGAAGACAAAAAAGACACAGATTTACAGATGAAGACAATAAAAGCACAGATTCAAAGAAGAACAAAATAAAGACACAGATGTACAGATGAAGATAAAGACACAGATTTACAGATGAAGACAATAAAGACTCCGATGAACACAATAAAGACACAGATTTACAGATGAGGACATCAAAGACATGGATTTTCAGATGAAGACGATAAAAACACAGATGAAGAAAATAAGTCCTAAAGATTTATCTTACAACGCCAGTTTTTTAATCTCTGGCACCCACTATTTTATCAGAACTTTAAATTATTTCATTTCAATTAATGCAAAGAAACATTGAGACACAGTACAGATGAAGACAAAGACCATATATTTTCAGATGAAGAAAACAACGACACAGATTTACAGATGAAGACAATAAAGGCACAGATTTACAGATGAAGACAATAAAGACACATATTTACAGATGAAGACAATAAAGACACAGGTTTACAGATGAAGACAATAAAGACCAGATTTATAGATGAAGATAATAAAGACACAGATTTACAGATGACGACAAGAAAGACACATATTTACAGATGAAGACAATAAAAGCACAGATTTAAAGAAGAACAAAATAAAGACACAGATGTAAAGAAGAAGAAAACAGAGACACAGATTAACAGATGAAGAAAATAAGTCCTAAAGATTTATCTTACAACGCCACAGATGTAAAGATGATGACAAAGAAACAGATTTACAGATGAAGACAAAGGCACAGATTTACAGATGAAGACAATAAAGACAGTTTTACAGATGAAGACAATAATGACACATATTTACAGATGAAGACAATAAAGACACAGATTTACAGATGAAGACAATAAAGACACAAATTTACAGATTGAAACAATTAAGACACAGATTAACAGATGAAGACAATAAAGACATAAATTTAAAGATGAAGACAATAAAGACACAGATATAGAGATGAAGATAAAGACACAGATTTACAGATGAAGACAATAAAGACACAGATTTACAGATGAATACAATAAAGACACAGATTTACAGATGAGAACAACAAAGACGCAGATTTGCAGATGAAGACGATAAAGAGACAGATGAAGAAAATAAGTCATAAAGATTTATCTTACAACGCCAGTTTTTGAATTTTGGCACCAACTATTTTATCAAAACTTTAAATTAGTTCATTTCAATTAATGCAAAGAAACATTAAGACACAGTACAGATGAAGACAAAGAGACCACAGATTTACAGATGAAGAGAACAACGACACAGATTTACAGATGAAGACAATAAAGGCACATATTTACAGATGAAGACAATAACCACACAGATTTACAGATGAAGATAATGATAATAAAGACACAGATTTACAGATGAAGACAAGACATAGATTTACAGATGAAGACAATAAAAGCACAGATTTAAAAAAGAACAAAATAAAAACACAGATGTAAAGAAGAAGAAAACAGAGACACAGATTTACAGATGAAGAAAATAAAGACAGAGATATACAGATGAAGACAATAAAGACACAGATTTACAGATGAAGATAATAAAGACACAGATTTACAGATGAAGACAAAAAAGACACAGATTTACAGATGAAGACAATAAAAGCACAGATTTAAAGAAGAACAAAATAAAGACACAGATGTACAGATGAAGATAAAGACACAGATTTACAGATGAAGACAATAAAGACACAGATGAACACAATAAAGACACAGATTTACAGATGAGGACATCAAAGACATGGATTTTCAGATGAAGACGATAAAAACACAGATGAAGAAAATAAGTCCTAAAGATTTATCTTACAACGCCAGTTTTTTAATCTCTGGCACCCACTATTTTATCAGAACTTTAAATTATTTCATTTCAATTAATGCAAAGAAACATTAAGACACAGTACAGATGAAGACAAAGACCATATATTTTCAGATGAAGAAAACAACGACACAGATTTACAGATGAAGACAATAAAGGCACAGATTTACAAATGAAGACAATAAAGACACATATTTACAGATGAAGACAATAAAGACACAGGTTTACAGATGAAGACAATAAAGACCAGATTTATAGATGAAGATAATAAAGATTGAAACAATTAAGACACAGATTAACAGATGAAGACAATAAAGACATAGATTTAAAGATGAAGACAATAAAGACACAGATATACAGATGAAGATAAAGACACAGATTTACAGATGAAGACAATAAAGACACAGATTTACAGATGAAGACAATAAAGGCACAGATTTACCGAAAAAGACAATAAAGACACAGATTTACAGATGAAGATAATGATAATAAAGACACAGATTTACAGATGAAGACAAAACAGACACAGATTTACAGATAAAGACAATAAAACACAGATTTAAAGAACAAAATAAAGACACAGATGTAGAGAAGAAGAAAACAGAGACACAGATTTACAGATGAAGACAATAAAGACACCTATTTTCAGATGAAGACAATAAAGGCACAGATTTACAGATGAAGATAATAAAGACACAGATTTACAGATGAAGACAAAAAAGACACAAATTTACAGATAAAGAGACAGATGAAGAAAATAAGTCATAAAGATTTATCTTAGAACGCCAGTTTTTGAATTTTGGCACCAACTATTTTATCAAAACTTTAAATTAGTTCATTTCAATTAATGCAAAGAAACATTAAGACACAGTACAGATGAAGACAAAGAGACCACAGATTTACAGATGAAGAGAACAACGACACAGATTTACAGATGAAGACAATAAAGACAAAGATTTACAGATAAAGACAATAAAAGACACAGATTTCCAGATGAAGATAATGATTATAAAGACACAGATTTACAGATGAAGACAATAAAAGCGCAGATTTAAAGAAGAACAAAATAAAGACACAGATGTAAAGAAGAAGAAAACAGAGACACAGATTTACAGATGAAGAAAATAAAGACAGAGATATACAGATGAAGACAATAAAGACACAGATTTACAGATGAAGATAATAAAGACACAGAATTACAGATGAAGACAAAAAAGACACAGATTTACAGATGAAGACAATAAAAGCACAGATTTAAAGAAGAAATAATAAAGACAACAGAGATTTACAGATGAAGACAATAAAAACACAGATGAAGAAAATAAGTCCTAAAGATGTATCTTACAACGCCAGTTTTTGAATCTCTGGCACCAACTATTTGATCAAAACTTGAAATTATTTCATTTCAATCAATGCAAAGAAAGATTAAGACACAGTACAGATGAAGACAAAGAGACCACAGAATTACAGATGAAGAGAACAACGACACAGATTTACAGATGAAGACAATAAAGGCACAGATTTACAGATGAAGACAATAAAGGCACAGATTTACCGATAAAGACAATAAAGACACAGATTTATAGATGAAGATAATGATAAGTAAGACACAGATTTACAGATGAAGACAAAAAAGACACAGATTTAAAGATAAAGACAATAAAAGCACAGATTTAAAGAACAAAATAAAGACACAGATGTAAAGAAGAAGAAAACAGAGACACAGATTTACAGATGAAGACATTAAAGACATATTTTCAGATGAAGACAATAAAGACACAGATTTACAGATGAAGATAATAAAGACACAGATTTACAGATGAAGACAAAAAAGACACAAATTTACAGATGAAGACAATAAAAGCACAGATTTAAAGAAGAACAAAATAAAGACACAGATGTACAGATGAAAATAAAGACACAGATTTACAGATGAAGACAATTAAAGCACAGATTTAAAGAAGAACAAAATAAAGACACAGATGTAAAGAAGAAGAAAACAGAGACACAGATTTACAGATGAAGAAAATAAAGACAGAGATATACAGACGAAGACAATAAAGACACAGATTTACAGATGAAGACAAAAAAGACACAGATTTACAGATTAAGACAATAAAGACACAGATGAAGAAAATAAGTCCTGAAGATGTATCTTACAACGCCAGTTTTTGAATCTCTGGCACCAACTATTTGATCAAAACTTGAAATTATTTCATTTCAATTAATGCAAAGAAAGATTAAGACACAGTACAGATGAAGACAAAGAGACCACAGATTTACAGATGAAGAGAACAACGACACAGATTTACAGATGAACACAATAAAGGCACAGATTTACAGATGAAGACAATAAAGTCACAGATTTACCGATAAAGACAATAAAGACACAGATTTACAGATGAAGATAATGATAATAAAGACACAGATTTACAGATGAAGACAAAAAAGACACAGATTTAAAGATAAAGACAATAAAAGCACAGATTTAAAGAACAAAATAAAGACACAGATGTAAAGAAGAAGAAAACAGAGACACAGATTTACAGATGAAGACAATAAAGACACATATTTTCAGATGAAGACAATAAAGACACAGATTTACAGATGAAGATGATAAAGACATAGATTTACAGATGAAGACAAAAAAGACACAGATTTACATATGAAGACAAAAAAGACACAAATTTACAGATGAAGACAATAAAAGCACAGATTTAAAGAAGAACAAAATAAAGACACAGATGTACAGATGAAAATAAAGACACAGATTTAGAGATGAAGACAATTAAAGCACAGATTTAAAAAAGAACAAAATAAAGACACAGATGTAAAGAAGAAGAAAACAGAGACACAGATTTACAGATGAAGAAAATAAAGACAGAGATATACAGATGCAGACAATAAAGACACAGATTTACAGATGAAGATAATAAAGACACAGATTTACAGATGAATACAAAAAAGACACAGATTTACAGATGAAGACAATAAAAGCACAGATTTAAAGAATAACAAAATAAAGACATAGATGTACAGATGAAGATAAAGACACAGATTTACAGATGAAGACAATAAAGACACAGATGAACACAATAAAGACACATATTTTCAGATGAGGACAACAAAGACACAGATTTGCAGATGAAGACGATAAAGACACAGATGAAGAAAATTAATCCTAAAGATTTATCTTTCAACGCCAGTTTTTGAATCTCTGTCACAAACTATTTTATCAGAACTTTAAAAAATTATTCATTTCAATTCATGCAAAGAAACATTAAGACACAGTACAGATGAAGACAAAGAGAACAATGATTTACAGAAGAAGAGAACAACGACACAGATTTACAGATGAATACAATAAAGACAGATTTACAGATGAAGACAATAAAGACAAAGATTTACAGATGAAGACAATAAAGACACAGATTAACAGATGAAGAAAATAGACACAGATTTACAGATGAAAACAATAAAGACACAGATTTACAGATGAAGACAATAAAGACAAAGATTTACAGATGAAGACAATAAAGACAAAGATTTACAGATGAAGACAATAAAGACACAGATTAACAGATGAAGAAAATAGACACAGATTTACAGATGAAGACAATAAAGACACAGATGTACAGATGAAGATAAAGACACAGATTTACAGATGAAGACAAGTAAGACACAGATTTACAGATGAAGACAATAAAAGCATAGATTTAAAGAAGAACAAAATAAAGACACAGATGCAAAGAAGAAAAAAAATCACACAGATTTACAGATGAAGATAATAAATACACAGATTTCCAGTTGAAAACAAAAAAGACACAGATTTACAGATAAAGACAATAAAAGCACAGATTTAAAGAAGAACAAAATAAAGACACAGATTTACAGATGAAGACAATAAAGACACAGGTCAAGAAAATAAGACCTAAAGATTTATCTTACAACGCCAGTTTTTGAATCTCTGGCACAAACTATTTTACCAGAACTTTAAATTATTTCATTTCAATTAATGCAAAGAAACATTAAGACACAGTACAGATGAAGACAATGAAACATATTTACAGATGAAGACATAGGCAGAGATTTACAGATGAAGACAAAGGCACAGATTTACAGATGAAGACAATAAAAGCACAGATTTAAAGAAGAACAAAATAAAAACACAGATGTAAAGAAGAAGAAAACAGAAACACAGATTTACAGATGAAGAAAATAAAGACAGAGATATACAGATGAAGACAATAAAGACACAGATTTACAGATGAAGACAAAAAGACACAGATTTACAGATGAAGACAATAAAAGCACAGATTTAAAGACGAACAAAATAAAAACACAGATGTACAGATGAAGATAAAGACACAAATTTAGAGATGAAGACAATAAAAGCTCAGATTTAAAGAAGAACAAAATAAAGACACAGATGTAAAGAAGAAGAAAACAGAGACACAGATTTATAGATGAAGAAAATAAAGACAGAGATATACAGATGAAGACAACAAAGACACAGATTTACAGATGAAGATAATAAAGACACAGATTTACAGATGAATACAAAAAAGACACAGATTTACAGATGAAGACAATAAAAGCACAGATTTAAAGAAGAACAAAATAAAGACATAGATTTACAGATGAAGACAATAAAGACACAGGTCAAGAAAATAAGACCTAAAGATTTATCTTACAACGCCAGTTTTTGAATCTCTGGCACAAACTATTCTATCAGAACTTTAAATTATTTCATTTCAATTAATGCAAAGAAACATTAAGACACAGTACAGATGAAGACAATGAAACATATTTCAGATGAAGACATAGGCAGAGATTTACAGATGAAGACAAAGGCACAGATTTACAGATGAAGACAATAAAAGCACAGATTTAAAGAAGAACAAAATAAAGACACAGATGTAAAGAAGAAGAAAACAGAAACACAGATTTACAGATGAAGAAAATAAAGACAGAGATATACAGATGAAGACAATAAAGACACAGATTTACAGATGAAGACAAAAAAGACACAGATTTACAGATGAAGACAATAAAAGCACAGATTTAAAGAAGAACAAAATAAAAACACAGATGTACAGATGAAGATAAAAACACAAATTTAGAGATGAAGACAATAAAAGCTCAGATTTAAAGAAGAACAAAATAAAGACACAGATGTAAAGAAGAAGAAAACAGAGACACAGATTTACAGATGAAGACAATAAAAGCACAGATTTAAAGAAGAACAAAATAAAGACATAGATGTACAGATGAATATAAAGACACAGATTTACAGATGAAGACAATAAAGACACAGATGAACACAATAAAGACACATATTTTCAGATGAGGACAACAAAGACACAGATTTGCAGATGAAGACGATAAAGACACAGATGAAGAATATTAATCCTAAAGATTTATCTTTCAACGCCAGTTTTTGAATCTTTGGCACAAACTATTTTATCAGAAATTTAAATTATTCATTTCAATTCATGCAAAGAAACATTAAGACACAGTACAGATGAAGACAAAGAGAACAATGATTTACAGATGAAGAGAACAACGACACAGATTTACAGATGAATACAATAAAGACGAAAATAAGTCCTAAAGATTTATCTTACAACGCCAGTTTTTGAATCTCTGGCACCATCTATTTTATCAAAACTTTAAATTATATCATTTCAATTAATGCAAAGAAACATTAAGACACAGTACAGATGAAGACAAAGAGACCATAGATTTACAGATGAAGAGAACAACGACACAGATTTACAGATGAAGAGAACAACGACACAGATTTACAGATGAAGAGAACAACGACACAGATTTAAAGAGGAAAACAATAAAGGCACAGATTTACCGATAAAGACAATAAAGACACAGATTTACAGATGAAAATAATGATAATAAAGACACAGATTTACAGATAAAGATAATGATAATGAAGACACAGATTTACAGATGAATAAAATAGACACAGATTTACAGATGAAGACAATAAAAGCACAGATTTAAAGAAGAACAAAATAAAGACACAGATGTAAGGAAGAACAAAATAAAGACACAGATGTAAGGAAGAAGAAAACAGAGGCACAGATGTAAGGAAGAAGAAAACAGAGGCACAGATTTACAGATGAAGAAAATAAAGACAGAGATATACAGATGAAGACAATAAAGACACAGATTTACAGATGAAGATAATAAAGACACAGATTTACAGATGAAAACAAAAAAGACACAGATTTACAGATGAAGACAATAAAAGCACAGATTTAAAGAATAACAAAATAAAGACACAGATGTACAGATGAAGATAGACACAGATTTACAGATGAAGACAATAACAGCACAGATTTAAAGAAGAACAAAAAAGACACAGATGTTAAGAAGAAAAAAACAGAGACACAGATTTACAGATGAAGAAAATAAAGACAGAGATAAACAGATGAAGACAATAAAGACACAGATTTACAGATGAAGATAATAAAGACAAAGATTAACAGATGAAGAAAATAGACACAGATTTACAGATGAAAACAATAAAGACACAGATTTACAGATGACGACAATAAAGACACAGATGTATAGATGAAGATCAAGACACAGATTTACAGATGAAGACAAGTAAGACACAGATTTACAGATGAAGACAATAAAAGCATAGATTTAAAGAAAAACAAAATAAAGACACAGATGCAAAGAAGAAAAAAATCACACAGATTTACAGATGAAGAATATAAAGACACAGATTTACAGATGAAGATAATAAATACACAGATTTACAGATGAAAACAAAAAAGACACAGATTTACAGATGAAGACGATAAAAGCACAGATTTAAAGAAGAACAAAATAAAGACACAGATTTACAGATGAAGACAATAAAGACACAGGTCAAGAAAATAAGACCTAAAGATTTATCTTACAACGCCAGTTTTTTAATCTCTGGCACAAACTATTTTATCAGAACTTTAAATTATTTCATTTCAATTAATGCAAAGAAACATTAAGACACAGTACAGATGAAGACAATGAATCATATTTACAGATGAAGACATAGGCAGAGATTTACAGATGAAGACAAAGGCACAGATTTACAGATGAATACAATAAAGACGAAAATAAGTCCTAAAGATTTATCTTACAACGCCAGTTTTTGAATCTCTGGCACCATCTATTTTATCAAAACTTTAAATTATATCATTTCAATTAATGCAAAGAAACATTAAGACACAGTACAGATGAAGACAAAGAGACCATAGATTTACAGATGAAGAGAACAACGACACAGATTTACAGATGAAGAGAACAACGACACAGATTTACAGATGAAGAGAACAACGACACAGATTTACAGAGGAAAACAATAAAGGCACAGATTTACCGATAAAGACAATAAAGACACAGATTTACAGATGGAGATAATGATAATAAAGACACAGATTTACAGATGAAGATAATGATAATGAAGACACAGATTTACAGATGAATAAAATAGACACAGATTTACAGATAAAGACAATAAAAGCACAGATTTAAAGAAGAACAAAATAAAGACACAGATGTAAGGAAGAACAAAATAAAGACACAGATGTAAGGAAGAAGAAAACAGAGGCATAGATGTAAGGAAGAAGAAAACAGAGGCACAGATTTACAGATGAAGAAAATAAAGACAGAGATATACAGATGAAGACAATAAAGACACAGATTTACAGATGAAGATAATAAAGACACAGATTTACAGATGAAAACAAAAAAGACACAGATTTACAGATGAAGACAATAAAAGCACAGATTTAAAGAATAACAAAATAAAGACACAGATGTACAGATGAAGATAAAGACACAGATTTTCAGATGAAGACAATAAAAGCACAGATTTAAAGAAGAACAAAAAAGACACAGATGTTAAGAAGAAAAAAACAGAGACACAGATTTACAGATGAAGAAAATAAAGACAGAGATATACAGATGAAGACAATAAAGACACAGATTTACAGATGAAGATAATAAAGACACAGATATACAGATGAAGATAGACACAGATTTGCAGATGAAGACAATAAAGACACAGATTAACAGATGAAGAAAATAGACACAGATTTACAGATGAAAACAATAAAGACACAGATTTACAGATGAAGAAAATAAAGACACAGATGTACAGATGAAGATAAAGACACAGATTTACAGATTAAGACAATAAAGACACAGATTTACAGACGAATACAATAAAGACATGGATTTACAGATGAGGACAATAAAGACACAAATTTGCAGATGAAGACGAAAAAAACACAGATGAAGAAAATAAGTCCTAAAGATTTATCTTACAACGCCAGTTTTTAAATCTATGGCACCAACTATTTTATCAGAACTTTAAATTATTTCATTTCAATTAATGCAAAGAAACATTAAGACACAGTACAGATGAAGACAAAGAGACCACAGATTTACAGATGAAGAGAACAACGACACAGATTAACCGATAAAGACAATAAAGACACAGATTTACAGATGAAGATAATGATAATACAGACACAGATTTACAGATGAAGATAATGATAATAAAGACACAGATTTACAGATGAAGACAAGAAAGACAGATTTACAGATGAAGACAATAAAAGCAGATTTAAAGAAGAACAAAATAAAGACACAGATTAACAGATGAAGAAAATAAAGACAGAGATATATAGATGAAGACAATAGAGACGCAGATTTACAGATGAAGATAATAAAGACACAGATTTACAGATGAAGACAAAAAAGATACAGATTTACAGATGAAGACAAGAAAGACACAGATTTACATATGAAGACAATAAAAGCAGATTTAAAGAAGAACAAAATAAAGATGTAAGGAAGAAGAAAACAGGGACACAGATTTACAGATGAAGAAAATAAAGACAGAGATATATAGATGAAGACAATAAAGACACAGATTTACAGATGAAGATAATAAAGACACAGATTTACAGATAAATACAAAAAAGACACAGATTTACAGATGAAGACAATAAAAGCACAGATTTAAAGAATAACAAAATAAAGACACAGATGTACAGATGAAGATAATAAAGACACAGATTTACAGATGAAGATAATAAAGACACAGATTTACAGATGAAGACAATAAAGACACAGATTTACAGATGAAGACAATAAAAGCACAGATTTAAAGAAGAACAAAATAAAAACACAGATGTACAGATGAAGATAAAGACACAGATTTACAGATGAAGACAATAAAAGCGCAGATTTAAAGAAGAACAAAATAAAGACACAGATGTAAAGAAGAAGAAAACAGAGACACAGATTTATAGATGAAGAAAATAATTACAGAGATATACAGATGAAGACAATAAAGACACAGATTTACAGATGAAGATAATAAAGACACAGATTTACAGATAAATACAAAAAAGACACAGATTTACAGATGAAGACAATAAAAGCACAGATTTAAAGAAGAAAAAAATAAAGACACAGATGTACAGATGAAGATAAAGACACAGATTTACAGATGAAGACAATAAAGACACAGATGAAGACAATAACGACACATATTTTCAGATGAGGACAACAAAGACACAGATTTGCAGATGAAGACGATAAAGACACAGATGAAGAAAATTAGTCCTAAAGATTTATTTTACAACACCAGTTTTTGAATCTCTTGCACCAACTATTTTATCAGAACTTTAAATTATTCATTTCAATTAAGGTTCATCTTTACACTTTGGAAAAAATGACGGATATTTCACGACTTTTTTCAGTCTATGTGGAACCTTAGCTACACATACAACCGCTTAATAAGGCGTAGCAGCGTCTAGATAAATATTTTTTGCATAAAGTTTTAGTATTTTGTAGGTGTTAACTTGATCCGTTTTGCCGGAGCATTTTCTTTGCGTTTTTCAGTTCACCCAAATATAGCCAAATATCAAGCTTGCCCTGTCAAATGGCCTCCACGTGCAAGGTAGTTCTATTATTGATGTTATTAAATCTACTCACAATCGGATCTTAGGAAGGTTATAAAGGGGTAATTCATGCTTAATTTAAGGTACAATTTGAACGGAAAGAAAATGAATAGAGAAAACAACAAGATTTATCTTGTGACATAGAAGGGAAAATGATCGGCGATTTTTATATCAAGACGCTGCTACACTTTATTTTTTATTTCTATGTGTAGTTTAAGTTGTACATAGACTAGAAAAATAGGCCAAATATCTACCATTTTATTCGAAGTGTAACCATGAACCTTAATGCAAAGAAACATTGAGACACAGTACAGATGAAGACAAAGAAACCACAGATTTACAGATGAAGAGAACAACGACACAGATTTACAGATGAAGACAATAAAGACACAAGTTTACATATGAAGACAATAAAGACACAGATTTACAGATGAAGACAATAAAGACACAGGTTTACTGATGAAGACAATAAAGACACAGGTTTACTGATGAAGACAATAAAGAAACAGATTTATAGATGAAGAAAATAAAGACACAGATTTACAGATAAAGAAAATAAAGACACAGATTTACAGATGAAAATAATGATAATAAAGGCACATATTTAAAGATGAAGACAATAAAGGCACAGATTTACAGATAAAGAAAATAAAGGCACAGATTTACCGATAAGGACAAAAAAGACACAGATTTAAAGATGAAAATAATGATAATAAAGACACAGATGTTAAGAAGAAGAAAACAGAGACACATATTTACAGATGAAGAAAATAAAGACAGAGATAAGCAGATGAAGACAATAAAAGCACAGATTTAAAGAAGAACAAAATAAAGACACAGATGTACAGATGCAGATAAAGACACAGAATTACAGATGAAGACAAAGGCAGAGATTTATAGATGAAGACAAAGGCACAGATTTACAGATGAATACAATCAAGACAGATTTACAGATGAAGACAATAAAGACACAGATTTACAGATGAAGACAATAAAGACAAAGATTTACAGATGAAGACAATAAAGACACAGATTAACAGATGAAGAAAATAGACACAGATTTACAGATGAAAACAATAAAGACACAGATTTACAGATGAAAAAAATAAAGACACAGATGTACAGAAGAAGATAAAGACACAGATTTACATATGAAGACAATAAAGACACAGATTTACAGATGAATACAATAAAGACATAGATTTACAGATGAGGACAATAAAGACACAAATTTGCAGATGAAGACGATAAAAACACAGATGAAGAAAATAAGTCCTAAAGATTTATCTTACAACGCCAGTTTTTAAATCTCTGGCACCAACTATTTTATCAGAACTTTAATTTATTTCATTTCAATGAATGCAAAGAAACATTAAGACACAGTACAAATGAAGACAAAGAAACCACAGATTTACAGATGAAGAGAACAACGACACAGATTAACCGATAAAGACAATAAAGACACAGATTTACAGATGAAGATAATGATAATACAGACACAGATTTACAGATGAAGATAATGATAATAAAGACACAGATTTACAGATGAAGACAAGAAAGACAGATTTACAGATGAAGACAATAAAAGCAGATTTAAAGAAGAACAAAATAAAGACACAGATTAACAGATGAAGAAAATAAAGACAGAGATATATAGATGAAGACAATAGAGACGCAGATTTACAGATGAAGATAATAAAGACACAGATTTACAGATGAAGACAAAAAAGACACAGATTTACAGATGAAGACAAGAAAGACACAGATTTACATATGAAGACAAAAAAGCACAGATTTACAGATGAAGACAATAAAGCACAGATTTAAAGAATAACAAAATAAAGACACAGATGTACAGATGACGATAAAGACACAGATTTACAGATGAAGATAATAAAGACACAGATTTACAGATGAAGACAAAAAAGCACAGATTTACAGATGAAGACAATAAAGCACAGATTTAAAGAATAACAAAATAAAGACACAGATGTACAGATGACGATAAAGACACAGATTTACAGATGACGACAATAAAAGCACAGATTTAAAGAAGAACGAAATAAAGACACAGATGTAAAGAAGAAGAAAACAGAGACACAGATTTACAGAAAATAAAGACAGAGATATACAGACGAAGACAATAAAGACACAGATTTACAAAGAAACATTAAGACACAGTACAGATGAAGACAAAGAGAACAACGATTTACAGATGAAGAGAACAACGACATAGATGTAAATATGAAGACAAAGAAACAAAATTACAGATGAAGACAAAGGCAGAGATTTACAGATGAATAGAATAAAGACACATTTACAGATGAAGACAATAAAGACACAGATTTACAGATGAAGATGTAAGGAAGAAGAAAACAGAGGCACAGATTTACAGATAAATACAATAAAAACACAGGTTTACAGATGAAAATAATGATAATAAAGACACAGATGTAAAGAAGAAGAAAACAGAGACACAGATTTACAGATGAAAAAAATAAAGACAGAGATAAACAGATGAAGACAATAAAGACAAAGATTTACAGATGAAGATAATAAAGACACAGATTTACAGATGAAGACAAAAAAGACACAGATTTACAGATGAAGACAATAAAAAGACAGGTTTAAAGAAGAACAAAATAAAGACACAGATGTACTGATGAAGATAAAGACACAGATTTACAGATGAAGACAATAAAGACACAGATGAACACAATAAAGACACAGATTTACAGATGAAGACAATAAAGACACAGGTTTACAGATGAAGACAATAAAGACACATATTTTCAGATGAAGAAATTTACGGCACAGATTTACAGATAAAGAAAATAATGGCACAGATTTACCGATAAAGACAATAAAGACACAGATTTACAGATGAAGCTAATGATAATAAAGACACAGATTTACAGATGAAGACAAGAAAGACACAGATTTACAGATGAAGACAATAAAAGCACAGATTTAAAGAAAAACAAAATAAAGACACAGATGTAAAGAAGAAGAAAACAGAAACACAGATTTACAGATGAAGAAAATAAAGACAGAGATATACAGATGAAGACAATAAAGACACAGATTTACAGATGAAGATAATAAAGACACAGATTTACAGATGAAGACAATAAAGACACAGATTTACAGATGAAGACAATAAAAGCACAGATTTAAAGAAGAACAAAATAAAAACACAGATGTACAGATGAAGATAAAGACACAGATTTACAGATGAAGACAATAAAAGCGCAGATTTAAAGAAGAACAAAATAAAGACACAGATGTAAAGAAGAAGAAAACAGAGACACAGATTTATAGATGAAGAAAATAATTACAGAGATATACAGATGAAGACAATAAAGACACAGATTTACAGATGAAGATAATAAAGACACAGATTTACAGATAAATACAAAAAAGACACAGATTTACAGATGAAGACAATAAAAGCACAGATTTAAAGAAGAAAAAAATAAAGACACAGATGTACAGATGAAGATAAAGACACAGATTTACAGATGAAGACAATAAAGACACAGATGAAGACAATAACGACACATATTTTCAGATGAGGACAACAAAGACACAGATTTGCAGATGAAGACGATAAAGACACAGATGAAGAAAATTAGTCCTAAAGATTTATTTTACAACACCAGTTTTTGAATCTCTTGCACCAACTATTTTATCAGAACTTTAAATTATTCATTTCAATTAAGGTTCATCTTTACACTTTGGAAAAAATGACGGATATTTCACGACTTTTTTCAGTCTATGTGGAACCTTAGCTACACATACAACCGCTTAATAAGGCGTAGCAGCGTCTAGATAAATATTTTTTGCATAAAGTTTTAGTATTTTGTAGGTGTTAACTTGATCCGTTTTGCCGGAGCATTTTCTTTGCGTTTTTTCAGTTCACCCAAATATAGCCAAATATCAAGCTTGCCCTGTCAAATGGCCTCCACGTGCAAGGTAGTTCTATTATTGATGTTATTAAATCTACTCACAATCGGATCTTAGGAAGGTTATAAAGGGGTAATTCATGCTTAATTTAAGGTACAATTTGAACGGAAAGAAAATGAATAGAGAAAACAACAAGATTTATCTTGTGAAATAGAAGGGAAAATGATCGGCGATTTTTATATCAAGACGCTGCTACACTTTATTTTTTATTTCTATGTGTAGTTTAAGTTGTACATAGACTAGAAAAATAGGCCAAATATCTACCATTTTATTCGAAGTGTAACCATGAACCTTAATGCAAAGAAACATTGAGACACAGTACAGATGAAGACAAAGAAACCACAGATTTACAGATGAAGAGAACAACGACACAGATTTACAGATGAAGACAATAAAGACACAAGTTTACATATGAAGACAATAAAGACACAGATTTACAGATGAAGACAATAAAGACACAGGTTTACTGATGAAGACAATAAAGACACAGGTTTACTGATGAAGACAATAAAGAAACAGATTTATAGATGAAGAAAATAAAGACACAGATTTACAGATAAAGAAAATAAAGACACAGATTTACAGATGAAAATAATGATAATAAAGGCACATATTTACAGATGAAGACAATAAACATACAGATTTACAGATAAAGAAATAAGAGACACAGATTTACAGATGAAGACAATAACGACACAGATTTTCAGATGAAGAAAATAAAGGCACAGATTTACAGATAAAGAAAATAAAGGCACAGATTTACCGATAAGGACAAAAAAGACACAGATTTAAAGATGAAAATAATGATAATAAAGACACAGATGTTAAGAAGAAGAAAACAGAGACACATATTTACAGATGAAGAAAATAAAGACAGAGATAAGCAGATGAAGACAATAAAAGCACAGATTTAAAGAAGAACAAAATAAAGACACAGATGTACAGATGAAGATAAAGACACAGAATTACAGATGAAGACAAAGGCAGAGATTTATAGATGAAGACAAAGGCACAGATTTACAGATGAATACAATCAAGACAGATTTACAGATGAAGACAATAAAGACACAGATTTACAGATGAAGACAATAAAGACAAAGATTTACAGATGAAGACAATAAAGACACAGATTAACAGATGAAGAAAATAGACACAGATTTACAGATGAAAACAATAAAGACACAGATTTACAGATGAAAAAAATAAAGACACAGATGTACAGAAGAAGATAAAGACACAGATTTACAGATGAAGACAATAAAGACACAGATTTACAGATGAATACAATAAAGACATAGATTTACAGATGAGGACAATAAAGACACAAATTTGCAGATGAAGACGATAAAAACACAGATGAAGAAAATAAGTCCTAAAGATTTATCTTACAACGCCAGTTTTTAAATCTCTGGCACCAACTATTTTATCAGAACTTTAATTTATTTCATTTCAATGAATGCAAAGAAACATTAAGACACAGTACAAATGAAGACAAAGAAACCACAGATTTACAGATGAAGAGAACAACGACACAGATTAACCGATAAAGACAATAAAGACACAGATTTACAGATGAAGATAATGATAATACAGACACAGATTTACAGATGAAGATAATGATAATAAAGACACAGATTTACAGATGAAGACAAGAAAGACAGATTTACAGATGAAGACAATAAAAGCAGATTTAAAGAAGAACAAAATAAAGACACAGATTAACAGATGAAGAAAATAAAGACAGAGATATATAGATGAAGACAATAGAGACGCAGATTTACAGATGAAGATAATAAAGACACAGATTTACAGATGAAGACAAAAAAGACACAGATTTACAGATGAAGACAAGAAAGACACAGATTTACATATGAAGACAAAAAAGCACAGATTTACAGATGAAGACAATAAAGCACAGATTTAAAGAATAACAAAATAAAGACACAGATGTACAGATGACGATAAAGACACAGATTTACAGATGAAGATAATAAAGACACAGATTTACAGATGAAGACAAAAAAGCACAGATTTACAGATGAAGACAATAAAGCACAGATTTAAAGAATAACAAAATAAAGACACAGATGTACAGATGACGATAAAGACACAGATTTACAGATGACGACAATAAAAGCACAGATTTAAAGAAGAACGAAATAAAGACACAGATGTAAAGAAGAAGAAAACAGAGACACAGATTTACAGAAAATAAAGACAGAGATATACAGACGAAGACAATAAAGACACAGATTTACAAAGAAACATTAAGACACAGTACAGATGAAGACAAAGAGAACAACGATTTACAGATGAAGAGAACAACGACATAGATGTAAATATGAAGACAAAGAAACAAAATTACAGATGAAGACAAAGGCAGAGATTTACAGATGAATAGAATAAAGACACATTTACAGATGAAGACAATAAAGACACAGATTTACAGATGAAGATGTAAGGAAGAAGAAAACAGAGGCACAGATTTACAGATAAATACAATAAAAACACAGGTTTACAGATGAAAATAATGATAATAAAGACACAGATGTAAAGAAGAAGAAAACAGAGACACAGATTTACAGATGAAAAAAATAAAGACAGAGATAAACAGATGAAGACAATAAAGACAAAGATTTACAGATGAAGATAATAAAGACACAGATTTACAGATGAAGACAAAAAAGACACAGATTTACAGATGAAGACAATAAAAAGACAGGTTTAAAGAAGAACAAAATAAAGACACAGATGTACTGATGAAGATAAAGACACAGATTTACAGATGAAGACAATAAAGACACAGATGAACACAATAAAGACACAGATTTACAGATGAAGACAATAAAGACACAGGTTTACAGATGAAGACAATAAAGACACATATTTTCAGATGAAGAAATTTACGGCACAGATTTACAGATAAAGAAAATAATGGCACAGATTTACCGATAAAGACAATAAAGACACAGATTTACAGATGAAGCTAATGATAATAAAGACACAGATTTACAGATGAAGACAAGAAAGACACAGATTTACAGATGAAGACAATAAAAGCACAGATTTAAAGAAAAACAAAATAAAGACACAGATGTAAAGAAGAAGAAAACAGAAACACAGATTTACAGATGAAGAAAATAAAGACAGAGATATACAGATGAAGACAATAAAGACACAGATTTACAGATGAAGATAATAAAGACACAGATTTACAGATGAAGACAATAAAGACACAGATTTACAGATGAAGACAATAAAAGCACAGATTTAAAGAAGAACAAAATAAAAACACAGATGTACAGATGAAGATAAAGACACAGATTTACAGATGAAGACAATAAAAGCGCAGATTTAAAGAAGAACAAAATAAAGACACAGATGTAAAGAAGAAGAAAACAGAGACACAGATTTATAGATGAAGAAAATAATTACAGAGATATACAGATGAAGACAATAAAGACACAGATTTACAGATGAAGATAATAAAGACACAGATTTACAGATAAATACAAAAAAGACACAGATTTACAGATGAAGACAATAAAAGCACAGATTTAAAGAAGAAAAAAATAAAGACACAGATGTACAGATGAAGATAAAGACACAGATTTACAGATGAAGACAATAAAGACACAGATGAAGACAATAACGACACATATTTTCAGATGAGGACAACAAAGACACAGATTTGCAGATGAAGACGATAAAGACACAGATGAAGAAAATTAGTCCTAAAGATTTATTTTACAACACCAGTTTTTGAATCTCTTGCACCAACTATTTTATCAGAACTTTAAATTATTCATTTCAATTAAGGTTCATCTTTACACTTTGGAAAAAATGACGGATATTTCACGACTTTTTTCAGTCTATGTGGAACCTTAGCTACACATACAACCGCTTAATAAGGCGTAGCAGCGTCTAGATAAATATTTTTTGCATAAAGTTTTAGTATTTTGTAGGTGTTAACTTGATCCGTTTTGCCGGAGCATTTTCTTTGCGTTTTTTCAGTTCACCCAAATATAGCCAAATATCAAGCTTGCCCTGTCAAATGGCCTCCACGTGCAAGGTAGTTCTATTATTGATGTTATTAAATCTACTCACAATCGGATCTTAGGAAGGTTATAAAGGGGTAATTCATGCTTAATTTAAGGTACAATTTGAACGGAAAGAAAATGAATAGAGAAAACAACAAGATTTATCTTGTGAAATAGAAGGGAAAATGATCGGCGATTTTTATATCAAGACGCTGCTACACTTTATTTTTTATTTCTATGTGTAGTTTAAGTTGTACATAGACTAGAAAAATAGGCCAAATATCTACCATTTTATTCGAAGTGTAACCATGAACCTTAATGCAAAGAAACATTGAGACACAGTACAGATGAAGACAAAGAAACCACAGATTTACAGATGAAGAGAACAACGACACAGATTTACAGATGAAGACAATAAAGACACAAGTTTACATATGAAGACAATAAAGACACAGATTTACAGATGAAGACAATAAAGACACAGGTTTACTGATGAAGACAATAAAGACACAGGTTTACTGATGAAGACAATAAAGAAACAGATTTATAGATGAAGAAAATAAAGACACAGATTTACAGATAAAGAAAATAAAGACACAGATTTACAGATGAAAATAATGATAATAAAGGCACATATTTACAGATGAAGACAATAAACATACAGATTTACAGATAAAGAAATAAGAGACACAGATTTACAGATGAAGACAATAACGACACAGATTTTCAGATGAAGAAAATAAAGGCACAGATTTACAGATAAAGAAAATAAAGGCACAGATTTACCGATAAGGACAAAAAAGACACAGATTTAAAGATGAAAATAATGATAATAAAGACACAGATGTTAAGAAGAAGAAAACAGAGACACATATTTACAGATGAAGAAAATAAAGACAGAGATAAGCAGATGAAGACAATAAAAGCACAGATTTAAAGAAGAACAAAATAAAGACACAGATGTACAGATGAAGATAAAGACACAGAATTACAGATGAAGACAAAGGCAGAGATTTATAGATGAAGACAAAGGCACAGATTTACAGATGAATACAATCAAGACAGATTTACAGATGAAGACAATAAAGACACAGATTTACAGATGAAGACAATAAAGACAAAGATTTACAGATGAAGACAATAAAGACACAGATTAACAGATGAAGAAAATAGACACAGATTTACAGATGAAAACAATAAAGACACAGATTTACAGATGAAAAAAATAAAGACACAGATGTACAGAAGAAGATAAAGACACAGATTTACAGATGAAGACAATAAAGACACAGATTTACAGATGAATACAATAAAGACATAGATTTACAGATGAGGACAATAAAGACACAAATTTGCAGATGAAGACGATAAAAACACAGATGAAGAAAATAAGTCCTAAAGATTTATCTTACAACGCCAGTTTTTAAATCTCTGGCACCAACTATTTTATCAGAACTTTAATTTATTTCATTTCAATGAATGCAAAGAAACATTAAGACACAGTACAAATGAAGACAAAGAAACCACAGATTTACAGATGAAGAGAACAACGACACAGATTAACCGATAAAGACAATAAAGACACAGATTTACAGATGAAGATAATGATAATACAGACACAGATTTACAGATGAAGATAATGATAATAAAGACACAGATTTACAGATGAAGACAAGAAAGACAGATTTACAGATGAAGACAATAAAAGCAGATTTAAAGAAGAACAAAATAAAGACACAGATTAACAGATGAAGAAAATAAAGACAGAGATATATAGATGAAGACAATAGAGACGCAGATTTACAGATGAAGATAATAAAGACACAGATTTACAGATGAAGACAAAAAAGACACAGATTTACAGATGAAGACAAGAAAGACACAGATTTACATATGAAGACAAAAAAGCACAGATTTACAGATGAAGACAATAAAGCACAGATTTAAAGAATAACAAAATAAAGACACAGATGTACAGATGACGATAAAGACACAGATTTACAGATGAAGATAATAAAGACACAGATTTACAGATGAAGACAAAAAAGCACAGATTTACAGATGAAGACAATAAAGCACAGATTTAAAGAATAACAAAATAAAGACACAGATGTACAGATGACGATAAAGACACAGATTTACAGATGAAGACAATAAAAGCACAGATTTAAAGAAGAACGAAATAAAGACACAGATGTAAAGAAGAAGAAAACAGAGACACAGATTTACAGAAAATAAAGACAGAGATATACAGACGAAGACAATAAAGACACAGATTTACAAAGAAACATTAAGACACAGTACAGATGAAGGCAAAGAGAACAACGACTTACAGATGAAGAGAACAACGACAGACATAGATGTAAATATGAAGACAAAGAAACAAAATTACAGATGAAGACAAAGGCAGAGATTTACAGATGAATAGAATAAAGACACATTTACAGATGAAGACAATAAAGACACAGATTTACAGATGAAGATGTAAGGAAGAAGAAAACAGAGGCACAGATTTACAGATAAATACAATAAAAACACAGGTTTACAGATGAAAATAATGATAATAAAGACACAGATGTAAAGAAGAAGAAAACAGAGACACAGATTTACAGATGAAAAAAATAAAGACAGAGATAAACAGATGAAGACAATAAAGACAAAGATTTACAGATGAAGATAATAAAGACACAGATTTACAGATGAAGACAAAAAAGACACAGATTTACAGATGAAGACAATAAAAAGACAGGTTTAAAGAAGAAAAAAATAAAGACACAGATGTACTGATGAAGATAAAGACACAGATTTACAGATGAAGACAATAAAGACACAGATGAACACAATAAAACACAGATTTACAGATGAAGACAATAAAGACACAGGTTTACAGATGAAGACAATAAAGACACATATTTTCAGATGAAGAAATTTACGGCACAGATTTACAGATAAAGAAAATAATGGCACAGATTTACCGATAAAGACAATAAAGACACAGATTTACAGATGAAGCTAATGATAATAAAGACACAGATTTACAGATGAAGACAAGAAAGACACAGATTTACAGATGAAGACAATAAAAGCACAGATGTAAAGAAAAACAAAATAAAGACACAGATGTAAAGAAGAAGAAAACAGAAACACAGATTTACAGATGAAGAAAATAAAGACAGAGATATACAGATGAAGACAATAAAGACACAGATTTACAGATGAAGATAATAAAGACACAGATTTACAGATGAAGACAATAAAGACACAGATTTACAGATGAAGACAATAAAAGCACAGATTTAAAGAAGAACAAAATAAAAACACAGATGTACAGATGAAGATAAAGACACAGATTTAGAGATGAAGACAATAAAAGCGCAGATTTAAAGAAGAACAAAATAAAGACACAGATGTAAAGAAGAAGAAAACAGAGACACAGATTTATAGATGAAGAAAATAATTACAGAGATATACAGATGAAGACAATAAAGACACAGATTTACAGATGAAGATAATAAAGACACAGATTTACAGATGAATACAAAAAAGACACAGATTTACAGATGAAGACAATAAAAGCACAGATTTAAAGAAAAAAAAATAAAGACACAGATGTACAGATGAAGATAAAGACACAGATTTACAGATGAAGACAATAAAGACACAGATGAAGACAATAAAGACACATATTTTCAGATGAGGACAACAAAGACACAGATTTGCAGATGAAGACGATAAAGACACAGATGAAGAAAATTAATCCTAAAGATTTATTTTACAACACCAGTTTTTGAATCTCTTGCACCAACTATTGTATCAGAACTTTAAATTATTCATTTCAATTAATGCAAAGAAACATTGAGACACAGTACAGATGAAGACAAAGAAACCACAGATTTACAGATGAAGAGAACAACGACACAGATTTACAGATGAAGACAATAAAGACACAAGTTTACATATGAAGACAATAAAGACACAGATTTACAGATGAAGAAAATAGACACAGATTTACAGATGAAAACAATAAAGACACAGATTTACAGATGAAGAAAATAAAGACACAGATGTACAGATGAAGATAAAGACACAGATTTACAGATTAAGACAATAAAGACACAGATTTACAGACGAATACAATAAAGACATGGATTTACAGATGAAGACAATAAAGACACAAATTTGCAGATGAAGACGAAAAAAACACAGATGAAGAAAATAAGTCCTAAAGATTTATCTTACAACGCCAGTTTTTAAATCTATGGCACCAACTATTTTATCAGAACTTTAAATTATTTCATTTCAATTAATGCAAAGAAACATTAAGACACAGTACAGATGAAAACAAAGAGACCACAGATTTACAGATGAAGAGAACAACGACACAGATTAACCGATAAAGACAATAAAGACACAGATTTAGAGATGAAGATAATGATAATACAGACACAGATTTACAGATGAAGATAATGATAATAAAGACACAGATTTACAGATGAAGACAAGAAAGACAGATTTACAGATGAAGACAATAAAAGCAGATTTAAAGAAGAACAAAATAAAGACACAGATTAACAGATGAAGAAAATAAAGACAGAGATATATAGATGAAGACAATAGAGACGCAGATTTACAGATGAAGATAATAAAGACACAGATTTACAGATGAAGACAAAAAAGATACAGATTTACAGATGAAGACAAGAAAGACACAGATTTACATATGAAGACAATAAAAGCAGATTTAAAGAAGAACAAAATAAAGATGTAAGGAAGAAGAAAACAGGGACACAGATTAACAGATGAAGAAAATAAAGACAGAGATATATAGATGAAGACAATAAAGACACAGATTTACAGATGAAGATAATAAAGACACAGATTTACAGATGAAGACAAAAAAGCACAGATTTACAGATGAAGACAATAAAGCACAGATTTAAAGAATAACAAAATAAAGACACAGATGTACAGATGACGATAAAGACACAGATTTACAGATGACGACAATAAAAGCACAGATTTAAAGAAGAACGAAATAAAGACACAGATGTAAAGAAGAAGAAAACAGAGACACAGATTTACAGAAAATAAAGACAGAGATATACAGACGAAGACAATAAAGACACAGATTTACAAAGAAACATTAAGACACAGTACAGATGAAGACAAAGAGAACAACGATTTACAGATGAAGAGAACAACGACATAGATGTAAATATGAAGACAAAGAAACAAAATTACAGATGAAGACAAAGGCAGAGATTTACAGATGAATAGAATAAAGACACATTTACAGATGAAGACAATAAAGACACAGATTTACAGATGAAGATGTAAGGAAGAAGAAAACAGAGGCACAGATTTACAGATAAATACAATAAAAACACAGGTTTACAGATGAAAATAATGATAATAAAGACACAGATGTAAAGAAGAAAACAGAGACACAGATTTACAGATAAAAAAATAAAGACAGAGATAAACAGATGAAGACAATAAAGACAAAGATTTACAGATGAAGACAAAAAAGACACAGATTTACAGATGAAGACAATAAAAAGACAGGTTTAAAGAAGAACAAAATAAAGACACAGATGTACTGATGAAGATAAAGACACAGATTTACAGATGAAGACAATAAAGACACAGATGAACACAATAAAGACACAGATTTACAGATGAAGACAATAAAGACACAGGTTTACAGATGAAGACAATAAAGACACATATTTTCAGATGAAGAAATTTACGGCACAGATTTACAGATAAAGAAAATAATGGCACAGATTTACCGATAAAGACAATAAAGACACAGATTTACAGATGAAGCTAATGATAATAAAGACACAGATTTACAGATGAAGACAAGAAAGACACAGATTTACAGATGAAGACAATAAAAGCACAGATTTAAAGAAAAACAAAATAAAGACACAGATGTAAAGAAGAAGAAAACAGAAACACAGATTTACAGATGAAGAAAATAAAGACAGAGATATACAGATGAAGACAATAAAGACACAGATTTACAGATGAAGATAATAAAGACACAGATTTACAGATGAAGACAATAAAGACACAGATTTACAGATGAAGACAATAAAAGCACAGATTTAAAGAAGAACAAAATAAAAACACAGATGTACAGATGAAGATAAACACACAGATTTACAGATGAAGACAATAAAAGCGCAGATTTAAAGAAGAACAAAATAAAGACACAGATGTAAAGAAGAAGAAAACAGAGACACAGATTTATAGATGAAGAAAATAATTACAGAGATATACAGATGAAGACAATAAAGACACAGATTTACAGATGAAGATAATAAAGACACAGATTTACAGATAAATACAAAAAAGACACAGATTTACAGATGAAGACAATAAAAGCACAGATTTAAAGAAGAAAAAAATAAAGACACAGATGTACAGATGAAGATAAAGACACAGATTTACAGATGAAGACAATAAAGACACAGATGAAGACAATAACGACACATATTTTCAGATGAGGACAACAAAGACACAGATTTGCAGATGAAGACGATAAAGACACAGATGAAGAAAATTAATCCTAAAGATTTATTTTACAACACCAGTTTTTGAATCTCTTGCACCAACTATTTTATCAGAACTTTAAATTATTCATTTCAATTAAGGTTCATCTTTACACTTTGGAAAAAATGACGGATATTTCACGACTTTTTTCAGTCTATGTGGAACCTTAGCTACACATACAACCGCTTAATAAGGCGTAGCAGCGTCTAGATAAATATTTTTTGCATAAAGTTTTAGTATTTTGTAGGTGTTAACTTGATCCGTTTTGCCGGAGCATTTTCTTTGCGTTTTTCAGTTCACCCAAATATAGCCAAATATCAAGCTTGCCCTGTCAAATGGCCTCCACGTGCAAGGTAGTTCTATTATTGATGTTATTAAATCTACTCACAATCGGATCTTAGGAAGGTTATAAAGGGGTAATTCATGCTTAATTTAAGGTACAATTTGAACGGAAAGAAAATGAATAGAGAAAACAACAAGATTTATCTTGTGAAATAGAAGGGAAAATGATCGGCGATTTTTATATCAAGACGCTGCTACACTTTATTTTTTATTTCTATGTGTAGTTTAAGTTGTACATAGACTAGAAAAATAGGCCAAATATCTACCATTTTATTCGAAGTGTAACCATGAACCTTAATGCAAAGAAACATTGAGACACAGTACAGATGAAGACAAAGAAACCACAGATTTACAGATGAAGAGAACAACGACACAGATTTACAGATGAAGACAATAAAGACACAAGTTTACATATGAAGACAATAAAGACACAGATTTACAGATGAAGACAATAAAGACACAGGTTTACTGATGAAGACAATAAAGACACAGGTTTACTGATGAAGACAATAAAGAAACAGATTTATAGATGAAGAAAATAAAGACACAGATTTACAGATAAAGAAAATAAAGACACAGATTTACAGATGAAAATAATGATAATAAAGGCACATATTTACAGATGAAGACAATAAACATACAGATTTACAGATAAAGAAATAAGAGACACAGATTTACAGATGAAGACAATAACGACACAGATTTTCAGATGAAGAAAATAAAGGCACAGATTTACAGATAAAGAAAATAAAGGCACAGATTTACCGATAAAGACAAAAAAGACACAGATTTAAAGATGAAAATAATGATAATAAAGACACAGATGTTAAGAAGAAGAAAACAGAGACACATATTTACAGATGAAGAAAATAAAGACAGAGATAAGCAGATGAAGACAATAAAAGCACAGATTTAAAGAAGAACAAAATAAAGACACAGATGTACAGATGAAGATAAAGACACAGAATTACAGATGAAGACAAAGGCAGAGATTTATAGATGAAGACAAAGGCACAGATTTACAGATGAATACAATCAAGACAGATTTACAGATGAAGACAATAAAGACACAGATTTACAGATGAAGACAATAAAGACAAAGATTTACAGATGAAGAAAATAGACACAGATTTACAGATGAAAACAATAAAGACACAGATTTACAGATGAAAAAAATAAAGACACAGATGTACAGAAGAAGATAAAGACACAGATTTACAGATGAAGACAATAAAGACACAGATTTACAGATGAATACAATAAAGACATAGATTTACAGATGAGGACAATAAAGACACAAATTTGCAGATGAAGACGATAAAAACACAGATGAAGAAAATAAGTCCTAAAGATTTATCTTACAACGCCAGTTTTTAAATCTCTGGCACCAACTATTTTATCAGAACTTTAATTTATTTCATTTCAATGAATGCAAAGAAACATTAAGACACAGTACAAATGAAGACAAAGAAACCACAGATTTACAGATGAAGAGAACAACGACACAGATTAACCGATAAAGACAATAAAGACACAGATTTACAGATGAAGATAATGATAATACAGACACAGATTTACAGATGAAGATAATGATAATAAAGACACAGATTTACAGATGAAGACAAGAAAGACAGATTTACAGATGAAGACAATAAAAGCAGATTTAAAGAAGAACAAAATAAAGACACAGATTAACAGATGAAGAAAATAAAGACAGAGATATATAGATGAAGACAATAGAGACGCAGATTTACAGATGAAAATAATAAAGACACAGATTTACAGATGAAGACAAAAAGACACAGATTTACAGATGAAGACAAGAAAGACACAGATTTACATATGAAGACAAAAAAGCACAGATTTACAGATGAAGACAATAAAGCACAGATTTAAAGAATAACAAAATAAAGACACAGATGTACAGATGACGATAAAGACACAGATTTACAGATGAAGATAATAAAGACACAGATTTACAGATGAAGACAAAAAAGCACAGATTTACAGATGAAGACAATAAAGCACAGATTTAAAGAATAACAAAATAAAGACACAGATGTACAGATGACGATAAAGACACAGATTTACAGATGAAGACAATAAAAGCACAGATTTAAAGAAGAACGAAATAAAGACACAGATGTAAAGAAGAAGAAAACAGAGACACAGATTTACAGAAAATAAAGACAGAGATATACAGACGAAGACAATAAAGACACAGATTTACAAAGAAACATTAAGACACAGTACAGATGAAGACAAAGAGAACAACGATTTACAGATGAAGAGAACAACGACAGACATAGATGTAAATATGAAGACAAAGAAACAAAATTACAGATGAAGACAAAGGCAGAGATTTACAGATGAATAGAATAAAGACACATTTACAGATGAAGACAATAAAGACACAGATTTACAGATGAAGATGTAAGGAAGAAGAAAACAGAGGCACAGATTTACAGATAAATACAATAAAAACACAGGTTTACAGATGAAAATAATGATAATAAAGACACAGATGTAAAGAAGAAGAAAACAGAGACACAGATTTACAGATGAAAAAAATAAAGACAGAGATAAACAGATGAAGACAATAAAGACAAAGATTTACAGATGAAGATAATAAAGACACAGATTTACAGATGAAGACAAAAAAGACACAGATTTACAGATGAAGACAATAAAAAGACAGGTTTAAAGAAGAACAAAATAAAGACACAGATGTACTGATGAAGATAAAGACACAGATTTACAGATGAAGACAATAAAGACACAGATGAACACAATAAAACACAGATTTACAGATGAAGACAATAAAGACACAGGTTTACAGATGAAGACAATAAAGACACATATTTTCAGATGAAGAAATTTACGGCACAGATTTACAGATAAAGAAAATAATGGCACAGATTTACCGATAAAGACAATAAAGACACAGATTTACAGATGAAGCTAATGATAATAAAGACACAGATTTACAGATGAAGCTAATGATAATAAAGACACAGATTTACAGATGAAGACAAGAAAGACACAGATTTACAGATGAAGACAATAAAAGCACAGATGTAAAGAAAAACAAAATAAAGACACAGATGTAAAGAAGAAGAAAACAGAAACACAGATTTACAGATGAAGAAAATAAAGACAGAGATATACAGATGAAGACAATAAAGACACAGATTTACAGATGAAGATAATAAAGACACAGATTTACAGATGAAGACAATAAGGACACAGATTTACAGATGAAGACAATAAAAGCACAGATTTAAAGAAGAACAAAATAAAAACACAGATGTACAGATGAAGATAAAGACACAGATTTAGAGATGAAGACAATAAAAGCGCAGATTTAAAGAAGAACAAAATAAAGACACAGATGTAAAGAAGAAGAAAACAGAGAAACAGATTTATAGATGAAGAAAATAATTACAGAGATATACAGATGAAGACAATAAAGACACAGATTTACAGATGAAGATAATAAAGACACAGATTTACAGATGAATACAAAAAAGACACAGATTTACAGATGAAGACAATAAAAGCACAGATTTAAAGAAAAAAAAATAAAGACACAGATGTACAGATGAAGATAAAGACACAGATTTACAGATGAAGGCAATAAAGACACAGATGAAGACAATAAAGACACATATTTTCAGATGAGGACAACAAAGACACAGATTTGCAGATGAAGACGATAAAGACACAGATGAAGAAAATTAATCCTAAAGATTTATTTTACAACACCAGTTTTTGAATCTCTTGCACCAACTATTGTATCAGAACTTTAAATTATTCATTTCAATTAATGCAAAGAAACATTGAGACACAGTACAGATGAAGACAAAGAAACCACAAATTTACAGATGAAGAGAACAACGACACAGATTTACAGATGAAGACAATAAAGACACAAGTTTACATATGAAGACAATAAAGACACAGATTTACAGATGAAGACAATAAAGACACAGGTTTACTGATGAAGACAATAAAGACACAGGTTTACTGATGAAGACAATAAAGAAACAGATTTATAGATGAAGAAAATAAAGACACAGATTTACAGATAAAGAAAATAAAGACACAGATTTACAGATGAAAATAATGATAATAAAGGCACATATTTACAGATGAAGACAATAAACATACAGATTTACAGATAAAGAAATAAGAGACACAGATTTACAGATGAAGACAATAACGACACAGATTTTCAGATGAAGAAAATAAAGGCACAGATTTACAGATAAAGAAAATAAAGGCACAGATTTACCGATAAAGAAAAAAAAACACAGATTTACAGATGAAAATAATGATAATAAAGACACAGATGTTAAGAAGAAGAAAACAGAGACACATATTTACAGATGAAGAAAATAAAGACAGAGATAAGCAGATGAAGACAATAAAAGCACAGATTTAAAGAAGAACAAAATAAAGACACAGATGTACAGATGAAGATAAAGACACAGAATTACAGATGAAGACAAAGGCAGAGATTTATAGATGAAGACAAAGGCACAGATTTACAGATGAATACAATCAAGACAGATTTACAGATGAAGACAATAAAGACACAGATTTACAGATGAAGACAATAAAGACAAAGATTTACAGATGAAGACAATAAAGACACAGATTAACAGATGAAGAAAATAGACACAGATTTACAGATGAAAACAATAAAGACACAGATTTACAGATGAAAAAAATAAAGACACAGATGTACAGAAGAAGATAAAGACACAGATTTACAGATGAAGACAATAAAGACACAGATTTACAGATGAATACAATAAAGACATAGATTTACAGATGAGGACAATAAAGACACAAATTTGCAGATGAAGACGATAAAAACACAGATGAAGAAAATAAGTCCTAAAGATTTATCTTACAACGCCAGTTTTTAAATCTCTGGCACCAACTATTTTATCAGAACTTTAATTTATTTCATTTCAATGAATGCAAAGAAACATTAAGACACAGTACAAATGAAGACAAAGAAACCACAGATTTACAGATGAAGAGAACAACGACACAGATTTACAGATGAAGACAATAAAGACACAGATTTACAGATCAAGACAATAAAGACACAGGTTTACTGATGAAGACAACAAAGAAACAGATTTATAGATGAAGAAAATAAAGACAGATTTACAGATGAAAATAATGATAATAAAGGCACATATTTACAGATGAAGACAATAAACATACAGATTTACAGATAAAGAAATAAAAGACACAGATTTACAGATGAAGACAATAACGACACAGATTTACAGAAAAAAAAATAAAGGCACAGATTTACAGATAAAGAAAATAAAGGCACAGATTTACCGATAAAGACAATAAAGACACAGATTTACAGATGAAAATAATATGATAATAAAGACACAGATGTAAAGAAGAAGAAAACAGAGACACAGATTTACAGATGAAGAAAATAAAGACAGAGATAAACAGATGAAGACAATTAAGACACAGATTTACAGATGAAGATAATAAAGACACAGATTTACAGATGAAGACAAAAAAGACACAGATTTACAGATGAAGATAATAAAAAGACAGATTTAAAGAAGAACAAAATAAAGACACAGATGTACAGATGAAGATAAAGACACAGATTTACAGATGAAGACAATAAAGACACAGATGAACACAATAAAGACACAGATTTACAGATGAGGACAATAAAGACACAGATTTACAGATGAAGACAATAAAGACACAGGTTTACAGATGAAGACAATAAAGACACATATTTTCAGATGAAGAAATTAACGGCACAGATGTACAGATAAAGAAAATAATGGCACAGATTTACCGATAAAGACAATAAAGGCACAGATTAGAGATAAAGAAAATAATGGCAAAGATTTACCGATAAAGACAATAAAGACACAGATTTACAGATGAAGATAATGATAATAAAGACACAGATTTACAGATGAAGACAAGAAAGACACAGATTTACAGATGAAGACAATAAAAGCACAGATTTAAAGAAGAACAAAATTAAGACACAGATGTAAAGAACAAGAAAACAGAGACACAGATTTACAGATGAAGAAAATAAAGACAGAGATATACAGATGAAGACAATAAAGACACAGATTTACAGATGAAGATAATAAAGACACAGATTTACAGATGAAGACAAAAAAGACACAGATTTACAGATGAAGACAATAAAAGCACAGATTTAAAGAAGAACAAAAAAAAGACACAGATGTACAGATGAAGATTAAGACACAGATTTAGAGATGAAGACAATAAAAGCACAGATTTAAAGAAGAACAAAATAAAGACACAGATGTAAAGAAGAAGAAAACAGAGACACAGATTTACAGATGAAGAAAATAAAGACAGAGATATACAGATGAAGACAATAAAGACACAGATTTACAGATGAAGATAATAAAGACACAGATTTACAGATGAATACAAAAAAGACACAGATTTACAGATGAAGACAATAAAAGCACAGATTTAAGGAAGAAAAAAATAAAGACACAGATGTACAGATGAAAGTACAACTATTTTATCAGAACTTTAAATTATTCATTTCAATTAATGCAAAGAAACATTAAGACACAGTACAGATGAAGACAAAGAGAACAATGCTTTACAGATGAAGAGAACAACGACATAGATGAAGACAAAGAAACAAAATTACAGATGAAGACAAAGGCAGAGATTTACAGATGAAGACAAAGGCACAGATTTGCAGATGAATACAATAAAACCAGATTTACTAATGAAGACAATAAAGACACAGATTAACAGATGAATAAAAAAGACACAGATTTACAGATGAAAACAATAAAGACACAGATTTACAGATGAAGACAATAAAGACACAGATGTACTTACTTACTTACTTATCCTCTTCATCCCAGCTGGGACATAAGGCACCAACAAGCTTCCTCCACTTTTCCCTGTCCTTTGCCAGGTGCTGAGCCTGCCCCCAGGTATATCCAAGCTCTTGAAGTTCCCCTTGAATGTTGCGCCTCCAGGTCATCCGAGGTCTTCCTGGCTTTCTTTTTCCTGGTGGTGTCCAGTGTAGTGCTGTCTTGGGAATCTTCTCATTTGGCATTCTAAGCACATGACCTAACCATCTGAAGCGTCGCTGTTGAATTTGTTTAGAAATACAGTGACAATTACTTTTCCGCAACAGATTGATGTTGGTAATCTTGTTGGGCCAATAGATTCTGTGGATTTTACGGAGGCAGCTGTTGTAGAATGCCTCTACTTTCTGTATGTCACTCTGTATTATTCTCCAGCATTCTGAACCATACAAAAGTACTGACTTGACATTGCTGTTGAATAACTTCAGCTTGGTGTTGATACTGAAATTTCGTGACTTCCAGATGGGTTGAAGTCTATGAAAGGCTCCACGGGCTTTTGCTAATCTGGCTTGGATATCTTTTTAGCACCATTGTCACTGCTAATAATACTTCCTAGGTACGTAAATTCATCGACATTTTCCACTGGATGGTTGTCAATGGTTATTGGTTCTTTCATTGTCTCATTTACTACCATTACTTTTGTCTTTGTTGC
This sequence comes from Arcuatula senhousia, assembly GCA_963971305.1. NCBI lineage: Eukaryota > Metazoa > Mollusca > Bivalvia > Mytilida > Mytilidae > Arcuatula > Arcuatula senhousia. Next base: position 14,341,946 of record OZ020303.1, on the reverse strand, counting down.
ATTTATGTTTAAGCCGGTCTTTTTGGCAAAGGAATTAAGGGCATTTGTTTTCTCTTGTAATTGTTTCTGTGTTGTTGATATTTCTGCCAGGTCATCTGCAAAGTCTAGGTCTTCCAATTGTTTGAACATGGTCCACTGTATACCGTTTCGAACTGCTGTTGTGTTCCTTTGTATCCAATCAATTACCATTAGGAATAGTATAGGAGATAGAATACATCCTTGTCGTACACCAGAGTTTACTTCAAATGGATCAGATATGTTATTTTCCAGTATTATGTTGCATTCAAAATTATTGTAAAAACATTTGATGAGAGTGATGATTTTCTTTGGTATGCCATAAGATGTTAGTATTTTCCAGAGAGTATTTCGGTGGACACTGTCAAAAGCTTTCTTAAAATCAATAAAGTTGATAAACAAAGGTGTGTTCCATTCGATACATTGTTCTATTATATTTCTGAGGGCAAATATCTGATCTATGCAACCTCGCCCTTTTCTAAATCCAGCCTGCTCTTCTCTTAGCTTCAGGTCAGTAGCAGTATCGATTCGGCTAAGAATGATCTTGCAAAATACTTTGCTTGGTACAGAGAGTAGGGTAATTCCTCTCCAATTATCACAGCATTGTAAGTCCCCTTTCTTTGGTAGTTTGACAATAAGGCCCTTGCTCTAGTCTGATGGTATAGTCTCATTGTTCCAGATGTTTTGAAAGAGTTGATGTAAAACTTTGGCTGATGTAGTTAGATCTGATTTCAATAACTCAGCATGGATGGTATCAATTCCAGCAGCTTTTCTGTTTTTCAGCATTTTCATAGCTTTCACTACCTCATCAAGAGTTGGTGGGCTTGTATCTATATTGATGTTTTCATCAGATGGTATAATTGTTGCTTCGTCTGGTGGATCTGGACAGTTCAGAACCTCTTTAAAATGTTCTACCCATCTCTTTGCTTGCTCTTCCGTTGTCAATATATTTCCTTGTTTGTCTTTGACTTGACTGGCTTTAGCTGTTCTAGTACCAGTTAGTTGTTTTGTAATTTTGTAAACAGTGCTCATCTCCCCATTTATGGCTGCCTTTTCTGCCTCACTAGCCAGATTGTCTACATAGTTGCGCTTATCATTTCTTGCACTTCTTTTAACCTCTTTGTCTTTTGCCTTGTAGCTTGAATGTAGTTGGTCTTGCAGCCTTTGCGACTTAGTGTTTAATATTTTCTGCTTGATAACCTTACGCTCCTCTATTTTTTGCCAAGTATTTTCAGATAGCCAGTCCTTATTTTGTTTGTCTGGAAGCCTAACACCTTCTCTGCAGTTTCATTGTAAACAGTTTTGATGTTGTTCCAATGCTCTTCAATTTCATTATCCTTGTCATTTTCATGTTCTAATGCACTGAACCTGTTCTTGAGTTCAAGATTAAAAGCTTTCCTGATTGTTGGTGCATTTAGTCTAGGTATGTCAAGCTTCTTCCTGGTGTTTGTTTCTTTTGGTGCTTTTCTGAGCTTGAGTTTTACAGATGCTCTAAGAAGATAGTGGTCGCTGTTTGCATCAGCCCCTCTAGCTACTTTGACATTTTGTAGTGACCTCCTTCATTTCCTATTAATTAAGACATGATCAATTTGGTTGGTTGTTCTGCCATCTGGGGATTTCCAAGTCAGTTTGTGTATATCCAGATGAGCAAAGATGGTACCTCCTATAATCATGTTGTTGTTTAAACAAAAATCTACTAGGTGTTCTCCATTTTCATTTCTGGTCCCACATCCATGCTTTCCCATTATCTGTTCTACATTGGTGTTGTCAGATCCTACTTTAGCATTCATGTATTCATTAGCACAGATGTACAGATGAAGATAAAGTCACAGATTTACAGATGAAGACAAGAAAGACACAGATTTACAGATGAAGACAATAAAAGCACAGATTTAAAAAAGAACAAAATAAAGACACAGATGTAAAGAAGAAGAAAACAGAGACACAGATTTAGAGATGAAGAAAAAAAGACAGAGATATACAGATGAAGACAATAAAGACACAGATTTACAGATGAGGACAATAAAGACACAGATTTACAGATGAAAACAAAAAAGACACAGATTTACAGATGAAGACAATAAAAGCTCAGATTTAAAGAAGAACAAAATAAAGACAGATTTACAGATGAAGAGAACAACGACACAGATTTACAGAGGAAAACAATAAAGGCACAGATTTACCGATAAAGACAATAAAGACACAGATTTATATATGAAGATAATGATAATAAAGACACAGATTTACAGATGAAGACAAGAAAGACACAGATTTACAGATGAAGACAATAAAAGCACAGATTTACAATAAAGACACAGATTTACAGATGAAGATAATAAATACAAAGATTTACAGATGAAAACAAAAAAGACAGATTTACAGATGAAGACAATAAAAGCACAGATTTAAAGAAGAACAAAATAAAGACACAGATGTACAGATGAAGATAAAGACACAGATTTACAGATGAAGACAATAAAGACACAGATGAACACAATAAAGACACAGATTTACAGATGAGGACAATAAAGACACAGATTTACAGATGAAGACAATAAAGACACAGTTTTACAGATGAAGACAAAAAAGACACATATTTTTAGATGAAGAAATTAACGGCACAGATTTACAGATAAAGAAAATAATGGCACAGATTTACCGATAAAGACAATAAAGACACAGATTAGAGATAAAGAAAAATAATGGCACAGATTTACCGATAAAGACAATAAAGACACAGATTTACAGAAGAAAATAATGATAATAAAGACACAGATTTAAAGATGAAGACAAGAAAGACACAGATTTACAGGTGAAGATAATAAAGACACAGATTTACAGATGAAGACAAAAAAAGACACAGATTTACAGATGAAGACAATAAAAGCACAGATTTAAAGAAGAACAAAATAAAGACACAGATGTACAGATGAAGATAAAGACACAGATTTACAGATAAAGACAATAAAGACACAGATGAACACAATAAAGACACATATTTTCAGATGAGGACAACAAAGACACAGATTTGCAGGTGAAGACGATAAAGACACAGATGAAGAAAATTAGTCCTAAAGATTTATCTAACAACGCCAGTTTTTGAATCTCTGGCACCAACTATTTTATCAGAACTTTAAATTATTCATTTCAATTAATGCAAAGAAACATTAAAACACAGTACAGATGAAGACAAAGAGACCATAGATTTACAGATGAAGAGAACAACGACACAGATGTAAAGATGAAAACAAAGAAACAGAATTACAGATGAAGACAACGGCAGAGATTTACAGATGAGGACAAAGGCACAGATTTACAGATGAATACAATAGAGACAGATTTACAGATGAAGACAATAAAGACACAGATTTACAGATGAAGACAATAAAGACAAAGATTTACAGATGAAGACAATAAAGACACAGATTAACAGATGAAGAAAATAGACACAGATTTACAGATGAAGACAATAAAGACACAGATTTACAGAAGAAGATAATGATAATAAAGACACAGATTTACAGATGAAGACAAGAAAGACACAGATTTACAGGTGAAGACAATAAAAGCACAGATTTAAAGAAGAACAAAATAAAGACACAGATGTAAAGAAGAAGAAAACAGAGACACAGATTTATAGATGAAGAAAATAAAGACAGAGAATACAGATGAAGACAATAAAGACATAGATTTACAGATGAAGATAATAAAGACACAGATTTACAGATGAAGACAAAAAAGACACAGATTTACAGATGAAGACAATAAAAGCACAGATTTAAAGAAGAACAAAATAAAGACACAGATGTACAGATGAAGATAAACACACAGATTTACAGATAAAGACAATAAAAGCACAGATTTAAAGAAGAACAAAATAAAGACACAGATGTAAAGAAGAAGAAAACAGAGACACAGATTTACAGATGAAGAAAATAAAGACAGAGATATACAGATGAAGACAATAAAGACACAGATTTACAGATGAAGATAATAAAGACACAGATTTACAGATGAAGACAAAAAAGACACAGATTTACAGATGAAGACAATAAAAGCACAGATTTAAAGAAGAACAAAATAAAGACACAGATGTACAGATGAAGATAAAGACACAGATTTACAGATAAAGACAATAAAGACACAGATGAACACAATAAAAACACATATTTTCAGATGAGGACAACAAAGACACAGATTTGCAGATGAAGACGATAAAGACACAGATGAAGAAAATTAGTCCTAAAGATTTATCTTACAACGCCAGTTTTTGAATCTCTGGCACCAACTATTTTATCAGAACTTAAAATTATTCATTTCAATTAATGCAAAGAAACATTAAGACACAGTACAGATGAAGACAAAGAGACCATAGATTTACAGATGAAGAGAACAACGACACAGATGTAAAGATGAAAACAAAGAAACAGAATTACAGATGAAGACAACGGCAGAGATTTACAGATGAGGACAAAGGCACAGATTTACAGATGAATACAATAGAGACAGATTTACAGATGAAAACAATTAAGACACAGATTTACAGATGAAGACAATAAAGACAAAGATTTACAGGTGAAGACAATAAAAGCACAGATTTAAAGAAGAACAAAATAAAGACACAGATGTAAAGAAGAAGAAAACAGAGACACAGATTTATAGATGAAGAAAATAAAGACAGAGAATACAGATGAAGACAATAAAGACATAGATTTACAGATGAAGATAATAAAGACACAGATTTACAGATGAAGACAAAAAAGACACAGATTTACAGATGAAGACAATAAAAGCACAGATTTAAAGAAGAACAAAATAAAGACACAGATGTACAGATGAAGATAAACACACAGATTTACAGATAAAGACAATAAAAGCACAGATTTAAAGAAGAACAAAATAAAGACACAGATGTAAAGAAGAAGAAAACAGAGACACAGATTTACAGATGAAGAAAATAAAGACAGAGATATACAGATGAAGACAATAAAGACACAGATTTACAGATGAAGATAATAAAGACACAGATTTACAGATGAAGACAAAAAAGACACAGATTTACAGATGAAGACAATAAAAGCACAGATTTAAAGAAGAACAAAATAAAGACACAGATGTACAGATGAAGATAAAGACACAGATTTACAGATAAAGACAATAAAGACACAGATGAACACAATAAAAACACATATTTTCAGATGAGGACAACAAAGACACAGATTTGCAGATGAAGACGATAAAGACACAGATGAAGAAAATTAGTCCTAAAGATTTATCTTACAACGCCAGTTTTTGAATCTCTGGCACCAACTATTTTATCAGAACTTAAAATTATTCATTTCAATTAATGCAAAGAAACATTAAGACACAGTACAGATGAAGACAAAGAGACCATAGATTTACAGATGAAGAGAACAACGACACAGATGTAAAGATGAAAACAAAGAAACAGAATTACAGATGAAGACAACGGCAGAGATTTACAGATGAGGACAAAGGCACAGATTTACAGATGAATACAATAGAGACAGATTTACAGATGAAAACAATTAAGACACAGATTTACAGATGAAGACAATAAAGACAAAGATTTACAGGTGAAGACAATAAAAGCACAGATTTAAAGAAGAACAAAATAAAGACACAGATGTAAAGAAGAAGAAAACAGAGACACAGATTTATAGATGAAGAAAATAAAGACAGAGAATACAGATGAAGACAATAAAGACATAGATTTACAGATGAAGATAATAAAGACACAGATTTACAGATGAAGACAAAAAAGACACAGATTTACAGATGAAGACAATAAAAGCACAGATTTAAAGAAGAACAAAATAAAGACACAGATGTACAGATGAAGATAAACACACAGATTTACAGATAAAGACAATAAAAGCACAGATTTAAAGAAGAACAAAATAAAGACACAGATGTAAAGAAGAAGAAAACAGAGACACAGATTTACAGATGAAGAAAATAAAGACAGAGATATACAGATGAAGACAATAAAGACACAGATTTACAGATGAAGATAATAAAGACACAGATTTACAGATGAAGACAAAAAAGACACAGATTTACAGATGAAGACAATAAAAGCACAGATTTAAAGAAGAACAAAATAAAGACACAGATGTACAGATGAAGATAAAGACACAGATTTACAGATAAAGACAATAAAGACACAGATGAACACAATAAAAACACATATTTTCAGATGAGGACAACAAAGACACAGATTTGCAGATGAAGACGATAAAGACACAGATGAAGAAAATTAGTCCTAAAGATTTATCTTACAACGCCAGTTTTTGAATCTCTGGCACCAACTATTTTATCAGAACTTAAAATTATTCATTTCAATTAATGCAAAGAAACATTAAGACACAGTACAGATGAAGACAAAGAGACCATAGATTTACAGATGAAGAGAACAACGACACAGATGTAAAGATGAAAACAAAGAAACAGAATTACAGATGAAGACAACGGCAGAGATTTACAGATGAGGACAAAGGCACAGATTTACAGATGAATACAATAGAGACAGATTTACAGATGAAAACAATTAAGACACAGATTTACAGATGAAGACAATAAAGACAAAGATTTACAGGTGAAGACAATAAAAGCACAGATTTAAAGAAGAACAAAATAAAGACACAGATGTAAAGAAGAAGAAAACAGAGACACAGATTTATAGATGAAGAAAATAAAGACAGAGAATACAGATGAAGACAATAAAGACATAGATTTACAGATGAAGATAATAAAGACACAGATTTACAGATGAAGACAAAAAAGACACAGATTTACAGATGAAGACAATAAAAGCACAGATTTAAAGAAGAACAAAATAAAGACACAGATGTACAGATGAAGATAAACACACAGATTTACAGATAAAGACAATAAAAGCACAGATTTAAAAAAGAACAAAATAAAGACACAGATGTAAAGAAGAAGAAAACAGAGACACAGATTTACAGATGAAGAAAATAAAGACAGAGATATACAGATGAAGACAATAAAGACACAGATTTACAGATGAAGATAATAAAGACACAGATTTACAGATGAAGACAAAAAAGACACAGATTTACAGATGAAGACAATAAAAGCACAGATTTAAAGAAGAACAAAATAAAGACACAGATGTACAGATGAAGATAAAGACACAGATTTACAGATTAAGACAATAAAGACACAGATTTACAGATGAACACAATAAAGACACATATTTTCAGATGAGGACAACAAAGACACAGATTTGCAGATGAAGACGATAAAGACACAGATGAAGAAAATTAGTCCTAAAGATTTATCTTACAACGCCAGTTTTTGAATCTCTGGCACCAACTATTTTATCAGAACTTAAAATTATTCATTTCAATTAATGCAAAGAAACATTAAGACACAGTACAGATGAAGACAAAGAGACCATAGATTTACAGATGAAGAGAACAACGACACAGATGTAAAGATGAAAACAAAGAAACAGAATTACAGATGAAGACAACGGCAGAGATTTACAGATGAGGACAAAGGCACAGATTTACAGATGAATACAATAGAGACAGATTTACAGATGAAGACAATTAAGACACAGATTTACAGATGAAGACAATAAAGACAAAGATTTACAGATGAAGACAATAAAGACACAGATTAACAGATGAAGAAAATAGACACAGATTTACAGATGAAAACAATAAAGACAAAAATTTACTGATGAAAACAATCAAGACACAGATGTATAGATGAAGATAAAGACACAGATTTACAGATGAGGACAACAAAGACACAGATTTGCAGATGAAGACGATAAAGACACAGATGAAGAAAATAAGTCCTAAAGATTTATCTTACAACGCCAGTTTTTTAATCCCTGGCACCAACTATTTTATCAGAACTTTAAATTATTTCATTTCAATTAATGCAAAGAAACATTAAGACACAGTACAGATGAAGACAAAGAAACCACAGATTTACAGATGAAGAGAACAACGACACTGATTTACAGATGAAGACAATAAAGACACAGATTTACAGATGAAGACAAAGGCACAGATTTACAGATGAAGACAAAAAAGACAGATTTACAGATGAAGACAATAAAGACACAGATTTACATATGAAGACAAAAAAGACACAGATTTAAAGATGAAAAAAATAAATACACAGATTTACAGATAAAGAAAATAAAGGCACATATTTACAGATGAAGACAATAAACATACAGATTTACAGATAAAAAAAAATAAAGTCACAGATGTAAAGAAGAAGAAAACAAAAAAAACAGATTTACAGATGAAGAAAATAAAGACAGAGATATACAGATGAAGACAATAAAGACACAGATTTACAGATGAAGACAAAAAAGACACAGATTTACAGGTGAAGACAATAAAAGCACAGATTTACAATTGAAAACAAAGAGACCACATATTTACAGATGAAGAGAACAATGACACAGATTTACAGATGAAGAAAACAATCACAGATTTACAGATGAAGAAAATAAAGACACAGATTTACAGATAAAGAAAATAAAGGCACATATTTACAGATGAAGACAATAAACACACAGATTTACAGATAAAGAAAATAAAGGCACAGATTTACGGATAAAGACAATAAAGACACAGATTTACAGATGAAGACAATAAAGACACAGATTTACAGATAAAGACAATAAAAACACAGATTAACAGATGAAGAAAATAAACACAGATTTACAGATGAAGAAAATAAAGACACAGCTTTACAGATAGAATTGATAGAGACGCAACAGATTTACAGATAAAAGAATAAAGCAGAGGTCTATAAATAAAGACAATAAAGAAACATATTTACAGTTGGAAAAAGATAGAAACAGAATCACAGACACTTCAGATTTGCAATGCAAGAAAATGGAGACATATATTCACAGATGAAGACATTAAAGACACTCCAGATTTTAAGACGAAGAAAGAGAAGATACAACAATTTTACAGATGAAGACAATAAATGCACTGATCTACGGATGAAGAAGATAAGAGATTACCTTTTAAAAGCCAATAGAAAATAAATACATTACAAATCTTCAGATGAAGAACATAGAGACACAACGGAATGAAAACATTTAAATAAAATAGATCTACCACTGAAGACAATAAATACACAACACATTTGCAGATGAAGACAATAAAGATACAGACCCAAATACACAAATTTAAAGACAAACATGAAACGGTTTATTTTTAAATACTAGTTTTAAAATACAATACTAAAACGGGTATAAAAATGGTTAATCTGGTTATGCTGAACTCTGATTTAAAGATTCGCAGAGGAAGAAAAAGACACATTAGACTCACATATGAAGAAAATCATGACACAGAACTACAGACAGAGAAGATACAGATACATAATAATAGAAAAGCAAGAAAATGTAGATTAACACACAGAAGAATACAAAAAGATAAAGCTACAGAGATTCTGACCAAAAAATGTAAAAGAAGCAGAATTATTCAGCTTTTAAAATGTTTTCTCTTGTTCCTTTCTCACATGTCAGTTTACACTTGTCATTGCTCTGTTTTAGTGTATCTTTTACATAAAAATTTATCAAGGCAACTCTAATTAAATGATCTGATAAATACATTTAATTTTCTTGTCTTTATAAATCATTTTTAACTACATGTGAATAGCCATTTTTCAGCAAATACTCAATTAAAAGACATTTGTGGATATGACTTTGGTGTATGTGGTATTTTTTTTATTTGTAGATCAAGTTTACCATGAATTATATTTGAGTGATTTATATTCAGCTTCAAAAAGTAAATTGCCTACCACACCCCAAAACATGAGATTTAAAATTGACTGAGAGAAACCCCCATCTGGTAATGCAGAGAACGTACTATCACCACACACCACTGAGAGTTAAATCTGTAACGTACTGTGGTACTTAAAAGGTAAATATACTTAACTCCTGTTCTATCTTTTTTGTCAAAACAGTACTTTTAAAACTATATTGAACTCAGGCCGTAGGGGTTCCAGCATTTTATTAATAAAGTGGTTTTCGGTGTATCGTGCCAAATATAAGTATATCTAAAGTCGTCAGGTATACTTTCCTTTAAACTTGCTTAATGCTATATCGTTATATTTTATTATGAATATGTACAGAATCGGTGTATAATTTAAGAATAAAGCGAAGCAGTTCCTTTCTTATGTCATTTTTATCGTTTTTCATGATTAATTCTTCGTGTTAAACTCTTATAAGGTTCATATTTTTCCGTTTAGGAGATCAGCTGATTTTAGTTAAATATCAGTCGCACCCTTTCATGCTGCCTCAAACTCCGTGCGACTTTTAACTAAAATGTAAATATTCATATCATTCACCTTATAAAATGTTTTCGATTTTTGTTGGTCCAAAAACATTGTTGTTGTGGTTCAGATATTACATATCACGGCCACCAATCTCGAAAATCGTTACATTTTGTTATGTTAGTATAAAACGATGCGATATTTCCGAGATAAATCTAACAATTTCTTATGTTTACACAACCGTGGAAACGTAACCAGTGCCTTTTATGAAACCTTTCTTATGAATTATAATGCATTAAATTGTGCAATATAAGATTGCAATGAATCATAGTAAACAAATTGTCACAATTTAAGTCCAAAAGTTTTATTTCCGCTGATGTTTTGGTTTTGTTAAAAAACTTCAAATTACTCGGTCGGTTTCACAGGCGAATCCAAGGGGGCCTGGGTGCCCCCCCTTTTGGTGGAAAAATTTGGTTGAATGTACAGGAAATCATTGAAGCGTGACCAAAGCGGGCCCCTCTTAGGCCAGTCAGTGGGCCCCCTCTTTTCAGAATTTCTGGATTCGCCTCTGGGTGTTGGAGATAATATCGTTTTGTCGACAGAAAACTATTGAAATCTATTGCAGATAGAGAAAAGCTGTTGCTTGTTTAAACCTTCAGATCTTTAAGCTCTCTAATGGTCTTCATTGGGTTGAAGCTGTCATTCAGATACCCTTAAAGGGGGTATGGCCCTTTAAAGGTAAAAAAGCATCGTTTTTTTCATATTTTATCTCTGTCATGTCTGTAGAATGAAAACAGCTGTTGCTTGCTTTAATTTTCAGCTCATTAAGCTCTACTAAATTCTCAATGGGTCAAATTTGTCAGATGATCCCAAAGGCGGGCGATTCAGACTCCTGGGAGCCTCTTGTTTTATTCTTATTTTTTAAGATAGAGGTCGGGTAGTATATTTTCAACTTTCCAGGCCTGATATTTATTAACAAAAATGCCAACCCCCCACCCCCCACTTTTGGGTGCGGACCTCCCTGAAAGCACCACGCACTCTTAGTTGATTGCACTGCAATCTTTAAACGGAAGACTATTTTACCGGGCAAGGGAAGTAATTTTATTTGTAAACAACAACACGTTCACGTTGACATTCGAGGACCGAAATATTGTATAACATATGTCTTCGTTTTCTGCATAATAACCCTAGACCATGGCGGCTCCTATTCTTACACAGGTTTTTAAAGAAAATTATTGTTCCTATAGTCTTACCTTTTTATAAGGCCATATAAATAGTCAAAATGTGTAGGCATGCCAAAATTTGCCTATAAAAAGGCATCTTCCCGGATTTTAGTGTATCAAGAAAATATCTGATCAATTATATATGATCGTATATATTAGGAGGAATCTAGTATTAAACAAAAATGCTCTATAAAATTAATATCTTTAATGGTCAAACACAAGGCTTGAAATTGACTGACAGGTCTATAGCCCTTTTTAAAAAGTCATCCGGAATTCCGACAGGTTAGGTACAAGTGCAAAACAAGCTAGGTAGATCAATCGAACTAGGTAAGCTCGATCGAGCTTTAAATTATTATCTCCCTTTGCTGTTTTTGACAAAAAGATCTATATCCAATTTAATTTGGGTCAGTGCAAGATGAAACTTTCTATTAACTTTAAGTTAACATACTAGGACAAAGTAACATCAAAATATCAATGTTTTACCGTCGACTTTTCTAAAACCAAATTGCATTGAACTTAATGCAAAATTCAAATTTTCACAAAAATAATTTCCACGGTAGAAATGAAAAATTATGGTTGCATATTGACAAACAGTATCTTTGAAAAGAGAATCTACAATTTCATGATGCACAGGGACGATTGAAAAAAGTTATGCAATATTTAGTCAAAAACAGCAAAGGGAGATAATAATTTTAAGCTCGATCGAGCTTACCTAGCTCAATTGATCTACCTAGCTCGTTTTGCACTTGTACCTAACCTGTCCGATTTCGATTCTCTTATTTTTATTTTTGCAAGAGTAGTTTCCCTTTTTGGGTCGGCCTCATGATGTGAACAACGTTGAGCTAAGGAAATCATCAATTTATCCCTATCCGTTTTTGGCGTAATTTCAACTCCCCTATTCAAATTAACTGGTTAAGAGTGAAGTCTTAGATGTCAACGTAAGTTTTAGTAGTTAATAATTTTGGGAGGCATATTCAAAATATTTTAACAAGTTGACGATTTTGGTTGATTTCAATGACGAGGCCTACCCGGAAGTCGTTAACCTGTAGTTAAAAATTAAAAGATTTCCCGGGTCCGCACGCCCGGAAAATAGTTTCTAAAAAGGACTATAGGCTAAAGACCCGCTGCACCGACTTTTTTTAGACTGGCTATGTGCCATGGGTCGTCGAGCCCATATAACACACCACAGCCAGTGTTGGCTGCTCCAGAATATCTTTTGTTATTGCTAGAGGTCCTGTCTTCCACCATGGGGAGGTGCTACTACTGGTCAGAATTCTGGAAGACTAAGTCTAAGGCTTGAATTTTGACCATGTTGTTTTTGTACTGGAGTCTTCCTCTGTTGATGGTGGTGCCTAAAATGTGTAACCTGTACCTGAACCATTTTCCACTCATTTACCTGTATCGGTACCTGCACCTATTTTCAATTTTGACTCAAAAGCAGCGAAAACATGACAAGACTTTCTGAATGCACATGAAGATTTCTGATAAGTTATTCAATGATTTGGTATCATTTGTTTTTCAAATTGATATTCTAATTTTCAAAAATCAATGATGTTAGAAAATTGTGTAACCTGGAGTTTACACAAAGACGAAGGTGCCAAAGAAATGATAACTTTAATCTTCTTTTGAATTTTACTTTTTAATGGTAAATTAGTTTTTTGTAATTGTTTATGTTATATACTTAAAATGTTTATAACAAATATTTTTTTTAATTAGCTCTTATAGCCCTTTTTAAAAAGTCACCCACAATTCCAATTCTGATTCTTTTATTTTCATTTTTGCATGAGTAGTTTCCCTTTGTGGGTCGGCCACATGATGAGATCAACGTTGAGCTAAGGAAAACATCAATTTATCCCTATCTGTTTTTGGCGTAATTTCTCCTTCCAGGTTTGGAGTGAAGCCTCACATATAGATGTTAACGTATGTTTTAAAAGTTTAGGATTTTTGCAGACAGATTTAAAATGTTTTAAAGAGTTGACAAATTTAGTTAATTTCAACAGATTTACAATGACGAGGCTGACCCAGAAGTCTTTAACCTGTAGTGCTTAATTAAAAGATTTCTCGGGTCTGCAGGTCCGGAAAATACTTTTTCAAAAGGACTATACCAATCTGTTTAATCTCAATTTTTATACCCCGCCACACGAAGTGGCAGGGTATTATGTTATACCCTCAGTTTTTTTCGGTGTCTGTCCGTCCGTCTGTCTGTCCGTCCGTCTGTCCGTCCCCCGAAGGTTTCCGACCAATAACTTGAAAACGCGTCAAAGGATTTGAATGATATTTTGCACAGCTGTTAAGTACAATAAAATACAGGTCAAGTTCGATTTCCAGCATGATCCAAAAAATAGTTATCGAGATAGGCCACTTTCAAAAATCAAATTTCATGAAATTTTGAGTTTCCGACCAATAACTTGAAAACGCGTCAAAGGATTTGAATGATATTTTGCACAGCTGTTTAGTACAATAAAATACAGGTCAAGTTTGATTTCCAGCATGATCCAATAAATAGTTTTTGAGATAGGCCACTTTGAAAATTCAAATTTCATGAAATTTTGAGTTTCCGACCAATAACTTGAAAATGCTTCATGGGATTCAAATGATATTTTGAACAGCTATTGAGTACAATAAAATACAGGTCAAGTTCAATTTCAAGCTTGATATGAAAAATAGTTTTCGAGAAAGGCCACTTTGAAATCAAATTTTATGAACTTTTGATATTATAACGTGGCGGGGTATCATTTAATGTCCCATTACATGCCCTATTTTTACATTAGGGACCGACCATTTTAACTTGAAGGCCCTCTTGATTTTTTCCAAAAAAAATATTCTGAAAATTATTTTTGATGAAAAAAAAATTTTGGTAGCAGAGGGTAAGAAAAAAAATATTCTGAAGAAGGATTTCTGCCATATAATTGAGGAGTGGTTCAGGAGCTATTGTAATGTGTCAGTTTACCTGTTCTCATTTAGAGACATGTGTCTTTCACCTGAGTCTGTACAAAATGAATCATGTTGTAAGAGTTCAATGTTTCCATTAAATCCTAAATAAAGGTAATTTCCCTAAAAAAGTTGAATTTTCATAATTATTCCTACAAAAATCATATTAACCTCTAATTATCCTAAAATGACCCTCTATTGGACTGAAATTTTGTCAGGAAAACTGAAGTTACCAGCTACATGAAGTATACATTTACACAGTGCAATCAGGGAAAATGATCATGGTGAAGTACCAAAACCTGGGTATTCATTGAATAAAACAAATGTCAAATTATGAAAATTAGGCATCCAAACATCACAATTGGTTTTCCATGTAATAAGAGATTTTTAATTTTAATATAGAAATTAATATCTGGAAGAGTTCCTGTATCGCAATAGATTTTCAGAACCCCACAGAGTTATACTGATAAATTGTATTACTTTAAAGTAACCCATCTTTTTATCAGTAAGCATCCGAGCTTGTTTTGTTTTATAGTTTTTCCCTCCATTGAAAAATGATCTGATACTGCGGGCAGCTAAAGGAGAGAAAACTGAACGTGTGCCAGTATGGCTGATGAGGCAAGCAGGAAGATATTTGCCAGGTATAAACATGTAAATTTTTAACCACTTTATATTGTACATAATGTATACAAATACTTACACAGAAAAATGTACAGACACAAAATTAACTTAAGTATACAATATTGATGTCATGTATATGTACACCACACACAATCAGATTGACAAAAAAAAACAACAATTTTTTTCTGCAATCTTTTAGTGCATTGGAAAATTGCTCTACTAGAATTTTGATTATGTGATTTAGAAAAAATTTGTTGTCCCTGCATAGAAATCATGCATGATCTTGCAGT
Source organism: Arcuatula senhousia (assembly GCA_963971305.1). Taxonomy (NCBI): domain Eukaryota; kingdom Metazoa; phylum Mollusca; class Bivalvia; order Mytilida; family Mytilidae; genus Arcuatula; species Arcuatula senhousia. The sequence continues at coordinate 14,326,561 of OZ020303.1, read as the reverse complement.
TAAAAATGACATCATATAGATAAAAGATGAATTGGGCAGTAATATGTGCTTAAAATTTCAAAAAATATTTTCATTAATTAATGTATTGAAGAGATATAATGAGTTAAGCTGGTAATATAAATTAAAAGTTGGCTTATGAATTGAAAAAAAATCTTTTTTCAGAATATAATGAATTTAAGAAAGACAATTCCTGTTCATTCTTTGAGATGGTTAGAACACCTAGTATGGCATGTGAAATTACTCTTCAGGTATCATACATTAAACATCGTCTGATTTTAATAGCTAACTTCTCAAAATGCTTTGTACAGAAGTTGATATTCTCAATTATGAAAAATTTCGGAAAAGCTGACCACAAAGCAAGATTTGTAAAACATAAGGCTTTTCCCAGTACATGTAGCTTCACATAAAAAGACTGTTGTTTTTTTTAATTTACTAATTTAAAGTTTTTAGTTATAGGTCTATCTTTGAATATATTTTCTTTTCTTTCAAGTTTGTCCTGTAACTTCTATTTTATATCTATATTTTGTATTAAACTAATATGACACTATTGAACTATTTTTCAGCCTTTAAGAAGATTTGATCTTGATGCTGCTATAATTTTCTCAGATATCCTTGTCATACCTCAAGCCTTAGGTGTGGGTATAGAGATTGAAGATGGAAAGGTAATCAAAGAATGATTTAATGATTCTTTTTATATAGATATAGATGAAATATTGTAATTTCTGAGTTGAATAAATTTGTAGAATTTCACAGAGTTAATAACAGGATTTATCTTACTCGTGTGCGAATTTATCTAACCCTCATATTGTTTCCCGCGAAAAATATGTAACATAGATTAGTGTGCTATACACAATTCATCAATCAATAATTTCTTTTGTTTTCATTATTTTGATGATCTATTAGTCATGTTCAACCAAATTATCTATATAATGAATAGTATAACTAATTCAGGGTGACGAATATCAATTTTAATGTCACTCTTGTTGAATAACGCTAGGGGATTCAACTCATGCGCTGAACAAGTTCCACGCACTTGTTGAATCCTGGCATTATTCGTGACTCGTGACATTAAAATTGATATTCGCCACCCCTCATTAGTTATACTATAGATACTTAATTCTTAAGTTAAATATTTATATGCAAAGGATATTTTTTTCATAAAAGGGCATTTATGGAAGACACAAACATATCATATTCTTGTATTAAGTAGATAATTATGAGATTTGGAAAAAGTGAACATCACACAACCTCCATAGTTATACATAAATTTTTTTTCCCTTAGGAAAAAACTTTTACATTTGAATAAACAATTAGTGGGATTTTTTTTATTAGACAATGACAAATAAAAGTTTTGATGGGTATATAAACAGCTCTCTTAAAGTCTAGAATAGAAATGAAAATAATGTAAACTCATAAAGCAAACTACTTATTTTTGTTATAATTTTGGTAATATATTTATAAGGTTTAATATAATAATCATTTCTTTAAACTTTTCCTTTTACAGGGTATGATTTTTGACTTTTTACTTAATACCCCAGAAGATTTACAAAAATTGAACACAGTAGTTGATGTCACACAAGAGCTTCACTATGTAATGGATGCTATTACACTGACCAGACAGAAACTTGAAGGCAGGGTACCCCTGATAGGGTTTGCTGGTGCTCCAGTAAGTTTTAATGCTCAAGTCTGTTACATGTAAGATTGAATTAATAAGATGATATTTTTAAACATTCTTAACATGGATTAATAATTCATGCATTGAATAGAATTCAGAAGAAGCTGTTATATCTCTATGAAAATATTTATATCTCGATGAATTAAATTTCTGTTATACTTCAACACCGACAGATAAAAGAATTGAAAATTTTCACAATTAAACAGTTAACAGTGGTATAGAAATCTTTATGTTGTTTAATTTATTATGCACCCCCTCATTATATATGAAAAATATATGGTATTATGAATTACTAGACATTAAGGACATTTTTATGCATATCTAAAAAGGTATTTCTGAAAATCACACCAAATTTTGACTTGTTGAAATAAACACAAACTTAATTTATTTTCAGTGGACAATTATGAAGTTTATGATAGAGGGTAGTTCACACTCACCTTTACCTAAAGCTAGGAAGTGGTTAGTGCAATATCCAGATGCTAGTCGTCAGTTGTTAAAGCTACTTACATCCAAAACTATAGATTATCTTGTAGCTCAAGTCAAAGCTGGTGCTCAGGTAGGACTTAGGTAGATAATCTGGTATAATTCTGTAAGCTATTTAAATATAAATAATTGCAATGAAGTCTTTTAAAAATCACTAAAAATGAATACATTATATACTTTCCTTTTTGATAGTATCTATATCTAAGTGGGTATCAGACCAGACCAGTAGGACTAGTCTGATACGAGACTTATTGCAGATAGTGTCAAAAAGGAAAGTATAAAATATTCTTTTTATCAGTAATTTAAAAAACACACACACAATTAACAAGTTTTTAGTACAATAATGTCACAATATGTCAAATATTAAGTCACATTTCATTGCATGACGCCACAGTTATCAAGTGCACCAACCTGATATGTTTTTGTATCACAGACTGTCCATGATACTAAAATATATCAGGCAGATGAGATCAAAGGAAAAAGCCTATCCATAAAATTGATGCCAACAAATCTATTTATTTTGGAAGTAATGTTATTTGATATGAATGCAAAATTTTGCGGTAAAAACTTAAGATTAAGTCAAATTATCTCCTCAGAATGAAATCCAGGAGAAATGATTTTTTTCATGTGAAGTTGCATCAAAATCTTTATAACTATTTTAAATGATTTGCACTTGAGATATGTGGATAGACTTTTTTGTTAGGGGTATAGTAACATGTTGTTAACTACTAGTACAATGTATGCTTATATTACAGTTACTTCAGGTGTTTGATTCATGTGCAGGAGAGTTAGGGCCATATCAGTTTTATAAATTTTATTTAATATTGCAGTTACTTCAGGTGTTCGATTCGTGTGCAGGAGAGTTAGGACCATATCAGTTTTATAAATTTGCATTGCCATATCTTAGAGAAATAGCTTATGGAGTGAAAGAAAAGTTACATGATCAACAGATAGAGAGGGTACCAATGGTAAGTAAAGACTTTTCTACTTTAAAGAGGTTCTTTTTTACATTCCTTTTCTTGCCACAAATGTTTTAAAAGGGTTACCTGTATTACAACAAAATATACTAATGGAGATAGGTAACCTTTAATGTCTTAAGAAGAACACAAAAATGGCAAATATAACAAAGAAATTGAAAACTGCAATAGTCCTGATTTGGTAAAGGTATTTCAAAAGAAAAGGTTTTTTAGTACCAAACCTCCGTCTTTCTTTGCGATTTTCTTCAGATGAAAAAAAATCAATGTGATTGAGTAAGTCATGTGATCATTTAAGTACAACAAGCAGTCAAAACCTAGTCAAAACCTTATCAAAACAAAAATGGACCAAATCCTCTAGATCTGAAAAGAACTTTTATCTACAAATGAAAATGACTAATCATATACATCATTAAAAACATTTTCTAGGGAACCATGTAAAGTTTTAATGCCTTAAAATAAAAAAAAATTAGTGCATTTTGTTTCATACTTGTTGGTTTATCAATTCTATTTTGTAAAACTTTTATGAATGGTTTTAGCTGATAAGCTGTGTTGTTAGTATTCCAGTCTTTATGTTGAATAGTTTTCAGTTGTTTGTTACAACAATGGCATAATTACATGAATTTCACAGTACCTTTGGATAGTTTTGTATTTTCTTTCATTTAGACTGTCTTTGCTAAAGATGCTCATTTTGCCTTGGAAGACTTGGCTAAAAGTGGTTATGATGTAGTGAGCATAGATTGGACTATTAAACCAACCCATGCAAGGTATGTATTCATGTTTATAATTTAAGATAGTGATTTTATTGTGCACAGGTTATGAATGTATATATGTCATGCAATAAGGAGTCATACAATATAAAGGATAATGAATAAGCTACTGCATGGAAAAAACCAAAACACTTATATCCAGCTGGATTTGTTGGGATTTTTTTTTGTGTTCATAGGTTTAAGCACAAATAAAATTTGTAACCAAAAATATTTGTATTCATTTATCCATTGATGAACACAAGAGGTTTATAGTTTAGTTTTTTGGTTCTTTTTTTACATTTTTGTATATAAATATTGAATGACCTCTGCTTTTTTCGAACTACTGTGAAATGAAATTGATGTTTTAATAGCTCATGTATTAGGGTTCTTACAAAATATATCATATTTTGTATTACATTATAAACTGTAATATATGAAAAAATGTTATCATTATGTTTGTGTTGTAGGAGAATGCTTGGCTCTACAATAACAGTACAAGGAAACCTAGATCCAGCAATGTTGTATGCTTCAAAGGTCAGTGGTTCAGTGTTAAAACCAATTCATTCAGTAAAGACAATTAAAATTTCCATTTGAAAGGATTGTAAATGGAGACTTATTTTTGATCATGGTCACATATACAAAAACTTTATACAAAGCAACAGGAATATACACAATCAAATCAGCTGAAAAAATGTGTTAAAGTCGAGATGATTAACATGACTTTCATTTTTAAATCATATTCTGTGGACCCTCACATACTAGTATTTCCTGTTTCAAGGCTATTTGCATTGCCATAGTATACTAATGTACAATCTCTCAATGACCATGCTTTATTATTTTTCAGGATGATCTAAAACATGAAGTAAAATCAATGGTTGAAAAGTTTGGGACACAGCGGTATATAGCTAACTTAGGACATGGAGTACACAAAGATGTAGACCCAGAAAATGTTAAAACTTTTGTCGATGCTGTTCATACGTATTCAGAAGAAATAAATGCTACTTTATAGTTCATACTTGTTTAGAAGACCATATGGAATTCCTCATCTTTCTCTTTGAAGGTTTTTTATACCCCTTAGAAACAAGGCAAAGTTTGGGGTGTAAAGAAGTCACCCTTTCTGTCTGTCTACATATTTCATAAGGATTACTTCTTCTGAATTATTTGTTGGATTTTGATAGAATTTTACATGAAGGAAGAACATCGCGTGGAGATGTGCATTAAGAAAAAAAAATGCATTACTCTTGAATATCATTCAGGGGAGATAATTCGATTTTTTTGCATTACAGAGTTTGATATGAGGCAGGATTATCCTTTTGTCAACATACATATAGGTATGATTTCAGTAATGACCCTCAGGTCACCTAAGCATGCCCCTATTTGGGAGAATAATCTGGTACCAAGTGACACTCATGAGCTCTGGTATTGGTTGAAATGTTTGAAAAGAAATGTTTTTAGCAAATTTAATGTATAGTTATTCTTTAAAAATAAAATTTTAAGATTAATTTAAATAGGATTTTTGAATTTTAAATAATTTTTTAAAGATGACAGGTATAGGTCTTGAATTAAGTGCAAAATTTTAATGTTTTTTAAACAAGGCCATGTGAAAGTGTCAAAAATGCTATACATGACATGATGGTTTGTTTAGAGGAAAGGAAACAGCTGTATTTCTAATTTACTTAAAAAGGTATGACATTTTTTTATTTTAAAAGATAGATTTTTTAGAATTTAATATCCAAAATTGGCCAAGTATCATTGTCTATTGGCACATAATTACTGAAATCATTCCTATAGCCTTTCTTGTTTGTCTTGAAGATGCAGGATCCCTGTAACTGGTAACATTTTTCTGTCTATCTGTCCACCATTTTTCATGGAAATCTGAACATTAAAAGGCCAGTGGTTACTGGTATCTGTATTATACAACCCGTCCGATTTAACTATGGACTTTCGATTGTAGCGTAAAGTGAAGTGTGCAAACACAACAATGAAAATTTACGTCGTCATGAAGAAAGCCAAACGTTAACAAAAACCACAAATCGTTACATTTGATTACATAAAAATACATTGAGTGAATGAATGGGTCGTGCAAACATTAAATCTGATTGGATATTGATGAATAGTCGGCTGATATGTTGTTTTTCTTACTGTGACGTTTTGCAGTTTATGTTACAGATTGGCTTGTTCATGACGACATAAATTTTCATTGTTGTGTTTGCACGCTTCAATTGAAAGTCCATAGTTGGGTTGTAATCTAAACAAGAAATTAAATCCGAAAAAAAAAACGGTTTGCTGACTTTCTGGTTGTAACACATCTACATCCTGATTATAACCACCATGGAGGAAATCTAAAACAAAGAAGTTAGTTTACTGTGAAGACAATAGATGAAATACAGCATATTAATACCATTCAAAGCATAAAATTTAATTTGTTGGAAATTGAATATATAGATATGTATTTGATGTTTGCTAAGGTGCAAGAGATTACAAACAAAATGATTTATAAATTCAAATTATTTGCATATAAGTTGAATCATTGAATTGTCTCCCTTTAATGACATTTCTATATATATAATTTTCCCTTATATGACAATACATGAGTTTTTAGCTCACCTGACCCGAAGGGTCATGTGAGCTATTGTCATCGTTAAGCATCCGTCGTCCGTCCGTCCGTCGTCCGTCAACTTTTCTTCAAACATCTTCTTCTCTGAAACCACCGATGGGATTGCTTTGAAACTTTGTACACTTGATCTTTAGGATGTCCTCTACCAAGTTTGTGAAATTTGTGAATGTCGACCAAGCAACATGGCCGCCGTTACTAAAAATAGAACAGGGGGGTCAGACCATAGTATTTAGCTTATAGCTCAAAAAGTATAAGAGATAGAGAAAATCCGAAGCAATCTTCCTTCTTCAGCATCAAAATCTCTACTAAACTCTCCATTGAGTCAAAGTTGTGGGACGACTCCTTATAGGAGTTATTTCCCCTTAATCGTCAAAATTAACCATTTTCACAGTTTTTGGACTTTATCTTGAAAACTGTAAGTGCTAGAGGAAAAGTTAGCATTGCAAAACTGTTCAACTTATTGAGAGCTACAAAAATGATTTCAGGGCCAAAATTGTCAGATCAACCGTTTAAGAGTTATTCCCCTTTAACTGATTTTTCTATCAATTTTAACTGATTTTTAAAAATCTTCTTCTCTGAAACCACTGATGGGATTGCTTTGAAACTTCATACACTTGATCTTTAGGATGTTTAGTACCAAGTTTGTGAAATTTGTGAAAGTCGACCAACCAACATGGCTGCCATTACTAAAAATAGAACAGGGGGGTCAGACCATAGTTTTTAGCTCACCTGGACCTTCCTATTGCCATCACTTGGCGTTGTCGTCCGTCGTCGTCGTTAACTTTTCTTTGAAAATCTTCTTCTCCGAAACAACTGAAGGGATTGCTTTGAAACTTTGCACACTTCATCTATGGGATGTCCTCTACCAAGATTGCACAAATGGTGACCGCTGTCCAAACAACATGGCCGCTGTTACTAAAAATAGACCTGGGGGGTCAGACTACTGTTTTTGGCTTGTAAATCAAAAAGTATAAGAGATAGATGAAATCTCATGCATGATACTGCTTCAGCATCAAAAGCTCTACAAAAGTCTCAATTGAGTCGAAGTTGTCAGATGACCCCTTATAGGAGTTATGGCCCCTTAAAGGTGAAAAATAGCATTTTTTCATGTTTTTGGCCTATAGAATGAAAACTATTACAGATAGAGAAACGTTGTTGCTTGCTTAAATGTTCAGCTTATTTAGCTCTAAAAAGTTTGCATAGGGTCAAAGTTGTCAGATGATCACTTATAGCTTTACAAAATAGAAGTAGTACTTTAACTGAAAACAATAAATTATCTTTCTATAACACAATATGTCAATTCAATCAAAGACCTCCATATGTTGATATCTGCAGATTCAAATCTGATAGATCTATTATTTGTAAATATAGATTAAGTGCCCACCGTCTAGCAATAGAAAGAGGACGATATAACAATATTCCCAGAAGTGAAAGAATCTGTTTAAAATGGAATTTGTCACAAATCGAAGATGAAATGCACTTTTTCATCCACTGTCCTGCCTACAATATATTTAGACAAGAGCTTACTCAAAAGGTCAAAAATGTTCATAAAGATTTCAATTCTATAACTGAAAACAAAATGTCTTTCATATTGAACAGCAACTCTTTAATAATAATAAAAGCAGTAATTGAGTATATAAAAAAATGTCAAGAGTTAAATTAACCAAAACATTTAATAAGTATAAATGAATATGTACTTTTCTCTAAGTCACTACCGCTCCAGGTATATAGTTCTTAATTTTCTTTTATTTTTATCTCTGTCGTCAAATATTGTTTTCGGAGCTGCGTCTTGGTGCGATTCTATACTCACTTATTTACCAATTGTGGTGAATGGGTGTAGGGTTGCATCAAGACCCAGTATCTATTGTTTGCATTATGTCTCAATCTTTAATATGTCATTATGTATGTGTTATAACCATTTATTGTAAATGTGTTAAACAAATAAATATTAGTATTAGTATTAGTATAGGGGTTACAGCCCCTAAAATAACGTTTTTACATATTTTTGGCCTATGGAATGAAAACTATAGCAGATAGAGAGAAGCTGTTGCTTGCTTAAATGTTCAGCTCATTAAGCTCTACAAAAGTCTCCATAGGATCGAAGTCCTTATAGGGGTTACGGCCTCTTAAATAACGTTTTTTCATGTTTTTTTGCTTAGTGAATGAAAACTTCAGCAGATAGAGAGAAGCTGTTGCTTGCTTAAATGTTCAGCTCATAAAGCTCTACAAAAGTCTCCATAGGATCGAAGTTGTCAGATGACCCCTTATAGGGGTAACGGCCTCTAAAATGACATTTTTTTTCATGTTTTGGCTTAGTGAATGAAAACTATAGAAGATAGAGAAAAGCTGTAGCTTGCTTAAATGTTCAGTTCGTTTAGCTCTACAAAATTTTTCAAAGGGTCAAAGTTATCAAATAACCCCTTATAGGGGTTACGGCCCCTAAAATAACGTTTTTTTTTCATGTTTTTGGTCTATAGAATGAACACTATAGCAGATAGAGAATAGCTGTTGCTTGCTTAAATGTTCAGTTCATTTAGCTCTACAAAAGTTTTCATAGTGTCGAAGTTGTCAAATACCCGTTATGTCCCCTAAAATAACGTTTTTTTTCATGATTTGGGCCTACAGCTACAGAATGAAACTATGATAGATAGAGAAAAGCTGTTATTTGCTTAAATGTTCAGCTCATTTAGCTCTAGAAAAGTCTTTACATGTATACGGTTGACTCAAGACCAGGTGAGCGATTCATGCTCCTGGGAGCCTCTTGTTAGCTTATAGCTCAAAAAGTATAAGAGATAGAGAAAATCTGAAGCAACCCTCCTTCTTCAGCATCAAAAGCTCTACAAAACTCTCTTATGGGTCAAAGTTGTGGGACGACTTCTGATAGGAGTTATTTCCCCTTAATCGTCAAAATTGACCATTTTCACAATTTTTTTACTTTATCTTGACAACTGTAAGTGCCAGAGGAAAAGTTAGCATTGTAAAACTGTTCAGCTTATTGAGAGCTACAAAAATGATTTAAGTGTCAAAATTGTCAGATCATCCTTTTAAGAGTTATCCGCCTTTAACTGTTTTCAATCAATTTTAACTTGTTTGGTTTGGTTTTTTTTCAAATGGAAAGCCTTGTAACTTTGTATTCTTGATCTTAAAAGTGTTTTCTATCCTTACTAGTTTCTTTAATAATACTTACCAAGTACATGTAGACCATGTTGCACACTAGGTAAGAGGCTTTAGCATAAGAGATCAGGTGAGCGATTCAGGCTCCTGGGAGCCTCTAGTTAAGATATTGAGCTTAATAAGTGAAAAATTTGCAAAAACTCCAGAAAAAGGGCAATAACTCCTACATGGGTAGTTGGATCTTCTTCAAAATTTCAGGGCTGGTAGATCTTGAGGTGCTGATCACTTTTACCTGTTGCCAGAATTTTGCTATCTGTAGCTGTTTTTGAGCTATTTGGAAAAAACTGCAATTTACCCCTATGTTCTATTTTTAGCCACGGCGGCCATGTTTTACGACGAATCCAAAATCTCCACATCAGTTCTAAGCAACGAATGCTAATAAACAACCATACCAAGTTTGGTTGCAATTGGACTTATGGTGTCAGAGGAGTTAACTTTTTAAAAAGTTTACGGACGACGGACGACGGACGCCAAGTAATGGCAATAGCTCACATGACCCTTCGGGTCAGGTGAGCTAAAAACCAGAAAATAAAGCAGAAATGGCAGAATTTAAGAAGTATAGTCAACAAACTAGTACAATCAGCCCATGACAACTATGTAAACAACCTAATAGGGGACATCAAGAAAGATCCCAAACCCTTTTGGAAATACATTAATAACCAGAAATCATTTTTTCCAACAATCTATCAACATTGGTACCATACTATCAGAGAAAAAAAACAATATCTGCCCACTTTACAAAAAAAAATGACAGAACATCATCAAGCAACTACAGGCCAGTCACACTGACCAGTATAGTTTGCAAATACAACAACAGGACATTCTGAACAACCGCCAACATGCCTTCCGTAAACATCAAAGTGACATACTGAACAACCGCCAACATGCCTTCCGTAAACATCATAGTTGTCCTGTTGTTCTATGTGTCTCATCACATTGAAACATATTAGGTGTTGTAGTCTTAATTAAGGTCTTTCCCTTTACAGAAGGAAAGACCTTACTGTATTTCTTATGATTATTATTCTTCTTTTCTTCCCTCAAAAGACGAAAAGTTTCTTAACCGATCTTAACGAAATTTGGCCCACTTATTCATCACTACCAGGACTCGACGGCACTAATGCGGTAGGTGCCAACTCAGTTTAGTTTTGGCACAATAGCGCAAAACGCTGTTTACCCTTGTTATCAAGTCAACTCAGAAACGGTAAAAGTTATCAAGATTCTGTTTAGTGAAAGTGGTTGCTTACATCCTGGTGATGATTTGTCATGCACAAATAATGCTCTAATTTACTTCCTGGTTGCGCAAGTATGGCGCAAAGTTGGTCAATAATGTAAAAGTTGACCGATTTGATGAAATTTGTTTTCCAGGTGGATTTGAGGGTCCTGATTACGAATCTGTGGTCAAAATTTGTTTTGCGTTTACCATTGCCAAAATGGCGGTCGTCAAATTTTGTTTTTTACTTATAACTCGAAAACCGTTAGAGGTAGTAAAGACCGTCTTGAAAAGACCTACAATTTGAGTCCAAGAAGTGCATGATTCGGTTGAGCGGTTTCGAAATGGTGGCCGAAACAGGTTTTCGCGAAATACACTTTTTGACAATAACTTGAAAATTTAACAGATAGTATAATAGACATGTGTATAAAAAATGACCGTCTTGACAAGACCCATAAAGTACATGATACGGTTGAGTGGTTTCAAAATGGCGGCCGAAACATGTTTTCGCTGAACATGTTTTTGACAATAAGTTCAAAACCGTAACAGAGTAGTATGGTAAACATGCATACTTTTATGATCAGAAATTAAAAAAAAGCTTAGCTTTTAGACAGAGGTCAAAGGTCATAGTTCAAGGTCACGGGAAAGACCTCTCATTTGTTCTCTGAACAAATGGCATTTTATTATTATTTACTTTTGCTTTTTTACTTTTGGTTTATATCTGATGAGCTGTATTTTTTTACCCAAAAGAGAGTTAGATGTACTGAATGTATTTTATGCTGCTAGGCATTTTTTTTTGTGTTTTTAGCTCACCTGACCCATGTGAGCTATTGCCATCACTTGGCGTCCGTCGTCCGTCGTCTGTCGTCCGTCGTCCGTTAGCTTTTTTCAAACCTCTTCTTCTCTGAAACTGCTTGGCCAAATGCAGCCAAACTTGATATGGTTGTTCCTTAGGGTATTGTGCAAAAAGTTTGCGTTGGGATATTTGATACGTCAAAAACATGGCCGCTGTTACTAAAATAGAACAGGGGGTCAAATACAGTTTTTTGCAAATAACTCAAAAACGGTCACAGAAATCAAAATTCTGGCACGGTGAAAGTGATCAGTACTTCAAGATCTACATACCCTGAAATTTTGAAGAAAATCCAACAACCCATGTAGGAGTTATTGCCTTCTTTGTGGATTTTTTGCAAATTTTGCACTTGTTTAGCTCATATCTTGAAAACTATTTAAGATATTTGAGAAATTTAAATTGCATATTGTTAAGCACATCAAGATCTACAAAATATGTATAGAGTCAACGTTTTAGGACCTTTCCTTTAAGGACTTATCGCCCTTAGAATGTCAAAATTGGGCATTTTAACAGCATTTCCTCATTACATTGAAAACGTTAACTCCTCTGACACTTTAAGTCCAACTGGAACCAAACTTGGTATAGTTGTTTATTAGCATTAGGTGTATAGAACTGATGTGGGGGATTGGTCGTAAAACATAGCCGCTGTGGCTAAAAATAGAACATAGGGGTAATTGGCAGTTTTTTTGCAAATTACTCAAAAACGGTGACAGATTTTAAAATTGTGATTGCTAACAAAAGTGATCAACACCTTAAGATCTACCAGCTCTGAAATTTTGAGAAAAAAAAATCCAACAACCCATGTAGGAGTTATTGCCCTTTTTGTGGATTTTTTGCAAATTTTGCACCTGTTTAGCTCAATATCTTGAAAACTAAACAGGATATTTGAGAAATTGAAATTGCATATTGTTAAGCACATCTAGATCTACAAAATATGTAATAGTGTCAACGTTTTAGGACCTTTCCTTTAAGGAGTTATTGCCCTTAGAACGTCAAAATTTGGCTTTTAAAAAGCCGCTGTGGCAAAAAATAGAACATTGGGTTAAATTGCATTTTTTTGCTAATAACTCAAAAAGGGTGACAGATTTTTGAATTTTGATTGAGAACAAAAGTGATCATGACCTTAAGATCCACCATATTGTCAGATGACCCCCTTATTAAACTTATGACCCTTTCAATGTCAAATAGATTTTGCCTAATAACCTTTACTTCAGGAACATATGTCAGGTGAGCGATTCAGGTTCCTGTGAGCCTCTTGTTGCTTTGTTTTTTAGTCTTCTTTTTTAACCTTGAATTTCACAAGAATGTTTTACTTTAAATATTTCAATATTATCACAATTAATGAGAATATTTTGGAGAAGAAGCACCTGCAGATGGCCAATTACGAGATTAAAAAATACATTAAGTAAAGCTAATCTCAGGTCAAGAGATTCTTAAAACCTACATATTGACCACAATATTTTGACACTATAATTTCAATAGAAATAGTTTTTATATATCCTATTAGTTTTAGTTATTAACTTGTCCTACAGCCAAGGGCGAGCACCTGTTATATCACCACAGATGTCTATCAGAACTTTAAAAAGTGACACCAATAAAGATAGCAGTGTGATCATGCTATCCCGTTATACAAGGTCTGGTAATTGAATGGATATTATCATCATTATATATAAGACTAATACATACATGACATAAATAGTACTTTTATTTCTTAAATGTCTAGCACTAACCTCGATGACCACAAAAGCGTAGAAATAACCACATTATTGCTAAATTTAACCAACAAGTTATTTGCTGCTAAATCAGGTTTCATATTTCTTTGGAACGATATGACAACTTTCATGAAACTTAGACGTGAATGTAATGTAGCACTTGAAGAAAAAATATTATTAGCAAAGTTAAAACATGTAAAATAAGCTACTTTTGTGCATCAGTAATTTAGCAAAGCAATGCCTGTTAAATGGAGTCAGTATTAAAGAGCAGTTTCAAGCGGTTTTACTTTCTGGTTCCCTGGGTCCTTCTGATGAATTTGGTAACACTTGTCTTTTCGGGTGTTGTATTTGCTGGCCCTAGCAATGTCAGTTTCATCATCATTGAAAATACCATCATCCGATTCAGAGAGTTTTGTTTTTCTGAGACGACCAGGGATTTCTGGAGTTTTATCGCATGCACTTTTATCCAGAAATGATTTACGCCTCTGTGGCACTTTTGGCGGATGCTCGTTTGGAGGGTCTCTAGTCAAAATAACTGGTAAACTTTGTCTTCTTCTTGGTGGTTCAGGGTCGATATTGTTTCTGTTAAGTGGAAACGTTCGAACGCTATTTAATGTTTCATTAGATCCAAAATAGTCTGACGTACAACTAGAATTTCTGTCATGTTGTATAGAGATTCCACTTTGCCGATCATATTTTTTCTGTTTATCATCAACTAAAGTTTGTTGAGAAGGGCAGTCATCACTTATTGTTGGAGGAGTGTCTATTTTTTTATCACAGGCCCATTCACTTAAGATAGATTTGTAGTCTCGTTTACTAAAAGTGGGAGTAGTTTCGACATTTTCCATTGTTTTTATATCTGTTGAGCTTCCGTACTGTCTGGTAATTGCATGAATTGGTGAGGGAAAGTTGTATTGTATTTTAAAATCAGAAATAACTTTAGATATGGAATATTCTCTTTCGGATTGTTTTGTGAGTACAGCTTCACATTGAATACTGGCTCTGCGAAGTTTGGGCCGTATTGAGTTATCCACTGGAGGAGGTGCAGTGGCGGTAACAACTTGGATGCTGGCTCTTCTTTGTTGAATATTAGATACTGGACGGACATTATATGTGGATTCAAAGTTTCTTTGGAATTCTTCAATTATTTGTTTTCGTGAACGTGTGTCCGTATTACTTTCGCTACTTTTCTCCGATTGATTAAGTGATTCCAGACTTGCACTGGTACACTCGCTTCCACACGAGCTGTTATTGTCGCTTGCAATACTAAACCTGACTCTATTGTTGTCATTTTGTTGATGGATTTCGTTATGCGACGTTGGCTCTTCTTTTATGCTGGCCAAACTAGATGATGAAAGTCTTGTGTGAGTAACAGATCGTCTCTGAAAAAGATAATTTTGACTTTAATTTGTTTAATATATTAGTACTATATGCAACTTCAGGACTGACATTTTTTAAACCAAAAATCAAAAGACCAAGCCAGTTTCAGGGATCAATGAGAGAACATAAGAACATGCATGAATATTGTTTAATTGTTGACAAGTCATATAGTTTGTATGCCCCCTTTTACGGAAGTAGAGGGCATATAGTTTTCTGGTCATTTCGTCCGTCCATCCCAAATGTTGCGAGATGGGGCATTATGTCTTTTGGACAGATTCTCCTTTTTTCAAATTTCCAGTTTGTGATGCCATTTTGCGTTTTTAAAATACAACGTACAATTAAAACCTATATATTGATTTATACGACATAGCTGCAAATCATCTATCGACTGATATTTAAAAAAAGCATATCAAGGCGCCATGAAACCATTAAATGGGTCTTTAAAAATTATGCAGAAACGGGTGGTTATAACATAATTACTTTAGAATCTGTTTCAGAAGAATTCAAAGCACTCTAGATCTGCATGTATTAATGTAATGCTATTTATCCTAGAGTTGAAAAGCCAACATAAATGCCTCGAAAATAAAAAAAAAGGGTCAAGATAATCATGAGATAATTTTAAGTGAGAAATATATATGTACGTGACACGCCATCCATCAAACAGATTTCAATTAACGGTAGCTCTTGCCCCTCCCCGTCTTACAATCGTCCCCAGCGGCGGATCCAGGCTTATAGTTAAGAGGCGCGTAAAATTGATTTGAATTTGTTTTTTAAGGTGGATTTTGTGCAATAAAACATAATTTTGTCAGTTTTAGGGGGGTTCGTACTCCAGGTACGCTTTTCCTTGTACGCCTGGTCCCACAGTAAAAAATAGTATACATATGAAATAATCCCAAAGCAAAGCAATGAAAAACAAATATATATATAAAATCACACTAATATAAAGAAAGGGTTAAATCTTCTGGTTCTTTGAGGATTTTTTATTGTGTAATTGTCATACAAAAAGGTGATGTAACCAAATTCCAATGATTTTGATTTCAATTTGAACAAGAATATTACATTTATACAAGACCGACTTGTTTGTTTGTCTGTAAGTCAAGTGAGATTTTAACATAGTCTCGAGTAGAGATTGTTTTACTTTAAGATTAGTGTCTTTTTCTTTGACAGTACTTGTAGTTTTTATTTTATTTTATTTTTCTGTTTTGATATATCAATATATAACGAGTCAAGCATTCCACACTTTGAAAACTTTTATTTTTGGCACTAATAAATTCTTAGCATACTGCATGGAAAGACCGCTGTAGCATTTCTTTCTGATGTCTGTCCCATGTAAGGATTAATAAAGGTAATATAATTTAGAATCTCCATTGTTGGGGTTGTCTTTCTAATATTACATTTGGTCCATGGCTTCACGAAAAATTTTAATGCTACATGTAACATAAATTAATACAATATGTCACCAACTGTGAGATTTTATTCAAATTCATATCATTAAATCATTTGTTTCTATTTTTTTCCTATTTTTTGCTTGATGACATGATGATGGCAAATGGCTCTTAAACGGTTTACCACGTGTTAAATAAAAAAAAAAAAAAAATCTCGAATGATTAAAAAATTAGTTTGGTCTTTCATCGTACTTGACTTGAATTCTGGCATTTGTATGTGATTCCATATTTTATAATTCTCTGATCCATGCGAAGTTTTGAAGAGCTTTTGGTCGTAGTAATTTGTTTTGCTCTGTTTAAGACTAATACTGTTAGGAATTTTACGGTAATGCTCTGATTCAATATTTTTGATAATGAGATCTGATCAGATTCAATAGAATTTGTCCATAAAATCCTTACAACTATGTATTCATCATCCCAAGTCAAGGGTTTTTTATTCGTGCGAGCCGAATGGATCGGAAAGTCTCAACATGTAAGGATGCAAAAATGAATTTGTTTAATTGTTCATATGCTTTTTTTCTTTCAATTCAAAATAAAAATGTCAGCAATGATATTACAAGTATCCATAAGCTTTAAAATTGAATCGGGGGCGATTTCCATTTTATTTATTTATTTTTTTGCGGTGAGTGATAGACTGAATGCAAACAGTTTTGGGCGAATAAAAATACTACAAGTTAATATGATTTAAAAGACAAATTGCATTAATTCCTATGAAAAGATCATTCAGGTATGAATATCAGTTAAATAAATACAGAAAACATAAATTCCTACGATTTAAGAAATTGAAAAGATATGAACACCTCAGGCACGTGTATTTATACAAGGTATTTAATTAAGCATCTAAGGTAAAATTGAGATGTTAAGATATGAATTCAAATTAGGAAGATTTTAGTGACTTAAGCGGTTATAAGGCGACTAGGAATCAAATCCTATGAAACATCTTTAAAGATAAATTGTTGTCCTTAAGCTTGTTCTTGTTGTTGTAATTCGTTGGTTTAATTGTAATTAAAATGAAAATCTATAGTATAGTAGAGTTACCATAGGTAATACAGCGTGAAAGATTACAGTAATATGTCCACTTACATGACTTAGAAGGACACCGTGAGCATGGTTTAGAAAAGAAATGAACCACTGCGAAGTAACCATACTGTCGCCTAAAGGAAATAATCATGGCGCAATTAAAATTATTTCAATTGTTGGGGACAAAAATGACAAAAGTTTTCCAACCTGAATTCCAAAATCTAGGCCGAGATTACTATACTTAATGTTTTGCGTGACAGCTTATAGTGCCATGGACTTGTACTCTTTATTTATATGGCATGTACAGAAACGCTAACGTTTCTGTATTTGTGCACTAAAAATGAAAAAGTAGCCAAAATACAACCGGGTAGGTCGAGGTTGAATGATAGTGGTTAAAGATGGTGCGCACTAGTGGTTACTAAGAATTTTTCAGAAAAAAATAAAAAATCAGCGAAAAAAATGAGTGAGTGAGTGAGTGAGTGAGTAGGTGTTTTACGCCCGTGCAACGCTTTATAGGTTATTTACAGGCGATGAACATGAAAAGGATGATAAAATGAACATGAAATGATGATGATAAATGAAATATATATATCATATATCGAATAGAAAGTATGCTGAACTTTATTGCTGCAGACCAAGGTCAGAAAATTCGGGTGCATCTGTTTTACTTGACTAGTACACTGGAATATGTCTAAACAAAGTTTACTTATTAAAACAGCTCTATTTAGTGGGGTGTGCCCCCGAAAATGCTGTACTATAAAGCAAAATAAACTATACAAATAATTGGGAGGCTGTGTTAAAAGAAGTGATGGCAGCTTCATTATAAGTTTCCTTATCTTAGAATTATACAATTGATATAATAGCAAACGTCAATATATTTACAGAGGCCTTTCTCGCTCCGCTTAAAATCCACAGACGAGACCTAAACGTGCGATCTCAGAACAATAAGAAAAAAAACACATTTTAATGGTATATTTGGTACACACAGAATGAAATAACCGTAAAGTCATAATAGGATTTCATAAATTATTATGTAATTTGCCTTTTAAGATTCGAATGGCAAACTACATGCATTTCTCTCGCTCTAAGGATTTGATTAAAACATTTGTAAATCGTTTTAGTATTCACAAATTATATTTTGTGATAAAGGTAAATCCGGCAAACCTGCGTTGCTACAGAACTATCTTAAAGTACAAATAGCACGGACTAATGTGACAGATATATGATATAAATCATGTAATCACCAAAAACTAAAGACATATTTGGTAGTCTAAATTAAATACGAGAAAATGTTTCGAAACATCTAGGTTGAACTGCATGTTGTACGTCGTCACATACAAAAATATATAACATTACTAATATAACTCATTTGTTGTTTCTTATTTTTTTCATGTAGCACCTTTCTTGCTATATGATACTCCCTTAAATATGTCGAAGGTGGTGGAAAAGATCAATTTTCTCATAATCAATTATTCAAATTTTACAAACCAAAAAAAAACTTCCGAGGACCTAGTCCCTTAATGATCGACATAAAAGGGAAATACAGAATAAAACGCCCATACAAAGAAGAAGCGGTTTGGGGAAGTTCACCATCTTCCTGATGTTGAACAAGTGTCATTTTTTTTTAGGAATTTTAAGATGCCACCAGTGTTTGATGTAAAACTGGCATATTAGCTAAAATGTATGTCTCAATTTTCCTGGTGTTAAACAAGTGTCAATATCGTGCCAAAATAATTGTATAGATATATTACACTTATTTCGTCGCCTTACGGCCATCAATAAAACTGTCCACGGCTAATGACTGGTTTTGGTATTGTTACAATCTTTCGAGTAACCTAATTATTAAAACATTCCTTTTCATCCCCTTTGCCAATTATGTTCTTAAAGAAATTTTTAGGTATATTTAACTTTTTTTTACAAATCAGTAGGTGCGGGTTTTTTTGTAACAGAAATAAATTGAGGCAATCTTTGCGAGTGTTTATTTCTCGTTATAATATTTTACCATGTATATCCTTTGAAACAAAATTTATCTTGGTTTTATTGATAAATCGTACAAAAGAAATTTTGTATTTTTAAAGTTTAGTAAATTTGTGCTCCCTTAGGGTTTCATATACCGTCTACTGAATAGAACGAAATGCCCACAGTCAGATGTCTCGCTTTTACTTGTTAAAATATGTATTACTTTTGTTGAAAATCACGACTTCGGTCTAGACATACATGCGAGAAAGTATTTAATATGTACAACATTTACATAAATCTCGCCATATCTTACTATCAAAATTCAATTCATTTTACAAAAAAATCGAAAATGATTTTCATCTATTGTATGTTTTGTCACTGGCATTAATGCAAAGCGCCGATACGTAAATCTACTACAAAAAAGTTACATTGCAGATTTTGTTTGAATCTATAAATTGAATTTTCATCGGTTATAAAACGAATTATTTCACGGCAAATTTTAATGAACTCCAATCATAATATTTTCTCGATGGACACCCTACCCCTATACAGTAAAGAAAAAATACAGGTTAGCAAACTTACCATATCTTGTTGGCCCGACACAGACCTGACATCTTCCATCATATCGCAATGTTTCTGTCGCAACATCTTCAGCTCTTCCAAGCCTGCCAAGTTAGCTTCATGTTTCTGCTGCAACCGAGATTCTGGTTTCTTTTTAATGATTGGCACTCTAAGTCCACCCGGCAGATCTCCCAATGACCTACTCCTAGGCACATACTCTGGTGGTTTCCTAGATTTTCTGGTGTACTTTATAATACATTCAGCATCAGTTTCCCCATTGTCACTCGTCACAATTTGAGTCCCCATCTTAAAATGACCGGCTTTACTTTAGAATTATTATTTCTATATCCATAGTCTTACATGAACTAAGTCAAAATTAATATAACGGCAAAGGTCAGTCACAGTCTGCTCTTTCACAATAGAAACTTAGGTATCAAATCATCCTTGAATTGTAAAACTAATGTTTAAGTACGTGCCTCCGAGCAGAAGGAAAGTGTATCATCGCGTAACCGATAATAACATCAAAACGGTTTTTAGTTTTTTTTTTACTTCGACAGTGCTTTAATATATCAGTACCGATAAGATATGCTTTAAAAATCAAATTTATATACACCACCTCCAGGCAAGCCCACAAATCACGTGTATATATATCACAATATACTATAACCATATAAAGAACTTAAAGAAAAGTAAAAGCCTACATGATCGGAAGACACTAAAAGAAGAAAAACAATTTCTGCATGGATTGGCAAGTTTATTTATATTCATAAATAAAACCGTAAAACCTTACCAGTCCGTTTTCCACCGTTAAAAAATTATCTGCCCTATTTTTTCGCTCTCCTGTAAAAAGGTTAAAAATTGTACCTTAAAAATACATGACGCTAAGGTGAGATGCACTCTTATACAATATGCGATTAAAAATCAGGTGTTGGATTAAGCGACTTGTAATTTAAAAGGTAAGGTCTAGACATATTTCTGCCTCTATGAATACAATCTAAATCACCATACTTAATGATAGAGATTCATTATTTTAACATAAACACGTCGTTAAGGCCAAGCGGAACTGATACTCTGTTTTTGTTAAAAAATTCCTGTGTATTTATTTCCATGGGTGCCACCTACACATTCGCTTTAGTAATTGCAAATACAAAAAGACACCGAATCAGCTAATTGGAAAAATTCTATGCACACGGGCAAAAAAGTGTAACACTTTTGAATAGCCCGTAGTCAAGTAATTTCAGGGGAATTAATGTTATATTTGACCAAGCACAAGTGGTGTGTTTGATAGGTTTTAATAGAGATGTAACATTGCGCAAAAGAAATAACAGATATATAATTTACATAATTTTGAAATGCAGACTTACTACCTCCATCTAAATTCTAATTCATGTATCGTTTATCTTTTAATTTTAACATTTGGATAGGAAAACTTTTGTTGCAGACCGCGAGGGGCAGATCCAGAATTGATTCACAGCAGAAAGGGGGGGTACCGCTTATAGTCTTCTGAGGAAAGGAGGAGGGTTTATGGCCAATTTCGCAAAAACCTTGCACGAAAGTAACAAACTTATTCAATGGAAAGGAGATTCAAAATCCCGATCATCCGCCCTCTGTATCCGACATTGCCATGATAAAATATATTGTTCAGATTTAAATTTGTGCGACTGTTTTCCATGATATTATGATGATGTTGAGGCTAATACAAACGACCACTGTTAATCTTGAAAAGGAAACTTGTCAATTGCATGGAAGTTTTGAAATGACTTTGAAAAGGGGGAGGCGTGGAATATACAAAAGCCGTCAAATTTGTACAGTTTCTATACATTAAAACGAATTAACTTATTTATAATATTACTATACAAGATGCATAACAATACATTTTGAAACAAAGAACAAAACCTTTAATTATTTGAATCCAATTCATTTATTTTATTTTATATAAACAGTTTGTGTTGCTACTCAAGCGATACACAATGTTTTTGTTTTCTTAACGGGTACGTTTATCAATTTTATATAAAACCGGTTCTCTATTAATTTAAATAAAGCGATCAAAGATCAACAAAACACAAGATTGGTCGTTATTCAATGTCTGTGTATTTAAGTAGGTCAAATCCTCGCAACTCAAAATAAATTAAATATCCTTTTGATTCTTTAAATGAAAATTTGTTTTATTTTTTTAATTTTCATACAATTTAAATGAAACTATTTTTTATAAAAATATTTTAGTGAATAGATAGTATTTTTCTTTTGTTATTTATCGCAATGTCAAGGACGGGTGTGTTCGTTGGGTAAATAGTTATAACACAGGCACTAAAAAAGAACCAACTTTAGAATTACGTATCTCTGTAAATGTTTGAGGTGCCACCTTGACTGTAGCATCAATTTATAGGAAAATATTTACTGTGTAACTGGAATTTTTTGTAGATTTTTCCTGTCACGGGCAAAAAAGTGTAACAGTAAATAACAACACCCCCCATTTGACACAAAAGTTAAAATATTTGTAAACGTAAAACATTTTCGGTCGTAATATTTTGTATGTAAGTTAAGAAATAAATGTTTAATCCGTATTTAAGAACAATTTTGTCAAAAAGTGTCGTTTAATAACTTTTTAAAGGTCTTGACAACAGCGTAAACAACCCAATAGCACTTTTCTACCTCGTTTGATAGAAGAGTTAAATTCTTTTGTTCTCTTTTCGGTGGAAATCGGACTGTTACACCTGAGCCTATGTATTGAATAAATATTGAAACAGGGTTTACCTAACCATGTTCTCTCTGATCGTTACTGTCAAAAAGTCTATCAATTAGATGTTAATTGCCCTTATTGACGATCAAATTGTTCAAATTCTTTAAAAAACACTATTTGCACAAAATTACCATATCATTAATATTCATATTTGATTTTTGAATAAAACAAAATGTTTTAAACTGAAGTAATACCAAAAAATGGACTAGCCTGAAAAAGTTAATTACAGTTATTATTATAAATGGTCTATTTTGACTTTTATGGCTGAAATTCCACTGGCATTTGGGGTCAGGGTAGTCTTTTTATTAGACTTAATAAGTCTATTATGTGTTTATAGAAATTCGCTTATATATTAGAAATAGTATAAAAGCGAAACCAAAATTTCTTTATACGGTGCATTAAAAATAAACTAAAAGATTATTCTGACTTAATTATGAATATATTAATGTTCACTTTTATATTATAAATGTACTTTTGCAATTTGTATTGAGGGCCTCAGGGAAGATTGGTTGTAAAACTAACTGTGTAACCCTCTTGAAATAAAGAATTTACTTACTTACTTACTACGTGCTTAAACGTATGTGGAAATTCTTGTCATATATATCTCTACCAAAATTTTTCAAAATTTTACCATTAAATCTATTTTTTTTTTCGAAAACATTAAGCTCCAAAGACAATTTCTACCTTTTGTAGAGCTCAATAATACTACACCAACAAGACTTTCTATGTCTACAGTGACTTCATTTTCAAGGCAAAGCAACACACATTTTATTTTTCAAGTTAAAAAGTTAAAGGTTGGACCTGAAAGGAGATCGTAGTAGAGCTAACTTAACGAAACATTTTAAAGCAACCAACAATTTTTATGTACTTTTACTTTTTATTTTTATCTAAAAAGTGAGTTTTGGTGTCGGTTGATTTTTCTTCAAAGATCTCTTATAAAACCATGCACTGAAGGAATTGCTTTAAAACTTTTCTCCGAGACCCTTCAAATGATTTTGATAAAAAAAAAATTATCTGTAAAGGCCTATGTACTTGATCATTTCGCAATGCCATTTTGATTTGTCAAATTTGTCAAAAATTAGGCAACGCTGATGTTGCCAAAACTTTGTCCACCTTACATGACAAATATGTTGTTGTACCTGCAGACAAAGCACCAAATATCACTTTTGTGTGCAAGAAACACTATATTGACTGTTTGACAGCTGAACTAGGTGTTGGTTTTACTAGCAATAGCACCGCCTACACTGCTATAAAACTGTCTAAGGAGGAAATTATTGACACTAACAAATCTGTTATTTCCTCATGTGGCCTTTCTGTTGGTGCCAACAATGATGACGTACATTCCATCCCTGTATTGGAATCCTAAATTTCATACAAATCCAAAAAAAACAGCGCTTAATTGCAGGATAATCCAAATGTACCACTAAACCTCTTTCAGTTCTGTTGACTTCAATACTTACGGCAATGAAATCCGGCCTCCAGAAATATTCCGATTGTTGTTATTCTAGAAATGGTATCATCCCGAAGAATTCGAAAGAACTGATAGAGTTTCTTAACTTTAAATCCGTTTCCTCTGGTAACAGCATCAAAACTTTCGATTTCTCCACACTTTACACTTCTATTCCACATGAACAACTGAAATCACGATTTGCACAACTGATTAAACTCAGTTTTTTTTTTTTAAAAGAATGAAAAACGCAGGTACAAATATCTGGTATTCGATTTCACTAAGACTTACTAAATGTCATCAATGAGTCTAAGAAAAAGAACAAATATACAGAAGATCAATTAATCGACATGCTCATTTTTTTATCCACAACATATTTTTTCAGTTTGGTGGACGTGTTTTTCAGCAAACAATAGGAAATCCAAAGGGCACTAATTGTGTACCTTTGCTTGCTGATTTTTTTCTTCATTCATATGAAGCGGACTTCTTACAATATAACATAGAAAAAAAGATCGTAGACTGGCTCTCTCTCACTTTCCGTTATATTGATGATGTCCTTTCACTGAACAATTCTCGATTTGGTGACTTTTTACATCTTACATATCATCAGGAACTTGAGATAAAAGATACAACAGATTCTAGCAAGTCTACTCCATATTTAAATCTTCATCTGATTCTCGAAATAGACTCTCAATGAAAACTTTCAACAAAGCTCTATGAAAAACGTGATGACTTCAATTTTCCAATTGTTAACTTTCTCTTCCTGTGTAGCAACATTCCGTCCGCTCCAGCTTATGCAGTTTACGTGTCACAAGATTCAGAGCTTGCGGGAATCACAAAAATTGTTATCACAGGGTTATGTTGCTCCTCGGTTGCTGCCTTCACTCAAGAAATTTTACGGTAGACGTCATGCTCTCATAGACAAACATTAGATTTTCATCTTTCAGATGAGTGCAAATGTTGGTTTGTCATAGGGTTTTGTTGTGTCTTCCTTTATCGGATATGACACACTGAATTGGAAATTGGCAACGCGACGGGTGTGCTATAGCAGGTAGGAACCGCTTACTCTTCCGGAGCACGTTAGTACACTCTCATTACGACTAGAGTTCGCGTTGATAATAATAATTGATATTCAGTAGTTTTTGTATTTCCGTGTTTTATATGTTGTCTGTTTTTTCGTCCTGTCCTTGTTTGTGTTTACTGGTTTTTCCTCTGCCCTTTCTGACTTTGACATTCGGATGCCCCAATGGTATACCTCTGCTTCAAATTTTCAATTTTAATGCGGCGGCTACGTGTAGCAATCTAGTTCTATCAATTTCAGCTGCTTAAAAAAATAAGGGATTGCTCTATAACTTTGTACACTTTTAAAGTCTTTAGGGTGTTTTTACCCGATTTGTGAAATTTATGACGGCCGATCAACCGACATGTCTATCGTTGCTAAATATAAAACATTTGTTTTTTGTTTTTTTTTTGTTTTTTTTTAAACTTTCAGCTCCCAAAGTTTAAGAGAGAGAAAATTTCTTCAGCATAAAAAGCTGTTAAAAAGTTTAAAAACTCTTCATTAAGTCGAATTTTCACGACGACTCCTTACAGAAGTTATTTTCCCTTGCTTTTAACGTGACCAGAAAGTACAAGACAAAAAAATGGTCGGTTTATTGAAATTTCAGATTCAAAATTGTCTGATGAGTTACGCTCCTTTAACTGTGTCTTTTGGGGGATCAATTTTGAACATTTTTAAAAAAAGTCTGTTTCTAACAAATGGCTAGAGTCTTTTGAAAATTAAAGTCCATTGGATGTCATTACGTTATACGAAAATAGAAAAACTGTGAGCAGCAGAATAAATAAATTCCTCATGCCTCCAAATATCAACGAAAAGAAATGTAAATGTTTTGCTATAAGAAACCCCAAAATAATGTGAAAGTTTCATGGAAATCCATCAAGGGTATTAGGAGGAATAAAGGAAAAGAGATTGGAACCCCCTTATCGTCCAACGTCCTTGTTTTTCTATGGGAAACCCCTAAAATCAAATTGGCCAACTTTTAAAAAAATTAGGTGTACATCTACATTATGTCACAAAGATTGTGTGAAAGTTTCATGAAAATCCATCAAGGGGTTTAGGAGGAATAGTGGGTAGGAGATGGGTACCCCCTTGTCGTTCAATGGCTAATTCCATTTTTTACAATGGGAAACCTCAAAAATCTTTTTGACCAACTCTTAAAGTAGAAGGTGCACATCTACATTTTGTCACAAAGATTGTGTAAACGTTTCATGAAAATCCATCAAGGGGTTTAGGAGGAGTAGCGGATAAGAGATGTGTACCCCTTGTCATCCAATGGCTAAGTCCATGTTTAACTAATTGAAATCGCAAAAATCATTTGGACCAACTTTTAAAATAGGAGGTGCACATTTACAACAAGGGGTTTAGAAGGAGTAGCGGATAAGAGATGGGTACCCCCTTATCGTCCAATGGCTAAATCCATGTTTTACTATGGGAAACCCCAAAAATCATTTTGACCAACTTTTAAAATGTCTACATTTTGTCACAAAGATTGTATAAAAGTTTCATGAAAATCCAATAAGGGGTTTAGGAGGAGTAGCGGATAAGAGATGGGTACTCCCTTGTCATCCAATGGCTAAGTCCATGTTTAACTAATTGAAATTGCAAAAATCATTTGGACCAACTTTTAAAATAGGAGGTGCACATTTACAATAAGGGGTTTAGGAGGAGTAGCGGATAAGAGATGGGTACTCCCTTGTCATCCAATGGCTAAGTCCATGTTATACAAATTGAAACCCTAACAAGACCAATCGATGTCTGGCCCTGCGTCGCACGGCAAAACGCTGACCCCTGTACGTTCTAGGCCCAATATAGACAGTCAAAATATTTTGACACTTGCATCCTATGGTGGACTTACAAAGCATATTTGTCACATGCCACCCAATATTGTAAAAATAGACACAAAAAAATAGTTTCTATTTTTGTTCCTTTTGGTCCCTTTATTGCTAAACAGAAAAGGTGGGTCAAGAAAAAATTTTATCCTCCATTTTGTATCCAATATATGACCAAAATTAACTTGTAAAAATAAATTTCTAAATCAGACCATGAATAAAAAAATGTCACATTTTTGCCCCTTTTGGGCCCCTGGTTCCTACACAAAAAGAGAGGGGACACCCAAAATCATCCCCACCCTTTAATTTATGGTGAGTAACACTACTGTAAAGTTTCATAGCATTTGGTCAACCAAAACAAGTTATTGCGGAAACAAATAAACAAGAGGCTCCCAGGAGCCTGAATCGCTCACCTGAGTAGAGCTAAATTAGCTGAACATTTAAGCAAGCAACAGCTTTTCTCTACTTCAAAAGTCTTCATTCTATAGGCCAAAAACACTATTTTTCGCCTTTAAAGGGGCTGTAACCCCTATAAGTGGTCATCTGACAACTTTGACCTTGTGGAGACTTTTGTAGAGCTAAATGAGCTGAACATTTAAGCAAGCAACAGATTTTCCTTATCTGCAATAGTTTTCATTCTAAAGGCCAAAAACACTATTTTTTTCCTTTAAGGGGCTGTAACCCTATGAGGGGTCATCTGAAACTTCGACCCTATGGAGACTTTTGTAGAGCTAAATGAGCTGGACATTTAAGCAAGCAACAGCTTTTCTTTATCTGCAATAGTTTTCATTCTATAGGGAAAAAACATGAAAAACGCTGCTTTTGACCTTAAAAGGCCATAACCCCTATCAAGGGTCATCTGACAACTTCAACCCAATGGAGACTTTTGTAGAGCTTAATGAGCTGAACATTTTAGCAAGCAACAGCTTTTCTCTATCTGCAATAATTTTTATTCTATAGGGCAAAAACATGAAAAAACGCTGCTTTTGACCTTAAAAGGGCCATAACCCCTATAAGGGGTCATCTGACAACTTTGACCCAATGGAGACTTTTGTAGAGCTTAATGAGCTTAACATTTTAGCAAACAACAGCTTTTCTCTATCTGCAATAGTTTTCATTCTATAGGGCAAAAACATGAAAAAACGCTATTTTTGATCTTAAAAGGGCCATAACCCCTATTAGGGGTCATCTGACAACTTCAACCAAATGGAGACTTTTGTAGAGCTTTTGATTCTGAAGAGCCTGAGGTCCTTCAGATTTTTTCTATCTGTTCTAGTTTTCAAGTTATAAGTCTTTGAATGTGATTTTACCCTATGTTCTATATTTAGTAACAGCGGCCATGTTTGTTAACAAATCATAAAGCCGAACACAGTTTTTAAACATCATGCCCTGATTAATACTTGGACCAAGTTTTGAAAAATTCCATTCAGTGGTTTCAGAGGAGAAGATTTTTAAAAAAGTAACGGACGGACGACGGACAACGGACGACAGACGACGGACGCATGGCGATGACAATAGCACACTTGACCCTTCGGGTCAGGTGAGCTAAAAAGTTGCTTTTTTGGCCCCTTTAGGGCCCTTAGTTTCTAAACGAAAAAAGAGGGGACACCCAAAATCAGCCCAACCCTTCCTTTTATGGTAAGTAACATTACTGTAAAGTTTCATAGCATTTGGTCAACCAGAACAAGAATTATTGTGGAAAAAAATTAAAACGTCGCTTTTTTGGCTCCTTTTTGGCCCCTAATTTCTAAACGAAATTATAAAATGACCCCAAAAGGGGAGGTGCACATCTTCAATATATCTGTAATCACTGTGTAAAATTTCAGAAAGATCTAGTGTTTGGTTTTTGAGATTCAGATTACACAAGACATGCACCCCATAGCGGGACGGACGGACGGACTGACGGACGGACGGAGTGACCCGACTACTAGACCTGCTTTCGCCTTTGGCGACGCAGGTAAAAACCATTTGGACCAACTTTTAAAATAGGAGGTGCACATCTACATTATATCACAAAGATTAATATATGTGAAAGTTTTATGAAAATCCATCAAAGTGTTTAAGAGGAGTTGCGGATAAGAGATAGGAATCCTGAGGTGTAACGGAAGGAAACACGGATGGACGGACACTCCTATCACTATATACCCCCACTTTTCTAGCGGGGGTATAAAAAGGAGAGAAGAAATAACCACAATGTTCATCATAAATGATCTCCAATTGCAATTACATGTACTACCAGGACCAAATAAAGGATAAAAATTTAGCAGATCCTAAGCAGTCACCAGGAAGAATTTCTGGATAAGACATATACTCCTATGTGCTTCAGCTAGTTCGTTTGTTATTGCTTTTCTCCCAAGTAGCACGATTTCGGCTAAATCAGCGAGATGAACATGGTGATAAAATAAACCTGAAGTGATGATGAAGTGGAGAAAATGAGGACACAATGCAAGTTGGAGAGGAGAGTTGTGACTGCTGTTGGAAAAAAGAGCGATGGGACAGGACTGGACGGCTATTTAGCCTCCTGCATGGGGATCCTACTCTTATCGATACCCGCAGCAGGGTTCTTTAATGTGCAAGGAATGTGACATTTTTTCCATGACAATCCCGGCATTCATAATGACAGGGTTGCCCCATTCAACCACATTGGCACACATCTCAGTCACTTTGTGGGCACTACAGATGAAGGAACACCACACGCCAGATCACCATACATCCACTTCAAAAAATATAGGTTATACAACTCAATTAAACACTTGAAAACCAAATGTTATAAAACTCAATTAGAAAATAAGGATAAATATTAAGTATTGGTTAAGAAATTGTTTATTTTGTGCATTCCTAATTTCTTTAAGTATGGATACCGGTAATAAGAACAAGACGCTCACAGGAGCCTTAATCGCTCATCTGGTTCTTCAGCTGTAAGGGTCCCTTCTATGAGCTATTTCCCCTATAAGTGTTATCTGACAGCTTTGACCCAATGGAGTTTGTTGACCTCCATGAGCTGAAGGTTTAAGCAAGCAACAGTTTTTTTTCTGTCTAGTAGTTTTCATTCTCTAGCACAAAAATGTGAAAAACGCTAATTTGACCTTGAAAGGGCTATAACCCCTGAAGGGGTCAACTTCGACCAAATGAAGAAATGAGCTGAAGGTTTAAGCAAGCAACAGCTTTACTCTATATGCAATAGTTTTCTTCTCTAAGACAAAAACATAAAAAAAAACACTACTTTTGGCCTTGAAGGGGTCATCTGAAAAACTTGACCCAATAGAGACTTTTGTGGATCTTTTGATGCTTAAGAAGTATATTGCATCAGATTTCCTCTATCTTATATATTTTCTTATTTACAAGCCAAAACTAGTAGTCTGACCCCCTGATCTATTTTTAGCAACAGCAGCCATATCTTTTGACAAATCAAATATCAAAACACACCTTTTGTGTGGGACACTTCAAGGATCAATCATACTAAGTTTTATTTAATTCTGTTCAGTAGTTTAGGTGAGCTGATTGTCAAACACCTTACTGTCATTAGTCTGGTAGCAACACTTAAGATATGAAGTTACAAAAAGCTTTAACTGTTTAAGTTATTGTGCAAAAATCCAGTTTTACTTTGTTCACTAGGAGTCCAACATTCGAATGTTCCATCAATGGAGTTAAAAGGACATATTTTTTCTTTGTTATAAGGTAAAGAAGGCAATATTTATACATTTGACTAGACATGCTATCCACCTGACTGAAAAAGGCACAACCTATGCAATATTCATTCTGACAAAAATGTAATTATGAATGGCTAAGCAGTTAAATGCAGATGAAGGATTAATAACTATAACTTTTATTCATAACAATTCATAAAATAAATATATTTAAAAGTATAAAAAGTTACCAACAAAAATAACAGTGTTATTTGTTCATTATTTTGGTGGGTAATAAAATGAATTAACTTAATAATCTATCTGTAAAATTTAATACTATCAAGTGCCTGTAGCACAAAAATTCTTGAAAACAAAAATAAAGATTTAAATTCTATGACATGAAATCATTTATAATTTATATGGAGTAAATGAACATGGGACCACAACATATATGTTAACTCCAACTGCAAGAAATTTTTATGAGCTGTATGGCCATTTCAGCAAATTATTCCTCATCAGAGCACTAGAATCCAAAAAAAGGAAATCCACAAATAAAAAAATGTTGAAAATGCATAAAACCAAATGAAATTTAAATAAATATAGCTGAGGGCAAAACTACGACGGAGGGAGTTAAACCTTAAGTTTTAGAATTTATTTATATTTATTAAAAAATAAATAAATGCACTACTGGTAATAATTTAAAGGCATATTGTCTACGGCAAACTCATTTTTTTTACCCCCCAATTTTTTGGTGTCAATTAGACCGAAAAGCAATAAAATGAATATTGAAAAACAAATTTGCCACAAATTTTGCCTCAAAAGTAGTTTATTTTGATCAAAGTAGCTCGACAATATTGATTGATATTTTATTTACCTGCATTACGTCACATTGACACAGATTTAGACTGAGTAGTTTTAATGCGGACACTAATCGGAATCTCGGGTTTTGTCCCCGAATACATTGATATGTTGAAAAAAATACCAATATTCTTCGTGTTTACCTTTTAAATCACATTCAAAACTTAATACAGGCAATAATTATCGGTTTTATTCATTAAGTAGCTCTAATATTCGGTTGCCGTTTTAATTTTCTTCCGAGCTAAAACTTCGAGAAACAGATTATGCACCACGTGCAAGAACTATGGAAGTTTTCAATCAAATAAAGTATAGTGCGCATGCTTACAGCTCATCTACATCTCATGAATATGAATTTTTGTAAAGCTTTACAAATATTATATATTTTTCAATTTTTGAAGTAATAAGGTACCCTAGTGGTATTTTGAATCTTTCTAAATAAACAAAACGAATAGCCAGATGACAATTTTTTGGTTTTACAAAAAAATAATTTTTCGTAGACAATATGCCTTTAATTGGTGGTTGTAAAAATGATTGAATTTTAAAAAAAAAACATACTAGAAAAGGAACAGGCATCTATACAAAGACAATTCAATAACAAAACTTTAAAATATTGATTTATCATATTTCAAGTGTGCATATATTTTTTGTTCTTTAGAGGCCAATATCAATCTGTCAATCTGTCAATCATTAAAACTGCCAATGCATCAAGATGAATCTGTCCATTGCCTGAACAATCTCTCATCTGAAGGTTTATCAAATTTTGGTACAAAGTCAATTTCTACGATATCTGTAAATCCCTCTGCTTTACTGGGTGCATCATAGTTCTTCTTAAACACATTATATCCCACATCAGGTATTCTCCTAACTTGTCCATTTGTCTGATTCTGTCGCACTAGATTCAAATGATGAGCTAATTCTAATGATGTTTTCATGACAAAGCATCTGCAAGGAATACCTAAAAGAAAAATGAGAATTTTTTCTTAATATTGATTTTTGCTAAAATATGATCTATAAATGACATTTAATGATGCTTTTTCTTGTCTTTTCATAGAAAAATGTGAAAATTTATATTATTGCAATATTTTTCTTTTCCCTTCATTTGCCATGTACTCAGAAGCACCAAAAAATGCAGGACTGGAAGTCAGACTTATATTTTATACTAAGGTTTACCTACAGGTCAAAGTTACTTTACCATGAAGGAAGTGTGGTATCATCATGAAACTTAATAAACATATAAATCAGGATATGAACAAACTAAATTTATCATTAAATTGTACCTGCCTCATGGACTTCATGGTTGATTGATCATAGAAAAAGGGGGGTGTTATACTTAGGTTTACCTACAGGTTGAAGTTACTTTACCATGAAGGAGGTAAGGTATCATGAAAATTTATAAATCATTTAATCATCATAAAATTATCTTCTTAGAATTAACTTCATGGTTTGGTGAATGCGGGGAAATATAAAGGTTGCAAGATGGTGCATTATGTCTTTTGGACATATTCTTGTCATTTCTATGATGTTTAATGTTATGTCTATTATAAAATAAAGACTGGAAAATCAGGAAAACCTGTAAAAATCAGGAAGGTTGTCAGCCCTGAAAATGTTTTTTTAAAAATTATTATGTGATCATCAGAAATTACATTACCTGCTTTTTTAGCAATATCTATAAATTCTTTCCTTGCTGCTTGAGATGGATTGGTATTATCTGCTACCACACTTTTACCAGACTTTACAGCTTCTTTGGCAGCCTAGAATTATATAGTAAATCAATCAGTACATCTGCAAATGTGAAACATTTTTAGATACAGATTTATTTTAAATTACCTCAAATTGTCATTTCAATGGTTATTTATTAGTGCAATTGACCTGGATACATTTTTTCTTTAAACATGTGAAATGCCAACTCACATTGTTGTTGGTTTTTAAAAAATTAAAATAGTTGTTTGAAAGCTTTGAAAATGAAATATTTTTGTTTGGTATTCCTTTGAAAAATATGTCATGTATATCCTAGACTGTTAAAAGAAGTGGATAATCAATAAATATGATGCCGATATCTAACTTGTCTACCTTAATGCATTTTTCCATTGTGCCCATTGTATCTCTGTTCACAACCACATAACCATTCTTCTCAAAATGTTTCCTTCTAAAAGTACTTTTCCCTGATGCTGGACAGCCACATATCACAACAACTTCTTGTTTCTAAATAACAATATACCGGTACAGTTTCTAAGATGATTTTCTCTTCTGATGCTTTATACTTGCTGATTTATATGAGTTTTACTCATATCCAATTGCTATTTTAGATAATGTGGTTTGTGATTAATATCTTTTTTTATTAATGTCATGTATGTCATTTTTTGGACTCTATAAGATTGGCAGATCTTAATTTTCCTTATAAAAAAACAATATGAAAACCGTTATAAAAAATTGTTTGTTTTGATTGTTGTTGTTTTTAATGGTTTCTGGTATAACTTACAGATGAATGATATTGCTCTTTCTTGGCCTTTGCAGCTTTGCTTAGATATGCATTTGGATCAATGGAACGCCAATCGAAAGCTGCTGGCTTTTCTTTTAAGAAATATTCTTCTGGAGTGTAGAAATCTAAAGAATAAGTATCAAAGCAATGTTTTTTTTCTAAATTCCATGTATCAATATACATATTACAACTACTTTCAGACTATATCTGGATTAAATTGTCCAACAACAAAAATGTGGTTTCTTTGCTTTTTAAAAATAGATATTGTGATTTGTTTGTCCTGCACATTTAATCCATAGCAATTCTCTCTTTTAAAACAATATTAAATATCAATAAATTCTAAGAAAGAATGAAAGTCACATTACAATACATGTACAAATTAAATTCTCCATTAATGAAAATACAACTAAAGGGCAATAACTCAAAAAAATTCTCTATTTTTAAAATAATCATGAAACACCAAGTTTCAGAACATGTATATTCATTTGTTAACATTTAGATTTGAAAAGCATTAATAAAAAAATATCTAATCTCATATTCTTCTTGATTCTTCCCAAGTTCATAACATCAGTTTTTACCTATCCCAAGATTAGCAGCAAACATTCTGTCACTACATGAGAAGTCCTTAGGTTTTCCTGGTGCCCATTCCTTAGCTCTACCAGCAGCATCACCAACATATACACATTCAGACATATTTAACTAAAAGAATAAAACAATGGTAAAACATTTGAACTATTTTGAATGTTAAACAAGTTGGTAAGATGATGTAAATAAATAAGCAGATGCATAAACAGTTTATAGAAATTCAATATTCACCAAATTTTTCCTTTTTTCTTAAGTTTTCTCTTTTCTTTTCAAGGTCATCATATTTGCTGATTTACATAAATTTACAAATTTGTATTGGCTTTGCTTTTTTTCACTTCAATATTTATTATATGATTATGTCCTTTTTATTGTAGGATGCATGGACTTACTTCGTCAATGTTCCATACAAAAAAAGTGTGAGTGTGCAATTTTTTCCTCAAAAAACACATTAAATGCCCATATACATAATAGGTACAGTGGCATAATGCAATGAATGTGCGCTTTTTCAATAATTTATTAAGTTGTCTGTCTTTAACTTCAGTAAATTATTGGTTTTGTCTTTGCTACTTACTTTTACACTTTTATTGCACAGCTCTACAAAATATTCCCACATCATTGTGCTTGGTTTTCTGAAATGGTTGGTCCCAGTACATGCAAAAACCTAAATTTATAAGATGAAAAGAGTTTTGTAATATCAAATAAACATTTTTTGTTAGGGAAATCTATGAGATGCATATTTAAGTGCATATCTTGGCTTTACTGATATTTTGCGTGTTTATAATCAATGCTGACTATCTTTATGCATATAAAATAGTTCCTTTTCACAAGCAACACATTCATTCTTCTACAAGAATATAATTTATTAAAGAACATACACACCTCATTTAAGTCACTTTCTAAAGTAACCTTCACTTGTGTTTACCCTATTTAAAATCAATCCCATCAGTAGCAGCGGAGAAATCGGTTACGAAAAATTGTCTATTTTTGACCCTTAAAAAAGTCAATGTCAGCTCAGAAAACAGGAAGTAGATGCGCAACTGGCCTGAAAAGGAGAAGCATGGAACAACTCATCATGCTCAAGCTGTGTACCAAATTTGAAATCTATATTTTTATTACGAAAGTTTGTATCAGACAGAAAGTCGGACGGACGGACAGATTAACAGACAAGGTGATTGCAATATAGCCCCCTCTCTTACGAGTCGGGGTATAATTAGTTTGTCTGTTAACTTACATATATGGGAACACCAACTTCTTTTATGATTGCCTCTGTTTTCTTCATAAACTCTTCAGGTGTCACTTTGAGTTTTTCGATACCAGCTTGATTTGTAAAGAAAACAACCCTGTATCCATTGTGGTCCAGCTCTTGTAGCTTGCTTGGAACACATTCATCCCAAAACTCCCAATCAGAGGCACCTACAATGGAGGAAGAAAATGTGTAAATTCATTTTGTTATTAAATATTTGATATGACATCTTTCGTATTATCCAAAATTGTAAAAATGTTCAAAACTCTTTGCTGCTGCTTGTTTTATGAAATTATCATTTTTTTTTAAGTTGATTTAAAAAAAAAACATATATGAATACAAGAATTAATATAAGAGTTTTGTCAAATAGATGTATATAACCAATATTAAGGTCATTAAAAAATTAATCATGATACATTGTATGGACTTGCATTCTTTCAAAATGCTTTAAATATATTTTACCTGTTGCAAATTTTCTACCACTTGCTGTTTTTATCACAGTGAAATCTATATCAAATGCAGCCACCTTATCCCTTCCAGGTAGTGTGTCTGATGTTAACTTGAGCAGGGGACACACCCCCTTAATGACATCTCCATACTGCTGCCACTTCAGATCCCCATCTAGGTCCGTTTCACCTCTGGCACGTTTTGCCTTGACTTCTGAATCGCATGCTGCTTTTCTTTTTGGTCTTCCCATGATTGTACACTTGTTATTATTTTTAATTCCTAAATTTTTCAGTGAAATATAACAAACAGGTATTTAGATTTAATAAAACCTATATACATAAGTTGTCACATGAACTATGTATCTAATGTTTTCTGTGAGAAAAATCTTTTTAATTATAGACTAGTTGACAAAACAGATTGAATTTAAATCACTGAAGAAAATGTGAAGTTACCTCTATTTATAAACAAATACAATAATGTGTATTGATAATAAATGTACATGTTTACACCTGTTTTAGGGGAGATAATCAAAATTTAAACAGGTTGGGAGAATTTAGTTTATTTTTGCTCCCAAAATAATAATTGTTTAAGGTAAACTTTGAGTGGATAAAATGACACAAAATATTTTCATTGTTTTTTTCTATTATGGATACACAGTCACTTTAAAACAGTATATGTTATAGTAGACTTTCTTGGATGATTAAACTTGTGAGAATTTGTTGCTAGTTGTGAGATTTTATCAAACCATGTGATCAGTGATGCAGGTGTTACATACTATTAATTTCTACAAATTTGCACCAGTCAAGTATCTGGTGATATTCAACTACATATGTAGACTGTTCCGATCACTTGGTGTCTCTGCCTCTACTTACCAGATTGAAGTCCACAACTCCTATAAAAGTGGGAAACATGTAGTATGTTTTATGTGAAATTTGTTCCAAAAATGCATGTGAATTTTAAACAAATAAGCTAGTGAAAATATGTCTTATGCTTAAAAATTCTTGTGTTTTTCATTATGTTCTAGATGTTACAAAGATGCTTAATGTGATTTAAATTTTCAATTTGTATATATCGTTGCAGTTGTCCCATAAGTCTTTATTTAAAAATGTACCAAAGTCTGCCTTTTATTACTTTAATTACAAACCAAAACCAAGACAAGCTCCAGACCAGAGATAGCCGTTGAATAAATAAAGAAATGGAACAGTAGCACATCACAGCTAATCCCCTTACTTGTGACATTTAAATGCAAGTCAAGATTACATAAATCTGGAACAGATGCCAATTACTATCCAAGATATACCCATTTTCAAAATATCATTCCTCTACTAATTAGAATTGTGGAGATATGCAACTTAACCAAAACTTTAATCAGAGTCATTCAAGCAAAAAATGAAGGTCAAGGAGACATTATTTAGGTATGGATCCAAGATGTACCAACTGACCCAATATCATCTCTTATCACTTGTAGTTTTATGGACCTTAACCAAAACTTTAACCAGAGTCATTCATGCTGAAAATATAGGTCAAGGTCACATAATTTTGGTACCAATGCTGGTTACTAACCAAGATGTACCAAATGACCCAATATCATCTCTCTATCACTTGCAGCTGCTGAGATAACACCTTAAACAAGAGTCATTCATGCAGAAAATATAGGTCAAGATCACTAAATTTTGGTTTTGATGCCGACTACCATCAAAGATATACCCAGTGACCAAATATCATCAATTAAAGAAAATAACAACTATAAAGTCATAAATCGAGTTTTGTAGAGCTTTTGATATTAGAGAAGAAAAGTTGCCTAAATTTTTGTATATTTGTAATACTATCCTTGCTTTAAGCCAAAAATTGTAGTCTTACCACAATGTTCTATCTTTAGCAACTACAACCAGATTCATTGGTCAATGGGCATAAATATTAATAAAGTTGGTCAAAATACCTAACAAGTGTGGCCACTAGAAGTATGTGTCGCCTGCCGGCACCATCACTAAAATCAACTACCTAAGCTTTCATTTCTTGATATAACACAAAAAGTGTCTGTATACGAAATATCAGATGCCTAGCTATTATACTATTCAAGCAATCCATTGTCCAAACAAGTATTTCAAAAAGTTTTCTGCCTGAAAAAAAGACCTAAGTTCACAGTCACTGGAGCATAAAAATGGGGTCATGGTCACATGGCATGGTGACAGTTGCGTTGTCAATAACTGCAACTGTCTGTATACCAAATATCAGACGCCTAGCTATAATAATTTTTCAGCAATTCATCGTCCACAAAAGTCTTACAAAAAGGTTTTTCGGCCTGAAAAAGACCTAAGTTCACAGAGTCACTAGAGCGTGAAAATGGGGTCAGGGTCACATGGCATGGTGACAGTTGCAAAGACCATAACCTGAACTGTCTGTATACCAAATATCAGATGCCCAGCTATTATACTTTTCAAGCAATTCATTGTCCACAAAAGTCTTACAAAAAAAAATACGCCACCGCCGCCGTCGGAATGTAATACCTATGTCTCGCCTTCTGCGACTATTGGTCGCAGGCGAGACAACAACCAAGTATGAAAAGTTTCAAAGCAATTCTTTGAGTGATTTTAAAGAGGATCATTTAAGGAAAGTTAATAGACAGAGATAACTGATGCCAAGTGATAACAATATCTCATATGACACTTTGGTCAGATGAGCTTTAAAGGTGTCTGTTTCTGGAAACAATATCCCTACAGTAAACAGATGATTCTAAAAAGGTATTCAAAATGAAGTATTTAGCTTAACCTTGCATATACATTGTATCATCAAATGAGAAGAAGTCAAGGTGCTTCATTCTATTTTAGTGTGAATGACACCTTTACCCCAATATTCTGTAAAAGTTTCATTAAATTCAAATCAGTGATATGCACTCTTATCTGTTATCAAATAAAGAAAGAAGACTTAACAATAGGATTAACAAGGAATCTGTGAGCTACTGTGAATCAGTATACCCCTGCTTCCCCTAAAATTAACTATGTCTGTAAACAGGGAGTTGATATCTGACATACCTTATTTCAAAACCAGCAGTAAAGGACCTCATACTGATTTCATATACCAAATATCAAGTCCCTGTGATGAATAGTGGGCAGAGAAAACTGTTACAAAAAATTTTCAACAATTGAACAGAAATCTTGAAAATTGACTAAGTTGGTAAACAGGAAGAAGACTTCCAACAGATCTAATTTCAGCATTAACAATAAAGAACCTCATACTAAAGCCATATTCCAAATTTCAAGCCACTTTAATATGCAGTTGCTGAGAAAAATGTTATGAAAATTTTAGGCAATTGACCAGTAATATTGAAAATTGACTAAGTCAGTAAACATGACAGACCTAATTTTGATACTCGCGATAAAAGACCTCATACTAAAGCCCAATACCAAATTTTAAGTTACTGTAATATGTAGTTGCTTAGAAAACTGTTACGAAAGTTATCTTGCGGACGGTCAGGGGTAAACCAGTGTACACCCTCTTCTTCGAAGCAGGGGTATAATAAATGTTGCATTCTTGGTAGTTATAATGTGTGTAAGCACAAAACAGAAGTTACTTAACGACTATATATCTCTCATGATGTTTTAATACAAAAGATTGAATAAATAGACATATACATCAAACTTAATAATCAAACAGTGTCCCCCATGCATCCCCCTTTCTAGTTCTGTCTATATGTGTGCATGATACTGTTATATTCCATTTTGTTCAATAATTAGCAATCTATAAAAACAACCTGATTTTCATTTAAAAAGTATTCATTGACAAAGACATGACAAACAAAACAAAAACTCAGGACAATTTTTCCATGAACAATGCAAGTTTTTAAAATATGATAGTCATAAACATCTTATTCTTCCATATAACTGAAAATCTGTCTGTAGGTAAACTTCAAACTTTTTTTATCACCTTAAAGCCCAAATGTCATTTCAAACCTAGAAACTTTTTAAAAATTTTTCAGTAATGGATAAGATAACTTTTTCTCTTACAATGGGTACAGTTTAAAAAAATCAAAATTTACTGTACAGATAACAATGAAGATAGGACTTAATAGACAAAAATCTTACCAAAATTATCAACAAGCTTTAAGAAAATATCTACACACCAAGACATATTTGACAAATGTTAAAACGATCACCTTTGATGTAATGTTAAGTTTTAATAGGGGTATTCACACACAATATATGTCCATAAAATATGACAATAATTTATATATGACTTTAACAAAGTATCATGATCCAGCATGTGAGAAGTATGATGACATAACAACTGACTCTAAATAGTTTTTAGTTATCAAAGACTACAAATTTACATGACTTATATACAAAGGTTAAAATTCTTTCTATTAATGTTCTATCAAAGTAAACTGATAAACAAATTTGTTCAAGAAGATTGAAGATTAAAGTAATATGAGGACTAGAAAACAAAGAAACATTAACAAATATGCAAGTCTATAAAAATAAGTCTTTCAAAGCTATACTCTGCAATCACACTTGTATTTGATAAGTCTCATTTTGTCCATATGAGTAGTTGCTGTTTTTTCGCTCTCTTATCATTTTCAGGTATTCAGATTACTCAGGTAAACTACCTTACAAATACATTATTAACCCTGGGTATACATTTATAGGATTGGTTTAAACACAAATACTGGCCTCTTGATAATACAATAGTTTACACAAAAAGTCTTTATAGAAAACTATCAATCATGTAAGAAAGTAAAAAGTTACATGTAGAACAAATTTCATCCATATTAAATAATCTTAATAGGATGTCTTGAACTGTGTGCATTCATAAATATCATCTGTCGAGACCTCTCTAAATTATAATTCAGAAAATTTAAGCACCAATTAACAGAGAAAGATTGATGAAGCCAAAGCAAATCAAGCTTTTCTCATTATATTTTTTGCCACTTCGAGTGGTTGTGTGATTTAAGATATGTACCATTTTTCAAATGTTGGGGCATAACTTAATCTTTAAATTTTTGGTAACTTTAATAAGCTCAAACCCTTTATTCGAAAGTTCAAAGAATATAACACAGAATTTTTTCATGTTTAAAGATTTCAAAATTCAAAGCTCATATTTTTATTTTTCCTGTTGTGAAGTGCTGAATTTTAATCAGTTGTGTAATTCACTTACGTTTTAAAAGAATAATTTAAAAAAAAAAAAACAATTAATGTGTGCAAGTGTATCCTTAAATTTAATGATATTCCTAAGTATTAATGTAATTCTAAATACAACACAGCAGATAAAAACTTTTATAGGGTATGAAAACGTCTTATAAAGATTTTTAAATATGGTTCAAGACTTGAAGAGTAAAATGATTGAATTTTGTTTCTATCTTAGAATTAAAACATGATTCTTTAAACAGTACTAAATCCAAATCATATTAACAAACTAAATAATTCTAATAACACTTGTAGTAAAAATACTATACATATAAATTATCAAAAACAATAACAAAAAAACTTGACCTCTTTAACATTATCAAATGGACAAAATGAGAAGACTTATCTCACTAGGAAGGAAAATAATATAATTTCATCTGGCAGTTTATAAACAAAAATTTATAATAAACTCTATCATGACAACAAAACTTAATCACAATACAAAACATTAGTGTTTATAAAAAAACAGATACAACTTCCCTGGTCACAGGGAGGCTTAGTGAAAATATCACATAGAATTTACACAATAGATATCAAAGCACTATTATTGATTAAATTATACACTATCTTACATAATGTACATTATATGCCATTTCTTGTCAACAATTAACACTGGCTATAATATATACAGAGAATGAGACAGCTTTATCTGTGGTCACGTGATGTGGTGCGACGTCTCTTGTTTGCGGGAGGTAGAGTTTCGGTTGCATCTAAAACAAACAAGGTAGTTGCATTAGAAGTAGGGTATAAAAAGTGTAAAACTGTATACATTAAAAGTAATAGCATATATAAAGTATGTAGATGCATAAGATCTTTTATGTACAGTATTTTAAGAGCTAGTTTTATTTGATGCAGACAACTACAAGCAAAAAATTGAATTCTTAATTAGAACTACATGTGTATTTCTTTGCTTGAACATTTCA
Organism: Arcuatula senhousia; assembly: GCA_963971305.1. NCBI lineage: Eukaryota > Metazoa > Mollusca > Bivalvia > Mytilida > Mytilidae > Arcuatula > Arcuatula senhousia. Next base: position 14,284,332 of record OZ020303.1, on the reverse strand, counting down.
TTTGAAAAATCTGGATAAAGTTATATTTATTTTTAGATATATTTATAGATAATGTTTTGCTTTCAAAAGTAACTATACAGATTATTACATATTGTGTATACCATTTTGTGTATCTACAGTTTGCTTGGGTTTAGCTGATCGTGTTGATCGCTTACTACTGTCATCTTCAGCACTTGGAGATATTTGTCCACTTCTGGTCCTACTCAGTCGCCCAGGAGATTTTTCTCGTGGTTCTGAAATAATTGCAATAATTCTGTATACATCGAAATAAACATCAGTTGAAAGTATTTTTGCAAGTAAAGTGGGAATCATTATTGTGACAACAGTGACTACACTAATGCTTCAAACAATTCAGATCTTTTCATTGTGGAATTTTAAATTTTCCACCAATTTATGAAGGTTTTGTGTTGCATTCATTTATTCCAAATCTCATTATCTAATAAACTTAAGTAAAAATGAAGAGTTTTTGCATTTAACATAGGCTAACTAGTTAAATATCTTGTTGTATATGTCTTACATGTATATCAAAAGATGTACTAGGTGTATGTTAAAAAATGTTATCTATAAACAACATAAATAACTCGAGAAAATCATTTGATTTGGCACAAAAATATCTGATAAATACAAAATATTCCCTTCCAAGTTTAAATAATATTTATTTCAGAGAAATTTTAATGTTGTATTGAAGACTTACCTACAGTACACCAAGAGACATACCGTGACTGATCACCATGATAGTGGAACACCACTCTTAGAGATATAACAAATATCTTTTTTGTTGTTAAAGATTTTTTAAAAATTCTTTTTACATTTTGAAGGAATGATTATACAGAACAATTTCCAAAAAGAATTTTTGAAAAATATTTAACCACAAAAAAGATATTTGTTATGTCTCTAAGAGTGGTATACCACTATCACGGTGTTCAGTCACGGTATGTCTCTTGGTGTACTGTACATGTACAAATGTAAATAAAGTAACATCCTAAATATTTAACATTTACAGTATTTCTGAAAAAAAGCACTCAACATCTCAAAGCACATGAAGCTTTTTGGTTAGTATTCTAAATATTACCTTTCATTGTTTTATCTGTTGCTGTCGGGGATTGTCTGCTTTTACGACATTGGTTATTCTTTTTCCCACTTAGATCTTCTTCAATACTTTTATTTTGTTTGTTTTCCTTTGGACTGACTTTTACTCTTTCCTCTGATTTATTTTGTGGCCTTGCTCGTAAACCGCTTTTGACTGTGTCAAATAACGTCAAATTTTCTCCATTATCTATTTGAGACTCTTCCATTTTTGTCACTTTTTGCTCAGATTCATTTGCAATTTCAATGTGAGGTTTCTTTTCTATTTCTTGACCAATATCATTTTCTAATGATGCTGTTTTTCGTCTTCGAGATTGACGAACAGTTTTTGAAGATTCTTCTGTTTTAAGTTGTTCAAGATCTTGTTCAATAGATTTCTGACGAGCAGGCTTTGGGGGCCTTAGACAATGGCCAGATTCTGCAGCATCAGAAGCTTTCCTAGCTCTTAATGACATTGTCAAAGCTTGAGATTCTTCGTGTTTTTGTTCAACTTGCTGTTCAACCACAGCAGGTTTTCTCGATACTTTTAACACTAAAGGTGGGACTGTTGGTTCTCCAGTTGAGTTTTCAGTTTTTCTATCAGTTCTTGTTATCACAGTTATTGTTTCATTTGCCAATTCCTCTTTACTAAACGGTGGTGAGTTTGTTATCATCCCATGGGAGAGATGCAGTTTAATAGGTCTGTTTTCTTCGGATTTGCCTTTTTTCACTGGTGATAAATTAGGAGATTTCTGACTAGATTTTGGCGAAGTTTTCTCAGAATCACAGTTTACTTTTAAAATTGAATAATCAACACCTGTATTGCACAAAGTTTCGGTTTTTCTTGTGTTTTTATTTTTAACACATTTATCAGTTTCTGAAGTAATTTGCTCGGGAGATGATTTAGTGTTACTAGTTGGCACTGAATGTTTTTCACTTGAAGATGGTGAAACCAAATCTGCATTTGAAACTGTGACCTCTATTGGCACTTTGACATTCTCATTAGAAAATTGCTTATGATGATCATGAATCCCACTATCACCGTTCGAAAAGTTGCAATTACTAGATACACTGAGTTCTGAGTTTTCTAATTGTATGTCTGACTGTTGAGAATATACGTTACTAAGAGAAACTTTATCCTGAGAATTTGAGGAATGATTTCCAGAATCGATTTTAGCACTAAAAGTTTCACTTGTATTTCCATTATCAGAACCATTAACTTTAGTCCTTTCAGATAAAACATGATTAAAATTTGAAGAATTCAAAAGTTTTATGCTTAAGTCATTCTCTACTTTTAAAGGATCTTTAGGGGGTGGTACTGCAGGCTCTTTTCTGGGCAAATCACATAAACTGTCAGTGTTAGAGATTGACTCTAAATCTAAGGGACCATTTAACACATTCTCTCCATTGTCTTTCCCACTTTCAATTTTAAGTGGCTGAGGTGATTTAGAGTTTATATTTCCTGTTGAATGTCTTTGTGAATGAGGTAGGGCAGAGGATTCTGCAGACAAAAGGGGTTTAACTAATTTTTGCACAGACTCAGTCAATTTTTTGGGATCAAAGAATTGCTGTGGAAGTTGATTCATGTTAGAAGAAGCAGATGATCTCCTTTTATAGGATCCGGATTTTGAAACCTTAGCACTTTCACTTTCAGTTAAACTGTGAACATTTTCATGTCTTTTGATATTATTCAAAATATCATTTTTCAAGATACCCTGAGCACACAGACTTTCACCTATCCTTTCTAAAGAACTGTTCATAGAAATGACATTTTCATATGAAGAAAAATCATTCTTAGCTCCACTTATAGGTGATTTTGCTTTTGTTTCTTGTTTTTTCTGTGATTGGTGTAAATAAGAATTGAGGAATATTTCATTATGCAATGCTTCAACTTCTGATACTGGTGTGTTCCCAGCAGAATGTCTTGTTGATTTATTGCACATATTTCTATCACTGGTATCTTTGCCTTCATGATTCATCAACCTTGGTGGTGGAGTTTTGGCTCCTGAAGAAAACATTTTCTGGCGTTCCCCTCTGTTGGGTACTGACAAATGGGAACAGTTCATTGGATTTGATTTCTCATGCTTTGCTAAAATGTATAAATACGAAACATAATTACATGTAGAAGATATGCATACCTTACTAACAACATAGTCACTTATGTGAATGAAAACACAGTATATATATATATATATATTGATCAAATAGAGAAATTAAAAATGTAATCTGCATTGATCTACATTTATTTCACAGAAGATTGAATAGTAACTAACAATTTATTCTAATGTATATGAAGTATGATAGCCTTTTGCATAATGATACATGTAGTTCAAGAAACATACTCTTAAAAATTGCAGACAAAATGGGTAAAACTATCTGTTATTACTGTATCATAATAACAAGTCAATATTGGTATGCTGCTCACAAAGTTTTATGGTAACTGTAGTGCTTGTAGACAATAAACAGGTTTTTGATCGCTCAGGTGGACAAAAAGTTAGTTTGTTAATATATTTTTTTGTCATTCTTTATTGGGTATGACTACAATGAGCTATCTTTACTAATCATTATCATTTGCAAGAACTTATTACCTCCTTAAACCCAAGTTCACTTTTGTTTATACACATTTTTAGTTTGGTTGCAGTTCTAATTCACTTATTTATGCATGCTGTGTATTACTCATAGTCTGCCTGTCTCAAGTTTATCCTGACGTTTTTATTTCCATGATCTTTGAGATTTACACATATAGACCCTTTTGGTATATTTCTTTTATAAAATAATAAAATACTTACCATTTGATTGAAAGTTATCCTTTAAGAATTGCATACTTTCAACCTTCTGCAGTAGTTGTAAATGTTCTTTACTTAGAGAATCCTCATGAAGAAAATGTTTTGGACTCTTCTTTTGTTTGTTCTTATTAAATAAATGCATCATAGCCACTTGGTGATCTGTCAGATCATTGTTAAGTTTAGCCATATCACTGGCTTGCCTTTTTATAGCAGGATGATTTAAAGCTTTATCCATAGTCAAAGAATTAGCTATGTTATTGTACTTTTCACTGTGATGTTGGTTTGACATTGCATATCCAACTGTGATAAAATGTTGATCCGACTTGTGTATCAAATTTTGTTTATCATGACAAACTGACTTGGAAAATTCGTCCACATGATTATGAGTGGATTTCATGTCTGAATCTCCTGCATCAGATGGTGTGTCATCTGACCTTTCTGATGAACTTCCTACACCTGAATCATTAAAGTATGTTTTAGAATTTGTTTCAATTGTGCATCCAACAGAAACAGCACCAACATCATTTTGCATATGGGCTTCATGTATTGTTTTTGAGTGATTTAAGTTTTCTGAGTCTATTCCATGACAATGGCTAGTACTGCTGCCTGCTTTTTTGGCTGGATATTTGTGAGGGTTGAGCAAATTTTCAGTGTTTAATAACTTCTCACTGTCATTAATAGACAAGAGTTTGTGTGAAGAATACAAAGCATCAGCAGTGCCACCCTTTATAGTGTCCTTAATATTATGCAACTCCTGCACCACAGAACTTTTGTACAGTTCTTTGGTAGATGGTATTACCTCTCCACCAGAAACCTGTATGAGATGTTGACTTTTCTTGTCCAATAACACATTAGAATGATGAGCTACACTTCCTATGGGACTAGATTGCACAAAGTCATGATTTTGTGATGTGGAACTACTCATTGTAGGAGTTGATAATGATTGGCTGCCTTGTCTCTGAGATCCAATAGATTTATTACTATGTAACTGCTGTAAAGAAATGTTGCCTGTGCTTGAAATTGGTAAACTTGACATATGAGAAATGGTGTTACTAGGTAACTGATTAAGTGATACATGATTCAACTTTTCTTTTGACAGCAATTTATGTTCTGTATTTGGATTTTTCAATCCTTGAGGAGAGAGTCTTTCAAAGGGTAAAGAGTTTTTGGAAGGATTTAAATCAGAATGTTCCATGGGTTCTAAATGTCCAGTGTACGGATTAATGATTTTTCCAACGGTGCTCTCTTGGTAAATGTGTTGGGTCTCGCTTGGATGAGCTATAGATCCAGACAACACTGATTTATGAACTGTCTCAACATTATGTTTAACTCTGGATTCTTCTGATGAAAACAGCAAATCAGCTGATGGCACAGATTTTGAATAAGTTACTGAGGGTTGTGTGTTTGCTGCTAAGGCTTGTGTTACCATGGGAACAGGAAGAATATTACTATTTCCTGATAGTGGCATAGCATATGGTGATAACACAGGATTTGGAATACTTTGTATTGTAGCTTCCCCTTCACAACCAGCCTTTGGTTTTCTTGGCTTTCGTTTCTTTTTTGTAGGTGGACTTAATTCTCCTGTTGGTGGTAACATTCTTGCATTGATAAAATTGTTCATGCCAGCAATAGCTAAAGTAGGGTCATTTTGAAGAAGATTTACCAGCAACGGACTTGTTGTTGTAGGTAATCCCTGCATTCCCTTAGCCACATTGTTAAACCAAGTGCTTCCTTCTGGATAAGGTGGTGGAGGTGGTTTGTCAGATCCAAAAGCATTTTGCTCCATGTCTGCATGAACATTGCTTAACCTATGTCCATAGGATCTACTTGAACCAGCTGATGCAGTGTGAGTTAGTCTCTCTGAATTAATGTTACATGTGTTAGTTATCTGAGAAATCAAGTTTTGAGGTGGAGTTCCTGCCGAAGATGAAACTGGTCGGGCATTCTCACTACCAGGAATTCCTAAAGTATCAAAAATCGATGCTCCCTGGCGCAGATAATCCTCTATGTTTTTGCGTGTTGACTGTACATTTGTGGGTCCAGGAGATCCAAGCTGGCTTCCACCCCCACCTGTGTCTAGCAAAGACAAATTTGGAGCATTTACAGTGTCATCTGCAGTCCTAAATATCAGTTGGGCTCTGGCATTGTTTCTTCCTGCAATTGTCAGTGATATAGTCTGATCTCCCTCAATCTGAACTGCAAGGACACCAAGCTGTCGTAAAGTTGCATTCCCCTGCTGTGCCAACTGCTTCAGTCTCAGTGCTGCTTCTTTAGGGATGTTAAATGTTACTCGAACACTATTCCAAGGTTCAACTTTCTTTAAAATCAACTTTCTTTTGTCTGAAATTGTAAAAAAAAATTGATTTGATTACAATAAGAATATGTCCAAAAGACAAAATGCCACACCTCTGACATAGAAAATTAATTTGAAACCTGAAGGTAAACCTAATTGTGGGTGGATGAATGGATCCTAACACTTTATTCCTCTTCTTTCATAGGTATGGCATATTAAAAAAAAAATGATGTACATGAACTACCAAACATAATAATTCTAAATTGATATCCTCATTTTCATACCCTTAGGCTTCTTGCATGAATAAGAAAATAAAGAAGGAACATTGGACACAGATGCCCCGCTAAGTCATACTTAACTATCCTACATGTACTAAGTTTCAAATCATTCTCATGTACAGTTTCTGAGAAAAGCTTGACAGAAATTTTCACAAATTTCTTCTTTCATAAATGGCAATGACCAGGCTAAATGTGAGCACATGCAGCAACCTCACATTGCCCAAGCTAAGAAGCCAATGAAAACTGTTGGTACTGATACTGGTTGTTGATGTTGACCAATGAACATGATGAAATGCAATGTGATTTCAAATGTTCGGTTGTTTGGAATGAAGCTAACTACATTGTACATTTGTAGGTGTGTGTGTCGGTGTTAAACGCCCTTTATCAATGCACTTCGGCCATGTAGGGTGGTAAGTTTTAATGGCGGAGGAAACCACCGACCTTGAGCAGGAAACTAACAAACCTAATCACATACAGTTGTTGGAAGTCCCTTTTTTGTAAATTACAAAGGGGACTCAAACATCATCTGAGAGGTGAAGGTCTAGTGTACAATGTATGAGTTAAGTCTATAAAAGTTAATAAGAAATAGGTACTTACATGCGTTATAGGAAAAACAGTTACGATCTTTCACTCGTGTTAGAATTTTTGGGGTCTTTTGGCTTAGCTTGTTTCCCTGCTCTCCACACGCAAAATGACTGAAAAATTCTATCACTTGTGAAAGATAAGCCATTATTTTCCAAGAACTTATGTAAGAACCTATAAATCTTGACCCAGACAGGAAGTAGAAGTCAAACAGGTCTGAAAGTAGCTGAAATTTTCATGTAGGTTTTTTGAGAAAGGCTATATACATGATATAAGCATGTGATAAGGAAATTTGTACAGATGGTCGGCCCCGTATTTCAGTGTACAAATGGTAACACATTTTGTAATTGTGGTAAAAATTAGTGAAACAAACAAAACATCAACTTCATTTTTCTACAAGCATTAAGAAAAAAAGTGTCAAGGAAACTGAAATTTCAGTGAACTTTCAACATTCAAAAGGTCATAACTCCCATAAACATTTGCAGACCGAAATGAAACTTATCATGGTAGACTCACATACAAAAAATCAGTCCATTAGGTTCTAATTCACATTCGATTTTGTTTACAAGTTAGTTTAATAGGGTGACATCCTAGAATTTTTAAAGTAAACAAGATTGCTACGAGTAGCCACGTGTCCCCCGCCACCGCATAAAAGTTGTGTGGTATGTAAATTCAAGCGATACATGTATATTCTCTGAGAAACGATAGAAATTGGTTGTTTCAGATTTTCCTCAAAATCGGTGAAGGGAAAATATATTTCAAAATTTCGCATTTTTAAATTGTGAAAATGAATGGCACCATCTTGATCATTTCAAAATATGGGATGATCACCTACTAATAGTACCCTATCAGTGTGAAAAGTTTCAGCAACATCCGAGGAGTTGCACCCACAAAAATGTTTGACAAAGTCCCATTTTTCAGACCGAAAAATTACAAATTCTTAATAACTCGAAAACCGTAAATATCGCTTCAATTTTTTTTTGTATTATTATAGACTACCTTTTGCTCTATCAGCCCACAAAGTTTCAGAACCCTGTGCACCTAGGTAACCGAAATATTGAATGTCCTATATTTTGACCTTTCTTCCCCATTTCCATGGAAACGGCGGCCATATGAAAATTTCAAATATGGGATGATCACCTACTAATAGTACCCTATCAGTGTGTAAATTTTCAGCAACATCCATTCAATAGTGTCCGAGGAGTTGCACCCACAAAAAACATGACAGACGGACGGACGGAGACCATTACAAGGTCCCTCCGACGCGTTGCGGCGGGGGACAAAAAACAAAGTTGAATTTATGTAGCTGCAAATTAAGAATGCCTTATAATATAGTAATGAAAGTGTGCTCAACTGTTAGAGAATCTTTCAGAGAAAGTATTTTGGACAAAATATAAAAATATTCAAAAACTGGACATGCTGGAAGTAAAGTGTCACTTTTCTAGCAGTGTCATTTTTATTTTACGGATCTTTTAAATGTTTCCATTCATGCTTGTTTCTAAAGTAAATCAAAGTACCGTTGGTACCGTGTACTTGGAAGTCACATTTGAACGAAGGCAAGCGATTTGTGTTGTGGTTTTTAACTTTTTCGACAGAAGAAGGCAATTGCTGAATTTAAATATATATTTATGTATGAAACACCCTTTCCTTCAACGATATGACATCGAAATAACTTCATGTATTTTTCGGTAACTTTTATCTGAGAAAATCATTAGTTTAATTATCTCAGCTTTTATATAAAGCATTAATGGTTTTAATTTCTATAATTTGTATATTCCTGCTAAAATAAATTTCCCCATCGCATAGGTGACTAAAGTCACGTGATACACTTAATGTAGTTTTTAAAAAGTTATGAAAAATATAGCAAATACTATATCATCATTTAAAACGAAATAAATAAACAAATCAAGTAATAATAAGGGGTTATACTAAAATAGATAAGAAAGCTCGTTGACCAAAAAAAAAAACCACACTTCTACCAGAGAGCGAATGCACAATAGATAAGGTTATAACACAGTCTCTGGAAAGTCTCGGGAAAAAAACAAGGATCAATTTCTCCAAAATCATTACTATACTTTGACTTCCAAATAAAAATGTGACGTAATTGCTTGAAAAAAACAAGCAGGTCAATGTTAAGGTTTTTTACTTTTAATAAACATGATACAAAGCCAAGTTCATGTACTTTCAGAGCATGTATAGCTCTAGAGTGATTCAGTGCAGGTTTTAGTATAATCTAGGCTCGAGTTATGGTAAAAATGTGTAAATTTTGGTGGTTTTTTTACTTATTTGTTTTCGGAGTTATTGTTTTGTAATTATGAAAGAAGTTTATTTTTTACAAGTGAGAATTAACCGGAAGATACAGCTGTACTCTATGGAATTAAGAAATGTATGAGGTTAAATTTAGCTTTAGAACAGTTGTTGATAGTAGCATATGTGCTGCAAAGCTGTGAATGTTTCTGACATTTAACCTGGAAGTGTGTTTTACTACCATTATCTACATGATTTGGAAACTGGAATTTCAATGAATTTTCAAAGAGCAATAACTTCCATAAACATTTGCAGACCAGAACAAAACTTAAACTTGATCAGTTACTCATTAGGGTAAACTCACATACCAAAACCAGCTCTACAAACATTTAGAAAAAAAAGCAGAAAATTGAATTTAATGAATTTTCAAAGTTCAGAGGGCCAAAACTCCTGTAAAAAATTGAGGACCTGAACAAAACTTGAACTTAATGTGTACATTGTAACTCATCATGGTCAACTCGCATACCAAAAATTATCTACAAGCGTTTAAAAAAAAAGTGTGGAAAACTGACGCGTGATGGACAGACAGAGCACAAAACTTAAATTGAAAGTTCCCTTCTGCTTTCACCAGTAACACGAGTAAGAGACAATAAAAATATTCTAGATTTTAGGGGTGTAACGATTCACCGGTGCACCGGTGCATCACGATATTTTATCCCACGATCCGGAAATCGATACCGTGTTTGACTTCGCGATTCCGATCCGATCCAAAAAATGTCGTATCCATCTTTGGTAGGAAGATAAAAAAGCGTGCTTCCGGTGTCAACAATGGCACAAAATATTGTCTGTCGGACTGAAATAAAATCCTTTGCTTGAAAAGACTTCGGTTTACAGTCTATCTAACACATGAAAATTATACTTCTTAAACATTACCATCGATTTAAAATGATATGACAAGCAGGTCTTTTGTAAGTTATGAAAGTAAAAGGTATCGTGATACGGATCGGATCGTGAGCCAGGTATCGTGATCTGTATCGGATCGTGGGGAAGTGGTATCGTTACACCCCTACTAGATTTTCATCTACTCCCACCCTGATTTTTTCCAGCCACCTGAAGAAAATTATTATGATCATTTTTGGTCAATTTCGTCTAAAATAGCAGAACTTTAATCAAAATGAATGAAGAATAAAAAAAAAATCCCACCCGCCTGCCCCAATTTTTACAGAAATTTGGATGAGAATCTACATCTAGGAACCATTTTTTTTTTTTTGGCTTGAATACAATAGATAACAATCATGAATTCACATGTTTACCTGTCAATAAAAGCTCTTTTAATTGGCTTTGAAAATCTTCTAGACGTGATTGTAGATTTGGATCATTTATATCACCTTCACAAGTAAAAACTGTCTCAATGTAGTCCTCTTGAGGACCCATCCTCACAGCGATGTCATGGAATCACCTGCAAGAATATTTAAATATGTTTACAATCAATACGGGCTCCTACATTATTTTTTGTACATGGGTTATGGGATAGAAGATAATAAGATGTGGAATAAGTGTATGTGACACAACCTACAATATAAACGACAATTTAAATATGGAAAATCAATTGCTCTGGACACATGCAGCCCATAGTGGACTGACAAAGTTATTTGACACATGCAGCCTTTGGTGGACTTTCCTCCCACATTTCACAGGGTATTCTTTTTTTTCAAAAGCAGACCCAGTGAATGAAACAAGCAGTAGACCACAGACAAATTCTATGTAAAACTGAGAAGGTCTACATAGAATTGGGAAAATTTTCTTCAAAATTATACAACAAAATTTTATGAAACGTGGAGATTGGTCTAAATTAACTCAAAATATATTTTCAAGACTGCTGAGACCAAAAAAATAAATTACAATTGAACAATAATATTACCCATTTTGGTCCCTAATTAAGGATATCTGCTACCTTTAATGTTTGCCCCTTTTGGCCGCTTACGGCAATAAGGAGGAGGGGAGTCCGAGTGTCAAAAAATTAATTTTGTTAGTACTCTATTCAACAAGAATTATAAATTGCAAAACAAAAATTTTGTTGAAATCTGACAATTAAAGAAAAAGTTTTGTTTTTGGCCTCTAATTAAATAATGCAAAAAGGGGGGTTGCAAAAATGTATCCCCCATTTTGTATCCACTACATGACAAGACATAACCTGCAAAAAAAAATTTCAAATCGGACCAGAAATCAATCCCATCTATCCTTGAATGGTATGAAACACAATTGTAAAATTTCACATCATTTAGTAAACCAGAACAAAAGTTCATTGTAGGAACAAACAAAAAGGTTGCATTTTTGGTTCCTTTTTGGCCCCTGATTTTCATCAAATTTAACCATTCCTGATAATATAATAATGGGGCTTTTTATTAAAAGAAAGTAAGAGACTTGTTGGTTTTTAATAGAATATATAAAAACAAAGATTATGTCCAAAAGACATAATGCCCAATCTCGCAACATTTATTTTTTTCAGCGATCACTCAACCATGAAGTTGTTCCAAGAGTATAGTTTTATGTTGATTAAATGATTTATAAAATATAGGTCACAGCCAGCATCGGAAGCAGGCATTGTGCTTAGTACCTCTAGGTGCACCTACCATACTAATAAAGTTGATGTGGCACATGCCAGTAAGAAGGAATGGACTTTAACCATTCTTCTATAAGTGGTCATTCATAAATTATTTTTTAGAATTATTTATTGTCAAAACACATTTACAATAAATGGTTATAACACAGTAATACATGTACATACATTCTTAAATCAAATGAAATTAAAGACTATGTATTACAGTAATAAACCTTGGGTGGTGGCAACTCAATAAAACGACAAAATGGATCATGCATTATTCCTGCATGTATATATTTAATCCAGTGATTTTTCTAGAGCTCGTCACTTTCGTCATTGGCGAAAAGATATTCTATTTGACGAAAAATTTTCAAACCAATTGCGCCACTTTATTTTTCAAAAGTGTAGAAATTTTCGTCCTTTTTTACGATAATCAGTTAAATCTTTCGTCATTTAATTTTCGTGTAATTCAAATTGACAACAGATTTTACTATGAAGCCCTATTGATTTATGACCCAAGCTGTCTGCATAAACACCCAAAGGCCGGATATGTTTTTACAGTTAATTAACTGTTAATTGTTTAAATGAGTCATAATAACAGGTGCTTGACCATCGCTGATTGATTTCGAAATCAATCATGAATGAATTATACTTGACCAATCAGGAGAAAGTTTATTTTTATATCAGCTGAAAAATATTGATTTGTTTGTCAACCCACGTGCTCTGACCATGTTGACCAAATTCTTGTGTAAATATCACAAAAACTTAGAAGTAAATATAGATGAAAGGATTTACCTTCATGAAACTATTTTATTAAGAACATCCTGTAATCCAAAAACATCCTTTTTCATGCATTAAAAGGAGATCAGATGAAAAGAACATTTTTACGATCTCCTTTTTCTTCCTTTTATTACCCTCCTTAGATAGGAGCACCTCCATTTCAGCGGAGGTGTAGTGGAGTTCCAATGATTTTGAGTTAAGAAAATCGTTTTGTTTTGTTTAATAACCTCTAGCCACCTTAACACTAAACTAAATTTGTAGAGCTCCTGTATAGGACACGAAGGATGTTCTGTTTTGTTGTCTGTATATTCCTCCTTTTAGGGACCACCAGTCACTTATCATTACCATTATGAAAATGGTAAAACAAAAACAAAACTGCTTCTTCAAATGAGAAAGAAGAGAGACTTCATGTGTGCGTTTAGCTTTCTATGAGCATGTTAAACTTGATAAGTAATACATATTTTCCCTTAATTTGTAAAAAAGGGAGGTGGGGTGTTATCATTTTGTTTTGCCTAAAAAATCTGCAGTACATTAAGTATGATTAAAAGGGGAAAAAACAAGTCAACAAATGTTTAAACATGATAATAACTGTTGTAATCTGTGTCCTGTCCATGGTACATGTACTGAAATTATAATATACATAGCTATAACCTGCCCATAAAGAAATTCAAGTATTGGTATTTTTGCATCAACCAGACTGCCAGAAGCAAACATGGTTATGGATTATTAGGTCACACATTTTGGTCGACTGCTAAACTGACTAAAGCCCTCAAAATCCTGGAAAAAACCCTGTTAATCATGAAAGCCTTTCATTAATTTGGATATAAATATAAGTTATTTTCCAAATTACATACAAATGTAGGGTGACCATAATTTTCCTTGACAATTGTTTATAAATGTATTCAATCAAAGCTTTATGTACTATTAAAGAACTGCTAGTTAGAATTAAAGGTATTTTGTACATGTAGTCAGTTAATGAGTCTAAATTCTTAAAACAACATTTGAGTTTAATAATTAATTCTTTTCTAAAAATATAGGTCACAGACAGCATCTACCATACCAATATAGTTGATGTGGCACATGTCAGTAAGTGGGAATGGACTTAACCTATTTTTCTGTAAGAGGTCATCCATGCGGAAAATATAGGTCACATCCAGCACCCAGAGCATGCATTGTGCTAAGCATCACCTACCATACCAATTAAGTTGATTTGGCACATGTCAGTAAGCGGGAATTTGGAAATATGGGGATTTTGGGACGGACGGACAAACGAACGGACCTGAACACTATATGCCCAGTGCCTCTACTTTCGTAGATGGGGCATAAAAATCTACATGACCTAGAGAAAGTAAATACCAGTTTTTACTTGCCAAATATTGACACTTTTCATAAGCAAGCATAGCAGCTGCACACTAGCAAGCTCTTTAAAAGAGTACAATGTATGTCATCTGCAAATTGTCAGTCATAAGATACAAAATAAAATGTGTAAAAAATCAATCTTCACTTAGGCCAAAAATAAAAGTGTGTTTCTGGTTTCATGCCAGAAAAAAAAGGTAAGTGGGTATGGTAATTTTTTTTTACCTTGAGTTAATGGGGAGTAAATTTCAAGTTTGACGGTGCTTTAATAAGAAAAATGGCATAAAAAAGTCTAGGGTCGGAATGAAAAACTAAGGTAGGTACTAGGTAGGAAATGCAGAGCCTTATTCATGTCATTTGGATTCTTTCAAGTTTACATATTATGTCCTGCCTCACTCTTAAATAAAGGGAGATAATCTAATGTTGTCCCATTGGTCAAGATTAACAAAGTAATGCATAGATGATAATGAGATGTGGAATAAGTGTACATGTATGTGACAAAAGTCACAAAACCTACATAAACAAGCAACAAAGCAGCAATAATAAAAATTCACATTCAATGTGACCAGTGGTCGCTGCTTAACATCTTGCATTGGCCCAAGATTAAAAATATACTACATAAGATTCAATACCAATAATTTTTCTGTGCTTCTTAATGGTTTAGTTTTCATAGTTTTTCATATTAACTGTTCCACTTATTTGGGAACATACATGTTCATGTATCATATATAAATAAATACTGAAACCTAACAAAAATCATATGGGTATGAGTAAAATGACCAACAAGAAAAGCTAGTTAGTTTTTATTTTCAAATACAAATTGCATTATAATTAATTTTAAATCAATTTTATATAGATTGAAAAATATTTAAAGATATGTTATAACTTCAGGAGTGTCACAGGTTAAACCTGCCTCATATTGACTGAAACAAACATGTTGGAAGCAGCTACAGGGACTTGGATATTTCCTTAAAGTTTATGAAGCATGTTATGCTTTGATTGACAGTCTGTGTTGACATCAAATTTTATATAAAAACTGAACAAGCTACTGAAAATAAAGTACATATATATAATTCTATTTGCATTTCTGTTGCTAAATTTTTGGTCCCACTAAAAAAAAGGCACTACACTTACTGGTCTAAGTATTTTTAATGTTTCATATCATCATTAAAACAAATGTTATCTTGAAAGTAAAGCAAATATAACATGATTGAAAATAACGTTTTGATTAAATTTTGTTTAATGTAAGCAGTGAATCTGTTGTTATAATTTGCAATACTTTAGATATATGCACGAAAGTAATAAACATTTCAGTAGAAAAAAGGTCGACCCCTATGTCACATCCAACAGAAAAGTTTGTAATATGCAAGTGCATTCAAGCTTTTACACGTATCTTTTGATAGATTGAAGTGTATTTTGCATGCTGCATTTTCGTTTACCATGGACTGACCTACGCTGGTGAAGGACAGGGCATAAATTTATGAAATATAGTTATCGCCATTGAACAAAAACAGATGCCGCCATTTGCAATTGCTAAACAGCGCATGTCTTGGTTTTAGAGGAATTCTGGGAAGATCACACTGCCATATAGCGGGAATTTTTGAAAAACTATTTAAAATTTTATCAGATTAAATAGATTTGCAACTTGCCCCTAACTTTGTATGTTCAGATGATTCACAACATAAATTCCAAGCTACCATGTGTTCATCAGAAATCCAAACTAAAATTGATGATTTCAACTCTAAATTTAAGCTGAGAAAATTATTGTCTCAGATTTAAGAAGGTCAATTAAAGAACTATCTGTTGATGGTGCAGCACCCGGGGTGCAGCAGCAGAGCTTGCTGAAGTGATTTCAGCTGCTAAGGCACGGACCATTTGATTTTCTGGGGGGGGGGGGGGCTGGGATTTTTTTGAAAAAAATTTCCCGGCCCTGTTCAGTTTGTATAAAAAAACTTGAATAAAATAATCTGGTTTCAATCTTGCCCGAATTGAAAAAAAAATAATCTTGCCAACAAAATTTCCTTGCTTAATATGTGTGTGAAAAAAATAATCTCGCCCGCAAAGCGGGCGGAAAAAATTTCCCGGCTCAAGGTAAAATCCCAGGCCTCCCCCAGAAAATCAAATGGTCCGTGCCTAAGATATCCCTTAAGAGGCGTAGAATATGCAAGAATTCCAAAAAGTCGAAAAGTCACCGTGCTTAAATGCGTCCAGGGTCTTGAAAGTGGCCAAGTGTTCGGGCAGCTGATTCCAAAGTCTGTTTCAAACAAATTTTTTCCTCTCTAAACAGTCAGATATCTTATGAAAAACCATGACCTTGGTCAGGAAAATGATGATTTTTCATGACATTTAGATAAAACAATTATAATAAAAAACCATGACTTCATATAAAGTGGAACAATGTCATGAAAATCCATGATCTGTTTTACATTTTCATGATGGAAATTCATGACTTGAAGGTGTTACAAAGTCATGAAAAATCATCATTAATCAAAGATCATGAAAAAAAATTCTATGACTTTTCACTAATTTTTGTCGTGAAAAACCGTGGTTGAACATGAAAGACTCCTAGGTAGAAAATGGTCGAGAAACTCAATATAATTGCGAGTAATTTCGAATCTGAATTGTTCTTGAATAATTTCAAAACATCTTGGTTTTGTAAGAATTTGGTAAAATAAAGTGAAAAAATCAATATGCACATGGGTGCAAAAGCCGAGTTGCCGTATTATCAACCAAAACTTTCCTTGTCTTCATTTTAAGATTTAACATAATTGGTTATTACAGTCATGTAAAATGGAGACAAACTAAGACCTTGAACGAATTTACCCCAAAATCAATAGGATTCCTTCTCTTATGGTATGTAACAATATCCTAAAGTTTCATTAAAATCAGTTGAAAACTTTTTGAGTTTTGGTCTGGAAACCACTAATTCAAGAAATTTTCTAACCTTTTTTCTGTCACTGTGACCTTGACCTTCCACGGATTTATCCCAAAATCAATAGGGTTCCTCCTCTTGTGGTATGTAACAATATCCCAAACTTTCAATAAAATCGGTTGAAAACTTTTTGAGTTATGGTCCGGAAACCACTAATTCAAGAAATTTTCTAAGGTTTTTCTGTCGCTGTGACCTTGACCTTGAACTGATTTACCTCAAAATCAATAGGGTTCCTCCTCTTATGGTACATGTATGTAACGATATCCCAAAGTTTCATTAAAATCGGTTTACAACTTTTTGAGTTATGGTCCGGAAACCATTTGTTGACGCCCGCCCGCACGCCCAGCCGCCCGCCATCATCATCACAAACTCGACTAAAAATAGGGCATGTAATGGGACATTAAATGATACCCCGCAACGTTATAAAATCAAAAGTTCATAATATTTGATTTCAAAGTGTCCTATCTCGAAAACTGTTTTTCAGATCATGCTGGAAATTAAACTTGACCTGTATTTTATTGTACTCAATAGCTGTACAAAATATCAATTGAATCCCATGACGCGTTTTCAAGTTATTGGTCGGAAACTAAAATCAAAGTACTGAAAGTACTGGTAGCCGGGGTAATCTACAAATTCTAAATTGTGTATGCGTTGCAAAAAAATAAAAATAAAAAGCTACTTTTTTGTGTAAAAGGGATTGTCACAAGGATTCCAATGAAAAAACTATTTTGAAAATCGAACCAAATTTTTTAAAAAAGTTGATTTTATGGGCTTGGCTTTGTCTTTGGTCACCTTTAGCAATGTAAAGGTGCAATATATATAAAAACCACTGACATATTAAGTTGACAGAATATAATGAGGAATTCAATAAAAAAGAATTTTGTAAATTGAATGAGTGATCAAAATTCTGCAGCCGTTTTGTCAATACACCCATTTTAGCCCCTTTTGACCACAATCCCCAAATACAACACCGTTCTTCCTTCAGTGGATATACTCATCATATTAAAGCTTCATAACAATTGGCTGGCCCACTACAACCTAATTTCTTGTGTAAAACAATTTGCATCAACAAACTCTAAAACATGGCGTTTTTTGCCCTTTCATCCTTAATTTCTCAAAAACGTTAAAAATATTGCAAATCTGATTTTAAAAAGTCACATGAAAGTAGGCAGGGATTTTCACAAGGATTCCAATGAAAAAAGAGTTTGCAAATCGGATTGGAACTCCCCCTTTTTACACCCTGTTGCAATGTAATTATCCCATTAGGCCAAATGAAGAAAAAAAAACACGTGTGTTTCTATTACTTTTTTGTGTTGACCCATCGGTTCAACTGAATTGATAAGTTCTGTACAGCATATCTTTTGCAGCTCTCATTCTATAGGAAAACCATACAAATTAACAAGCTTGCTACAGGTTGCCAATGCCCCCCCTTTTTCCACACATTACAACATTTAAAATTTTACTTTGACAATAATCTCATTATTTATGTTAACTTTGTTCAGCTCGAAACTCAAAATAGTATTATTATTACAAACATCTGAGATGAATACAACTTAATAAGCAAAATCTGTCCTGTAACTCCTGTAGAATTTATAAATTTAAAACTATGATAAATTTCATCGAAATCTGTTAAACAGTACCAGAGAAGTCACACTTACATTTTTTTGTAAAATTGCTTTTGGTTCTACAATTTTCAGAAAAAGATCGTTTTTGTAGTGCATTTTGAAAATAAATATATTCATTGGTTATAAAGATTGAAAATTTGGTTGCTTAAAAATTTTCAATGAAAAATTACTTGGTCTAAACACTATTTTACAGAAAAAAATCAATTATGGTAAATATGAATAAATTCTTTATGACAGAACCGTTTACAGAACCATTTTCTCTGATCAAATGAAAATAAATACGAGGATTTGAACTTTGGGTAAATTCATCGATGTTTGTTTATTGCACTGTTACTGGCCAGTTTGATACTTAATGAGATGCAAATTAGTGAATATTTCACTAATGAGGACCAATGAGATCGGCGAACACTATAAACAAAATATCAATCCGCATTTGTATTCTATATAAATCATTTAATACTTTCGCATCAGATATAGGCGTCTTACATACTTGTAAAAAATTTGAAAACTAAATAAATAAGTTTTATAACATAATTGCCAGTAAAGCAACGAAAAAACAGATCTGGAAAAGGACTATATTGCAAGCGTGTATTGATATTTCTATTAATAGGTTTTTTGGTGAACCGCCGGAAAAACCATCTGCTAGCTTACCGAAAGGCTATCGTAGCTAAAGCCGTGGCTAATCGCTAGCGATTACCCCGGCTAAAAATCATAAAATTTGATTTTTCAAAGTGGCCTATCTCGAAAACAGTATTTTGGATCATGCTGGAAATCGAACTTGACCTGTATTTTATTGTACTAAACAGCTGTGCAAAATGTCATTGAAATCCTTTGACGCGTTTTCAAGTTATTGGTTGGAAACTCAAAATTTCATGAAATTTAATTTTTCAAAGTGGCCTACCTCAAAAACTATTTTTTGGATCATGCTGGAAATCGAACTTGACCTGTATCTAATTGTACTAAACAGCTGTGCAAAATATCATTGAAATCCTTTGACACGTTTTTAAGTTATTGGTTGGAAACTCAAAATTTCATGAAATTTGATTTTTCAAAGTGGCCTATCTCGAAAACTATTGTTTAGATTATGCTGAAAATCGAACTGGACCTGTATTTTATTGTATTTAACAGCTGTGCAAAATATCATTCAAATCCTTTGACGCGTTTTCAAGTTATTGGTCGGAAACCTTCGGGGACGGACGGACGGACGGACAGACACCGAAAAAAAAAACTGAGGGTATAACATAATACCGTGCCACTTCGTGTGGCGGGGTATTAAAATGTCATTCTTGTACACAATTTGAAACCACTGATTTTGTAGGTTTTTGCAATTTCAGACAAATACGTCAAATGTCAAAAAGAAGTAACTAAACTGAGTTTAGAATCGGGACATACAAAAAAAAATGTGTACAGACAGTTCAAATTTTCATTAAATCAGAAAAATATAGTGCTGACAGAAAAAAGGTGAAATGTCATGAAAAATCACCATTTTCAAAGGTCGTGGTAACAATTTTCGTACAAGTTAAATAGCAATGTTTTTGCCTTGGCTTAAATTTGGTAACATGCTCAGAATAAATGCTCAGTGTTATACCACTGTACTACCTTAAACAGAGAAAAGATTAAGGAATATCTGTGT
Source organism: Arcuatula senhousia (assembly GCA_963971305.1). Taxonomy (NCBI): domain Eukaryota; kingdom Metazoa; phylum Mollusca; class Bivalvia; order Mytilida; family Mytilidae; genus Arcuatula; species Arcuatula senhousia. Next base: position 14,264,153 of record OZ020303.1, on the reverse strand, counting down.
GAAAATATCATTTAATTTGGTTGAGGAATACATTTTTTTTACCATTTAAAGTGTGAAACATTAGAAAAATTTTGTAAAATATTGTAACACCACCAGAACATTGTAGTCAGAGTAGGCTTTCTACACTAAACTACAAGAAGATCAACTCAACATCATTAGATCATTGTAGTCAGAGTAGGCTTTCTACACTAAAATACAAGAAGTTCAACTCAACGTCATCAGATCATTGTAGTCAGAGTAAGCTTTCTACACTAAACTACAAGAAGATCAACTCCATCAGACCATTGTAGTCAGAGTAGGCTTTCTACACTAAACTACAAATCCATTTACTTGACAAAGTCAGGCCATTGTAGTCAGAGTGTACATTCTACACTAAACTGTAATAGTAGTCAGAGTAGGCTTTCTACACTAAACTGTAATAGTAGTCAGAGTAGGCTTTCTACACTAAACTACACTCAATCCCTGGCAAAGTCAAATAACTTGAAGTCAGAGTAGGCTTTCTACATTATACTACAACAAAGCCATGACTCACAAGCTGAACCTCACACCACAACTGTTATGCATATTAGTGCTTCTGCTATTCAAACATTCCCGCCAGCCAAACCAAGAAAGCCTAGATCAAAGATTATCATCCAGCCTAAACATAACGTTAGTATCAATCAGACATCTTAAATCCATAAACTATTAACCACTTCAACCAAGAACCACCCAATGGTCAACAAAAAATAGTATGATATGGATCATTATACTGTTACTAGGTGGATCGAGGCATCGAAAACAACCAAGGTCATAAGAACAAAACAGTAAATCCATGCAGTCTTTGTGACTTACCAGTTACATGGTCCTGCGAAGGCATATGCTGTGATGATTGTAATGTCCGGCATCGAACTTTTGTACAAAAGATTAATTACAAACTTCTACAAAGAAGCAACGTTCAGTGGATGTGCTGCAAATGTGACAGCATGAATGGTAATGAATTTTCACTCATTTACATGCAGAAGCTTTGAACTCTTTACATCAAATATGTTCACACCACTATCATTCTTTGATGATACTATGGAATCGATTAAAAGCAACAACAGCGCTTTCAACCCACTTCACACCAGTAGCCCGAAAAATAAAGATATGAACAACATCAAGAAAAGAAGAAACTCATTCACAGAGAAATCTAAATGGCTCATCTAATGACAAAAGAAACTCAACAACAGATGTCTTCATAGTCCCAAACAAACTCAGCCTGAGGATAATGACATTAAATTGCAGAAGTCTAAGAGACAAAACATTTTGCAGCAGTAATAAATTATACCAAACCAGACATTATCATCGGTACAGAATCCTCGTTAAGAGGCATCAAACCAGGCAACCACCATCATAAACAGCGATTGAATCATCCGAGATATTCCCTGATAATTACAAAGTGTACAGAAACGACAGAGGGACCCTAAGAGGAGAAGTCTTTATAGCAGCTCACTCTGACCTTGTATATCTATAGAAGAATAGACAGCGGAGAACAACCTGAGGACTGGCTAAACGAAAACGTTGCCCGGTATTAAAAAAAGGAGACGTCTATAAGGCCGAAAATTATAGACCCGTATCCTTGACATCAGTATCCTGCATGTTATTGGAGCATATCATTTGCAAACCTATGCTATAACATCTAGAAGAGCACAACATCCTTACATCTTTAAACCATGGATTTCGATCAGGCTACTCGTGGAAAACACACTTAATTGTAACATTAAACAATCTACTTCAATCACGATACGACCAATACAAGCAAACAGATGTGATAATGATTGACTTTTCAAAAGCATTCGACACAGTTCCCCACGACCGACTACTCCATAAACTAGAAAAGTATGGTATCAAAGGAAACATCCACAAATGGCTAGCATCGTTCCTCACCAAAAGAGAAATGCAAGTACTAGTCACGGTGAACATTCAAACCCCGATTCAAACAATGCAGTAGTAGAATCTGGTGTACCACAAGGCATGGTCTTTGGACCCCTGCTGTTCCTGTGTCACATCAACGATCTACCTGACAGTGTGAAGTCTCAAGTACGGCTCTTCGCAGACGACTGCCTACTTTATCGAACCATCAAAATTCATGAAGATCACATAACACTTCAAAACGACCTGAAAAACCTGGGGAAATGGGCATTAGAATGGGGATTGCGTTTCAACGCCACAAAGTGTTATGCCATGAGTATTAAGGCTAAAACCAACAGCCTGACCACAACCTCAAGAACACAGTTCTTAAACAGGTCACGGAAAACCCATACCAAGGCGTACTCCGTTCGGAAGACTTGGTCTAAATATATTGCAAAAACCGTAAGCAAGACAAGCTCTACACTTGGATTTGAACGATGCAACCTTAAAAACTGTCCTATGTCATGACGAAAAACAGCCTACATTGCACTCGTCTGATCTGTGCTGGAGTCCAAAGAAACGGGGCGCGATTCATCACAGGAGACTACAAAAGCCGCCAAGAGGGAGCAGTTACGAACATGCTAAAAGATTTCGAACTACCACCATTACGAGACAGAAGATCAAACGCAAAATTAGTGTTCCTATACAAAGTAGTGGAGGGATTATTGGTCATTATTACCAGCAATAGACCAGGTAGCTTACATCAAACCTGCTAGACCAAAGAAGCAAATCCGTTATGTCAAGTACGAATACTGCCTGACTGATAACATCATAAACCGTCAGGAAACTAACAACACCAGGACTTTTATAGTACCGCCATCCTAATGCAACCAATACAGTTGACACAATAGTGCATAGGAATAAGCTACCAGAAGACACAGTTCGCAGAAAGGAAGCTCTCTTCCGATGCGTCTATACCAGTATTGGTCCTGCATCGTATTAATTCAAAGTAAACTAGGGAAGTTTGGGATCTTTTGATACTCTTCTAAAGTGCCAAAGGCTATAAAGGTACTTTTAGCACATGTAAAATCTCAAAGCATTAAAGAATGGCTGTAAAAAGGAATCATGTAAAAATCGTTGGTGGTTTTGGAGATATTACAGTATAAAGTTGTACATTCCAAATTGATTTATTTTAAAAAGTCAATGCAATCTGACGTTAAATAATGCTATTTGCTGCTTTATCTGCAGGTACAACACATTTGTCATGCAAGTTGTCTTTCATTCCTTTTTTATTCTGTGGTCTGACATTCTACTGAATTCAAAATTGTTCTAAAAATAAATTATGGTCTTGGCTCACAATATAACATACAGTAACAAACAACATCGAGCGTATATATACATATAGGTGCAGCAGTGTCAAAAAAACAAAACAAACAAACTTTAAATAAAATTACATAGGTTCATCTTATCATATTCACAGTATCTAGATCAGTCACTCAATTTGTGTGGAGACCGTAACTTGGATATTGTTTCTGTCTCTGGTGTTTCTATGAGAAAGTTTTACTACTTATTTAATCCTCTGGGTTCAACGGCCATGTATATAATATATATGCACTAACAAACTTTGTTGAATGGCAGAATATGCACCAATGTTCACATTGTTGTCTTAATATGCACGTATACGGTGGAAATCTGTTCTTTCTCTAATGGATTTCAATGCATTACACTCAAGTAGGAACTTTAGTGGTTGGTGTTTTCCTCGTTTTGACCACAAGTACAAGGAACTACATTCTGGCCCATTTCAAACGATACTGAGGTCTCCGGTAACAAGTTTGCAACAAGAACAGTCTAATGGTTTAGCTTTAATGGTTGTTTGAAAATCCCGCAACCGAGTCTAATGGTTTAGCTTTAATGGTTGTTTGAAAATCCCGCAACCGAGTCTAATGGTTTAGCTTTAATGCTTGTTTGAAAATCCCGCAACCGAGTCTAATGGTATTGTTTTTATGGTTGTTTGAAAATCCCGCAATCCAGTCCAATGGTTTAGTTTTAAATGGTTGTTTGAAAATCCCACAACCGAGTCTAATGGTTTAGTTTTAATGGTTGTTACTTTGAAAGCCCCGCAACCGAGTCTAATGGTTTAGTTTTAATGTTTGTTTGAAAATCCCTCAACCGAGTCTAATGGTTTAGTTTTAATGTTTGTTTGAAAATCCTGCAACCGAGTCTAATGGTTTAGCTTTAATGGTTGTTTGAAAATCCTGCAACCGAGTCTAATGGTATAGTTTTTATGGTTGTTTAAAAATCCCGCAATCCAGTCCAATGGTTTAGTTTTAAGGGTTGTTTGAAAATCCCACAACCGAGTCTAATGGTTTAGTTTTAACGGTTGTTTGAAAATCCCGCAACCCAGTCCAATGGTTTAGTTTTAATGTTTGTTTGAAAATCCTGCAACCCAGTCTGATGGTTTAGTTTTAATGGTTGTTTGAAAATCCCGCAACCGAGTCTAATGGTTTAGTTTTAATGGTTGTTTGAAAATCCCGCAACCGAGTCTAATGGTTTAGTTTTAATGGTTGTTTGGAATTCCCGCAACCCAGTCTAATGGTTTAGTTTTAATGGTTGTTTGAAAATCCCGCAACCCAAACCAATGGTTAAGTTTTAATGGTTGTTTGAAAATCCTGCATCACAGTCTTATGGTTTAGTTTTAATGGTTGTTTGAAAATCCTGCATCACAGTCGTATGGTTTAGTTTCAATGGTTGGTTGAAACTCCCGCAATCCAGTCCAATGGTTTGGTTTTAATGGTTATTTGAAAATCCCACAACCCAGTCCAATGGTTTAGTTTTAATGGTTATTTAAAAATCCTGCATCACAGTCTTATGGTTTAGTTTTAATGGTTGGTTGAAAATCCCGATATCCAGTCCAATGGTTTAGTTTTAACGGTTGTTTGAAAATCCTGCAACCCAGTCCAATGGTTTAGTTTTAATGGTTGTTTGAAAATCCTGCATCACAGTCTTATGGTTGAGTTTTAATGGTTGGTTAAAAATCCCGCAATCCAGTCCAATGGTTTAGTTTTAATGGTTGTTTGAAAATCCCGCAACCCAGTCCAATGGTTTAGTTTTTATGGTTATTTGAAAATCCCGCAACCCAGTCTAATGGTTTGATTTTAATGGTTGGTTGAAATTCCCGCAATCCAGTCCGATGGATTAGTTTTAATGGTTGTCTAAAAATCCCGCTACCGAGTCTAATGGTTTAGTTTCAATGGTTGGTTGAAAATCCCGCAATCCAGTCCAATGGTTTGGTTTGGTTTTAATGGTTATTTGAAAATCCCGCAACCCAGTCAAATGGTTTAGTTTTAATGGTTGTTTGAAAATCCTGCATCACAGTCTTATGGTTTAGTTTTAATGGTTGGTTGAAAATCCCGCAATCCAGTCCAATGGTTTAGTTTTGAACACCCGTGAAAATCCTGCATCACAGTCTTATGGTTTAGTTTTAATGGTTGTTTGAAAATCTTGCAACCCAGTCCAATGGTTTAGTTTTAATGGTTGTTTGAAAATCCTGCAACCCAGTCCAATAGTTTAGTTTTAATGGTTGTTTAAAAATCCCAAAACCCAGTCTAATGGTTTAGTTTTGAAAACCCGTGAAAATCCTGCATCACAGTCTTATGGTTTAGTTTTAATGGTTGGTTGAAAATCCCGCAACCGAGTCTAATGGTTTAGTTTTAATGGTTGTTTGAAAATCCTGCAACCCAGTCCAATGGTTTAGTTTTAATGGTTGTTTGAAAATCATGCAACCCAGTCAAATGGTTTAGTTTTAATGGTTGTTTAAAAATCTCAAAACCCAGTCTAATGGTTTAGTTTTAAGAATGATTATTTGAAACTGGTTGATTCCACATCTCACTATCTTCTATTGAAACATATATGTGATAACTGAGGCAACAAGACATCCTTGTACCAAAAGCAGACAGACTTAGTAGATATTCATGTAATCTGTCTGCAGAAAGTACCAATTGATTATTAATGGGTTTATGTAGAAGGCTACAAGATTAGGTGGGCCATCCCTGTGCCCAATGTAGATGGATTAGCTTTAAGGTAATACTCTACAGATGGCACCAAGGGACGGTGCTCTATGGTCCACCATGCTTTGCCATGAAAATAAAGAAGATAATAGGAGTAGTATAGTCAGCACGTTTGACCCCCTTAATTCCTGGCCCTGGCCCTAAAAGGCAGATGTCATGACCCTAAATACCTGACCCTTACCCTCAAAACCTGGCCCTGACTCTTGAAACCTGGACATGACCCTTAAAACCTGGACATGATCCTTTAAAACTGGACATGATCTAAATAATCTTATATATATATTTTTTCAAAGATGTTCAGGTGCGAGTGTCTATTAATCTCTTATGTTTTATCTAATTAGTGCTAATTATCGATGAGACAGACAGATGTAATCTTTAAGATGTTAAGGGGCGATTGTCGTGTCTCTAATGTTTTTATCTTATTAGTGCAGCGTTTAATACAAACAATTTTCTTAATAAAAATGCTCGTTTTCTTACTTGTAATTTTGTCCAAGGCAGGTTCATGGATGAAATATTCTCTGATATTCAAAAAAATTATGCTTACAAGGTGAACATGTTAAACCTGCAACCATGGATCGTGAACATCGATAGAAGTCTGTGAATTGGTTTGGTTTCAGTTTTGGTAGAAAAACTCCAATTTGATGACATTTTTTTGTAAAACTATGGATGTTAAATTTCAAACATTCCACATTTTGAGCATTACTTGAGCACTTTGTACAAAGTCATGTACAGCTATTCTTATTTCAACAAACTATTTATGCCATTTGATAAATATGCATTTTCAAGAACTTGAGCGGCCTTTAAGACAATAATCAAAAAAATCGGACTAGCATATATCGACAGATGTAAAAAGCAAGTATATTGAATTTAAATCTATAACAACACTTTAAACAATGATTTAGTGGTGTATCATCACACAAATCCGATAAACTTGATCGCTGTAATGCTGACACAAGCATAAAAATGTCAATTAATTCATTAAAGCAGGAACATTAAATAAACACGTTTTAAAATGTTCCTGATTAAAGTAAGTATCAAATTAATCAATATTTCTACTTAGAAAGCCCACTAAATTCAAAAATTTTACTTAAATGTTCATTTCGTATCCTTTTAATACCAGTTTGTTTCTTCATTCCTAAAGGATTGATTTTTGAATTTGTTTGCTTTATAAACAACTTTACAATAGAAATTTGGATGGAATGTGCCCTTTATGTAATCATTTTTTTTAATCGACATGTACTGTTAAAATCTTAAATAATGAAGGTATGGAATTTTTTTTATAAAACCAGCCAACAATTTTACTCATTTGTGGTAACGATATCCTTGTTTTAGTAATTTTTGTTAAAAAAACAGTTTTTATCAGCCAAATCAGAAACGCAACTGCTAGCTATAGGTCCGAGCACAGCATATTACATTATGAGACGGGGCTAGTCGTATATCTCTTTCCAGAAAAGGAAAATTTACATTAAGAATCCGGAAAGCTATCACGTTCATTATAGATTTAACCAGGGCCTTCTAATATAGTTATAGAAGGCCCTGATTTAACATGTTTAAGTGTTTGACTTTTCATTAATCGAATAATTAAATTTAAATCTAAAAATAGGTATGATGATCATCTATTACTGGTGACGTGATTTATTCAAGGTGAATTCTGTACATGGGATAAATGTACTGATCTCAGTATGAGTATTTGTATTTCTATTTTGTCGGAAATAATATTTGAAAATGTGGGGTTAAACGAAAGAAGTCAAAAAAACTATTATATTTTCATTAACTGCAAAATTGTAATGTGGAACAACTTTTTTTTAATTATTCTGGTCAAGGAATTATATATAATGCCTTGTTCTGGTCCTAAACTATTGTATGTCAAGATCAACGGAAATGGAACCGTTAACACTTCTTTATAGTTACGTTCATTTCAACCCTGTAGTCACTGCCCAAATATAGGCACAGTCGAACGGAAACCAGTTACTTCACGTGCTTTCCCGCCAATATGTTCTCATCTGCTTTTCACGACATATAGTGCACACGAAATAGGATTTAGAACAGTAACAATGGCTATGACAAAAGAAAAAGAAAATGAAAATACAGAAAAGCCTTCGTTAAGTTTGTAGTTAATCAGTTTGTTTAGGCAATAGAATCCACGGTATCAAAATTTTAGAATTATAATGGATATCTGGAACCGACGACAACGAAAACGTCGAAGAGGCATTTGGGTACATGAGAGCGAACTTGATGATTTGTATTCAGATGACGATGATGGTTAGTTTACTAATATGACACAATCTTTCCGTTTCTGTCGGATATATTTTCTCGATATATGGATCGAAATGTTTACTTCCGGTTGCCATTGTTTACATTGTGCGATCGACAAGGAGATCAAATTGAAAAGAGATACTTGTATTATCAGAGCCTTAAACAACTAAATAAAAGTAAAAGTTAAGAGATTTTGAAAATTAAGTTAACATAAAAAGGGTAGAATTATGTTAGTTTGACAATCTCAATCAAATGGGTGGATTGGATGGAGACCTTTTCCACTTCTTAGTTCTAATCTGTGTACACCACCCCCATATATGTAGTGTACACATGAACACTGTCATCCATACCACTAACAACTCTCATCATTTTTTCTGTTAATGTCAGTGATAACAATGATGTGGTTGTAGTCGGTAGTCATAAATCAACAACTGAGTGAACTCGTATGATTGAATGCTAAGGAATTGAAAGTGTGCCATGTGACCACAAAGCTGGAAGAATAATTCCCTAATGCATTCAAATAGTCCAAATGATTAGTCCTATAGTGGGATGGCTTACTTTTTTATTTTCATTTTAACATAAAAAAAGGCATTGTCTTAAAAGCTGGTGTAGACTAGTAGGATAGAAAAAGTGTGATTACAGGTATCAAGACACTTCAGTACTGCATGAACTACCGATGCATTAAGACATTTCGATACTCGGTACTTGTCATTTCAATACTCGACTTGAGACATTTCGGTACTTACATGACTTAGAAAAAAAGTATTTGTAATTTATAATTTTAACCTGCGTCGCCAAAGGCGAAAGCAGGTCTTGGAGTCGGGTCACTCCATCCGTCTGTCAGTCCGTAATGCTATAGAGTGTCTGTCTTGTGTGATCTGAATCTGAAAAACCAAACACTAAATCTTGCTGAAATTTTACACAGTGATTTCAGGTATATTGAAGATGTACACCTCCCCTTTTGCGATCATTTTATAATTCCGTTAAGAAATTAGGGGCAAAAAATGCAATATTTTTATTTATTTTTTATTTGTTTCCACAATAACTTTTGTTCTGGTTGACCAAATGCTATGAAACTTTACAGTAATGTAACTTACAATAAAAGGAAGGGTGGGGTTGATTTTTGAATATCACTTCTTTTTATCGTTAAGAAATTAGGCGCCCAAAAGGGATTGTTATCAAATTTTACAATAATGATTCTTACCATTAAATGGTTCATTGGCATGATTTTTTAGGTCTTCCCTTTTTTCATTGAGAAATTAGGGGCTCAAAAGGGGCAAAAATCTAAATTTTTATGTCACCTGCAAAGTGTAGCAGAAGCGACATATACAATGTAGGGGTTACTTTGGCACCATCCGTCGTCGTCCGTCACAGTTTTCTGGGAAACTACAAGTCACAACCTGATATTTGGTACATGTATGTGGCTTCCTCCTATGGTACTATATGGTGTAAAGCGATTTTATGCCCGTATCTCATCTACTTCCTGTTTACGGAATATTTTAAGACGCAGTCAACATAAGTCTTCCATGGAAGACCGCCATTCTAGTTTATTTATGGTCCGATTTTGAAAAAAAAAGTTAATTTTTGTCGTTTATTGGATACAAAATGGTGGATAAATTTATTCTTGACCCCACCTGTTCTGTTTAGCAATAAGGGGTTCAAAAGGTGGGAAATTGAAACATATTTGTCTGATTCATGTGTGTTTTTTATATCCTTTTTATAAGGATCTTAAATATTTTTATTTCTTAATATTCATTGTCAGTCTTTAGATTTGGTTGCATGTGACAAATATGCATTTTCAGTCCACCATACATGTAGGATGCAAGTGTCAAAAACTATCCGTATTGGGCCTAAATTGTACAGGGTTCAACGTTTTGCCGTGCGACGCAATGCCAGACATCGATTGGTCTTGTTATACTTTACTGATATTTTCAATAATAAATTGAATAAATTACAACAACATACTGTTTTAGAAACGGTTATGACCGTTTGGGTGCATATTGTCGGCTTATCACTTTGATGATTTGATTATGTAAGTAATAGAAGTCATTGAGTCCAAAATACAACTTGAACTGGCATTTCATCTACATCTACATAATTTATATGATGTACATTTTGTATGTTGCACCAACAATTTCAGATAACTGTTGTGACATTGTAGATGGAATAAAACTTGTAAATCATTAATTAAACTATATATAACAGGTACAGATCTGAAATTTGAACAGTTTAAGTACCATTTGATGATGTGCACATAAAATTTCATCTAAATTCTTAAAATGATTTTGTAAAAACTTAGATTTTTGCTGGCGGATTCCTTTCCTCAGTTTGTTGGTGTTCTCTCTCTTTTCTATTGTAAACTAGTATGTCTCTCCCAAATTTATTTTAAATTCAATCAAGACGTATTAGTTAACTAAGCACCTGTTTACATTTTCCATATAATTGCTCAATAAGATTTAGAAACCACATGAATATGTTGAATTTAAAACAACCACTTTTTTCTAATTATTTAAATTACAATCATAATGAGGGACCTGTGTACTTGCACAGCAAAATACAACATGTATGAATTATGATGCAATAAAAAAGAAAATCTAATAATATTTTTATTATGTCGCCTGCAACATTTCGCAGAAGCGACATATAGGGGTTACTTTGGCACCATTCGTCGTCTTGCAGTGTCACAGAAACTTCCGTTGCAGTTTTACGGGCAATTACAAGTCACAACCTCTTGATATTTGGTATGTAGCTTCCTCCTATGGTACTATATAATGTAAAGCGATTTTATGCCCATAACTCATCTACTTACTGTTTATCGAATATTCTAAGACGCAGGTGACATGCCTTCCATGGTAGACTGCCATTCTAGTTAAATTAACCAATCCATTTTGTTACATACTTTAAATATTAAGAATATTGATTTTATTGGAAATAAAATTCAACACTTGCTACATTGTATCCAGTGATAATTTATATATTTTTCGGTCGGTACCGAAGTGACCAATACCCAGTACCAAACTGTCTAGTAGTACTAGTACCAAGTAACTACGTGAAGTACTGAAATGTCCAAGTTAGTACCGAAGTAAAAGAACTTCTGAATGAGTTGCATCATATTTTGAGTCTTGTGCAATTTGACAAAATTTCTACCTTAGGCCATGCCAAATTAATTCCTAGTTTGTCGGATTCACTGCTTGCTTGAAGAAGCCACAGAGAAAAAAATAGGGTTTTTTAGCTCACCTGACCCGAAGGGTCATGTGAGCTATTGTCATCACTTGGCTTCCGTCGTCCGTCCATCCGTCGTCCATAAACTTTTTAGCTCACCTTGACTGAAGGTTCATGTGAGCTATTACCATCACTTGGCATCCATCGTCGTCGTCTGTTAACAATTTTTCAAAAATCTCCTCTGAAACTACTGAACAGAATTTAATGAAACTTGGTATTAATGATCCTTAGGGTGTCCTGCACCAAACTTGTGTTTCGATTTTTGATCCGTCAAAAAACACGGCCACCGTTACTAAAAAATAGACCAGGGGGTCAGACTACTGATTTTGGCTTGTTAATCAGAAAGTATAAGAGATAGATGAAATCTTTTGCCCTCCTACTGCTTCAGCATCAATAGTTCTACAAAAGTCTCCATTTGGTCGAAGATGTCAGATGATCCCTTATAGGAGTTACAGCCCCTTAAAGGTGTAAAATAGCGTTTTTGCATGTATTTGGCCTATAGAATGAAAACTATTGTAGATAGAGAAAAGCTGTTGCTTGCATAAATGTTCAGCCCATTTAGCTCTACAAAAGTCTTCATAGAGTCGAAGTTGTCAGATGACCCCTTATAGGGGTTACAGCCCCTTAAAGGCAAAACATAGTGTTTTTGGCCTGTAGAATGAAAACTATTGCAGATAGAGAAAAGCTGTTGCTTGCTTAAATGTTCAGCTCATTAAGGTCTACCGTCTACAAAAGTCTCCATGGGGTCGAAGTTGTCAGATGACCCTTTATAGGGGTTTAAGCCCCTTAAAGGCGAAAAATAGTGTTTTTGGCCTATAGAATGAAAACTATTGCAGATAGAGAAAAGCTGTTGCTTGCTTAAATGTTCAGCTCATTTAGCTCTACTAAAGTCTCCATGGGGTCAAAGTTGTCAGATGATCCCTTATAGTGGTTACAGCCCCTTAAAGGTGAAAAATAGCGTGTTTGCATGTTTTTGGCCTATAGAATGAAAACTATTGTAGATAAAGAAAAGCTGTTGCTTGCTTAAATGTTCAGCTCATTTAGCTCTACTAAAGTCTCCGAGGGTTGAAGTTGTCTGATGACCCCTTATAGGGGTAACAGCCCCTTAAAGGCGAAAAATAGTGTTTTTGGCCTATAGAATGAAACCTATTGCAGATAGAGAAAAGCTGTTGCTTGCTTAAACATTCAGCTCCTTTAGCTATACCAAAGTCTCCATAGGGTTGACATCAAGACCAGGTGAGCAATTCAGGCATTTGGGAGCCTCTTGTTAAAACTTTAACTCCTCTGATACCATAAGTCCAATTGCAACCAAACTTTGGTATGTTTGTTCATTAGCATTCGGTGCTTCGAACTGGTGTGGGGATTTTTTGATTCGTCGTAAAACATGGCCGCCGTGGCTAAAAAAAGAACATAGGGGTAAAATGCAGTTTTTTGCAAATAACTCAAAAACGGCTACAGATATCAAAATTTTGGCGTGGGTAAAAGTGATCAGCATCTCAAGATCTACCTACCCAGAAATGTTGAAGAAAATCCATTAACCCATGTAGGAGTTATGGCCCTTTTTGTGGATTTTTTGCAAATTTTGCACCTGTTTAGCTCAATATCTTGAAAACTATACAAGATATTTGAGAAATTTAAATTGCATATTGTTATTGTTAAGCATGTCAAGATCTACAAAATATGTAATAGATTCAACGTTGTAGGACCTTTCCTTTTAGGAGTTATTGCCCTTAGAATGTCAAAATTGAGCATTTTAACAGCATTTCCTCATTACATTGAAAACGTTAACTCCTCTGACACTTCAAGTCCAATTGGAACCAAACTTGGTATAGTTGTTTATGAGCATTAGGTGTATAGAACTGATGTGGGGATATTTGATTGGTTGTTAAACATGGCCGCTGTGGCTAAAAATAGATCATAGGGGTAAATGGCAGTTTTTTTGCAAATAACTCAAAAACGGTGACAGATTTTAAAATTTTGATAAGGAACAAAAGTGATCAGTACCTTAAGATCTACCTACCCTGAAATTTTGAAGAATATCAAACAACCCATGTAGGAGTTATTGCCCTTTTTGTGTATTTTTTGCAAATTTTTCACCTGTTTAGCTCAATATCTTGAAAACTATTCAAGATATTTGAGAAATTTAAATTGCATATTGTTAAGCTCATCAAGATCTACAAGATATGTAATAGGGTCAACGTTGTAGGACCTTTCCTTTGAGGAGTTATTGCCCTTAGAGCGTCAGAAATGAGCTTTTGAAAAGCATTTCCTCATTACATTGAAAACTTACTCCTCTGACACTTCTAGTCCAATTGGAACCAAACTTGGTATTGTTATTAATTAGCATTAGGTGTATAGAACTGATGTGGGGATTTTTGATTGGTTGTAAAACATGGCCGCTGTGGCTAATAATAGAACATTGGGTTAAATTGCATTTTTTGCTAATAACTCAAAAAGGGTGACAGGTTATTGAATTTTGATTGAGAACAAAAGTGATCAGCACCTTAAGATCCACCATATTGTCAGATGACCCCCTTCTTTAACTTATGACCCTTTCAATGTCAAATAGATTTTGCCTAATAACCTTTACTTCAGGCACATATGTCAGGTGAGCGATTCAGGCTCCTGTGAGCCTCTTGTTTTACTGCCCCATTTCTCATGCATCCTGTATCTAACAATTTTTATAATGTTTACATGATTTTTTTTACATCACTGTGTTTCCCACGCAAATGTAATTCTAAAAATTGTTTTATTTTTCCACGAAACAGTTTAAAAGTGTATAAAAAAGGTACAATTGCTCTTATTTTGAAGAATTATAAAAATTAACAGAATAAATCTTTTGAAGACTGTTGCATGAATTCAACTTCAACTTGGATCTTGTAATATCCAAATGGACATCTATTCATGGAATCAATTTGTCGTGGCCTTAAATAGCTTCACTATGCTCCCTTATTACATGTACAACTAAGAAGAAGTCTAAGGCCAATATCATAAAGATTAATTAAAGTTCCAATTGCACTGTTGAAAGCAGTGTAAAAGGGATTTCTGAAAATAATTTTATAATGTGTTACTTTGCTTTAATGCAATCATTTTCATTTTAAAATATAGCACTGTTGTACCATTGCTAAAAGTGCTTGCTATTCATAAAATTAGGCTTCCATTTCACTAGTAATTAGTGACTTGTGTGCTGTGGCAACGGCAGAAAAATCATTGAAGTATGGACAGTTCTTATCTCTAAGTCACGCCGACACGGTGTCAAGCAAACATTTTAACTAAACTGCACTGGTTTGAGTAAAATTTAATGCTTATGCATGAAATGCCTTAAGACATGTGAAAGTTTAGGGTATTATACAAGTCGATTTACACTAATATGTATAACTTAAAAAACAATACATGTATTACAATTATAGGCACTTATGATCGTATAGACTAAATTTTTATTAAATATTTCCTTTCAGATTTGTATCTAGACTTTCTGGATGGTGTAGAAACTGGTAATGACATTATAGGAATGGATGTTGAAATTGGTAGGTCATATGATTCCAGTCCAGATACTTCACCTACAGATTCAATAGAAGTGGATCTACCATCAGTTTCACATGAAGTTCCAAAACTCGTGGACATAGCTTCAAAAGTTGTAGCAAAACATGTCACCTGTGCTGAATTGGAAAGTCACAACCCACCAGTTGATGAAGCATTGTTGCAAAAGGTTTGAAAATAGTTGCAGGGTTCTTCAAGTGGAAAGATAAATTCATGTGTTTGATATATATGTCAAATAAGATGAATCAAAAGGAATTAATGGGGAATCTAGGTCAGATCTGCCACTGAAAAATGACAAGAAATGATAACACAGCCATAATAGTCTTGTCCAATCTATATACATTGTACATGTTACTTCTATAAAATGTCTAATATAAACTTTTTGCAAATTCTTGAGCTTTTGAACAAGAAATCTTTTTCATGTTTTAGATATTTTTTTATTCAGATTTTTCTAGCATAAAAACCTGACTCGCTCCAATGGAATAATTTTTAAAAGTATCACATGCTGAATTCCCCCAAAAAATTTTGACTTACCCCACTTATTTGATTCCTATTTACGCATATATTTCCTAAATATACTAAAAAGGAGTTTTCCTTAAACATGTAAAACAAATTTAGGTTTACAATCATATAAATCCCTGTTGTATAATAAATATCATTTTTAATCTAATGAAAATGAGTAAATGTATTTCAGATAGCTTTTTGGGCATTCCCTCAAGATGAAGATCATGTCAAAGTGTTTGCTCAGTTGTCCTTATCTGGTAATTATGAATGGAGCTGTGGAGAGAGGAAGTTTCTTGATGGGAAAATAAAGAAAATAAGACAAGTGGGTTAGTATGCTAAGTCAAAGGGGAATTCTATTTTGCCCTTTAGTGCACCACTTAACTGAATTCAAAGAAAGTTGGTGGTATAAAAGATCCACATTCAAACTTCTTATTTTGGAAATAGATCATACTGACATCAAGCAATAGGGTTTACTGGGATATCATTCACATGATATTTCAAGAAATAAGTGTTAGGTTATGTAGGAATCACAACTTTTGGGTTGACGACATCTTGTAACTGTAATTTCTTATGATGAAACTTCACGGTACTTGTTTTTTTTTCTAGAAGATAATTAGACTATTTTCATTGCAATATTGATTCTCATATTAAAGTAGATTTCCTAAAGGGTTGAATACTGAATAGAACTTGATGAAACTAAATATCATGAAGAGATTTTTATGTTGCATGCAACATGTTGCAGAAGTGACATATACAGGCTACTTTGACACTATCCGTTGCATTGTGACATTGTATTTCCTCCTGCTGTGTCACAAAAATCTCAGTTGCAGTTATCTGGGCATCAACATGCCACAGCCTCTTAATATTTGGCATGTAGCTTCATAGCATAGTACTAAAATGTGTTAAACAATTTTATGCCCAAAACATTGCTACTTCCTGTTTACCAAATACTGAAGTTTTATATCTAATGAACATATATGCAATATATCCGTCCCAGTTTTCCAGACAACTAGTTTACTACATGCCATAGGTTCTTCAAATTGGGCATGTAGCTTCATCACATAATACTATAAGGTATAAAGCAAATTTCTGCCCAAAACGTTGCTACTTTCTGTTTACGGATACGGAATACTTAACATATTTTTAACATATATGCAAAATTTCCATTGATCAGTTTTCCGGTCACTTACATGCCATAGCTTCTTGATATTTGGCATGTAGCTCCATTGGATAGTATTAGTGAGGTTAAGCCATTTAATGCCTGAAACATTGCTTCTTGCTGTTTACCAAATACTTAAAATTTTATGTACATTGTATTATGAAAATATATGCAAAATTTCCATCAGTTTTCTGGGCAGCTACATGTTACAGCCTGTAGTTATTCCAAAGTAATATAAGGTGTAAACATGCGACATATATCTTCCATGGAAGACAGCCATTCTGTTTTGCCAAATGTTTAGTTAAGGTAATATGAAACATGGTTATCATCAGTGAACTTTGTAACAGTTCTATTTAATTTGAAATAATTTTATTACACTTTGATGTACATGTATGCAATAACCATTCCCTGTCACTGAAGTAAGGTCTGAGTAAGGTTGATTAGATGATACATTTTAGCTTATTTTTATGGTCTTTGTATTATTTTCAGGGTTCATGGTTTCTGCCTTTGTAGAAACTACTGAAAATGTAAAAGTTTCTATCACATTTGAGAAACAGCATTTGACTTCTACTTCATGTTCTTCTTGTACCAGTGCAATATTCTGTAGCCACATTATTGCTGTTGTATTGGAGAGGATAAAAAGATCCAAAGATGTATGTGTCTGGTATTTTTAAAGTTAAATGGTGTGCTTTGCTGAAAGAAGCAAGGATGTGCCATTAAATGTTGAAAGTCTGAAAAGACAAAAACAAAATCAGCTGACACAAAGAACAACAAAATGAAGAATTGCATAACATAACAAAATTAACATAATCCACCAGACTGCTATTAGCAAAGCACTCTATGTTGCAACAAGAGCAAAATTGGGTGATGACCAATAGAATATGCTAACTTGGCATACGTATATGATTTTCTTTTCAGTCATCATTTAAACAATCTTTTTTCTAATCACACCCTAATTGCATTAAGTTTTTGAGTTTAAAGAGAATTTATAAATTGTTTTGTTATCCGACAGATCTCTTATATTCATTGTTTTTTTAAAACCTTCCAATGATGTATGTTGTTATCTTTGTAATTAGGTCCCTATTCATGCCCCAGTCACTGAAACGTTGTCAACACTATCAAGAGATCAGTTACAGAAGTTACTGCAGTATGCTATCAATGAAGATCCTGGTGGTGTTCTGGGCAGAGTGTTTCAGTATATAGGTATCAATTAAATCATATTAAATAGGAGTATGATATTTGTACAGAAGTTGATGTTTATGTAACAGTGGAAGAAGCAAAAATTTATGGAAGGGCTATTGGAATTCCAGAGTTAAGAAAAACAAAAAGAAATTACAAAAACCAGTAGAGATAGACACTCATTTGTTCTAGACAGCACAATGGAAAAGCCTGTACTACATTAGAAATGAACATGTCAATGCCATGTCATGGTAAACTCTTTTGCTTCCAAAGGATGAGCAGTAGCATTGTTGCAATAGACCTGTGACATTGGCAGAGGTTAATTTGAAGAAAATTTATTCATATCATTCATAAATTATTATCTGACACACAATTGGTGACTGAAGTAGCCACATATTTATTTGTATGATTGTTGTTGATCTTTGTATGATACTGACTTATCTCTATAACTCTTAAATTTAGATGAGATCAGAGACACTAACTCAGAGTACAACCTTATGGCTGGTGCACCAGATCCTACTTTTGGTTTGTTGCCTGATGATAAATCAGCTCTTGATTTATCATTGGAACAACTAAAGAAGAACATAGATTCAGAATTAGGAGATAGGTTTGTTGATTTAAAAGTTTATTTATGGTTAAGTGATGTTTCAAATAATCTCTTAACAACTTCATCATGATGTGAAGCTAGACGTATTTCATACAAGACCAGAAGTTTTTATACGACCGCAAAAAATTTGCGGACGTATTATGGTATGATGCTGTCGTCGTCGTCGTCGTTGTCGTCGGTGTCTGTTAACTTTTTAGTGTTTCCACAATAACTTTAGTTCCAGTTATCCGATTGCTATGAAACTTTACAATGATGTTCCTTACCATAAAAGGATGAATGGGATTGATTTTGGGGGTCCCCCCACTTTTCGTTTAGAAATTAGGGGCCAAAAAAGGGCCAAAAATACTACTTTTTTGTTTGTTTCCACAATAACTTTAGTTCTAGTTATCCAATTGCTATGAAATTTGACAGTAATGTTCCTTACCATACAAGGATGAATGGGATTGATTTTGGGGGTCCCCCGTTTTTTTGTTTCGAAATTAGGGGCCCAAAAGGGGCAAAAAATTCAAATATTTTACTTTTTTCCACCATAACTTTGGTCCTAGTTGGCCTATTGCTGTGAAATTTGTCAAGAATGTTTCTTACAATAAAAGAATGAACCTGATGAATTTTTGCGCCCCCTTTTTCTCCGTTGTGTAATTAGGGGCCAAAAGGGGCCAAAATAAAAACTTTTTTATTTGTGGTCCGATTTTGAAAATTTTTTTTGCATGTTTGTTCTTGTCAAATAGCGGATACAAAATTAAGAATTAATTTTTGGGACCCCCCCTTTTTCCCCTATTACATAATTAGGGGCCAAATGGGGCCAAAATCGAAACTTTTATTTGTGGTCCGATTTTGAAATTTTTTTTGCTAGTTTATTTTTGTCAAGTAGCAAATCCAAATTTGAGAATTTATTTTTGCGACCCCCACCCCTTTTTCACCTGTTACGTAATAAGGGGCTAAAAGGGGACGAAAGCGAAACTTTTTAAATTCTTGTCCGATTTTGATAATTTTTTTTGCAAGTTTATTCTTGTCAAGTAGCAGATATATTTTTGTGTCCCCATTTTTTACTGTTACGTTATTAGGGACCAAAAGGGGCCAAAATTGTAACTTTTTTATTTCTGGTCCGATTTTGAAAATTTTTTTTGCATGTTTGTTCTTCTCAAATAGCGGATACAAAATTAAGAATTTATTTTTGCGATCCCCCCTTTTTTCGCCTATTACGTAATTAGGGGGCCAAATGGGGCCAAAATCGAAACTTTTTTATTTGTGGTCCGATTTTGAAATTTTTTTTGCTAGTTTATTTTTGTCAAGTAGCGAATCCAAATTTGAGAATTTATTTTTGCGACCCCCACCCCTTTTTCACCTGTTACGTAATAAGGGGCTAAAAGGGGCCAAAAGCGAAACTTTTTTAATTCTTGTCCGATTTTGATAATTTTTTTTGCAAGTTTATTCTTGTCAAGTAGCAGATATATTTTTGTGTCCCCTTTTTTTACTGTTACGTTATTAGGGACCAAAAGGGGCCATAATTGTAACTTTTTTATTTCTGGTCCGATTTTGAAATTTTTTTTTGCATGTTTGTTCTTGTCAAATAGCGAATACCAAATTAAGAATTAATTTTTGTGACCCCCCTTTTTCCCCCTATTACGTAATTAGGGGCCAAATGGGGCTTTTTTATTTGTGGTCCGATTTTGAAATTTTTTTTTGCAAATTAATTCTTGTCAGGTAGCGATTCTAAATTTAAGAATAAATTTTTGGGGCTGTAATCATAATTTTAAGAAAATTCTGGTTCGATTTTTTATTTTTTCCCCAAACATTATTCTTTTAAAGAGTAGAATACAACATTCAAAATTTATATTTTTACCCCCTGGGTTGAAAGTCCATCAGAGAAGCATGTGTCAAAAACCTTTGTCAGTCCACCATGGGCTGCATGTGTCCAGAACAATAGACTATCCATATTAGGCCTAAAACGTACAGAGTTCAACATGTTGCGGTCGTATCATGCTGCGCTCGGCGAAGCTTTTTATTTTAGAAAGTACTCCCTTATTTTCACATTTCATTAAAAGTGCCGTATAGTATTTGGCAATTCTATTTTAAATAGCTCTTAATTCATTTCATTTTATATAGAATTATGATTTTGAAGTATTTGTTGATTTTTGTATGGTCCTTAACTAATATTGCATGTGAAATAAATAAAGGTAATAACAAAACTACTGAGCTTAAAGGATCAATCTCAAATGTCCAAGGGAAAAGACAAAACAAAGCAGACATAATGGAGAAGTTGAACATCCTGACAGTCATGACCTTATAGTTATTGTGAGGCCACATTTAAAAAATTGTTGGTTTGCCATAGCCCGAGTGGCATAAAAAAATTTGGGTCGGTCGGTAGGTAATTTTTTTTTTTTTTTTTTAAAGACCTTGAATGTTTATTACAGTTTTAGAAAATAAATGAATATGCATTATATTTGGGGTGAAAATGCATTATATTTGGGGTCTATATGTGTACACATTTTATTTTTCAGGCATGTGAATCCACTTTTACATGTCAGAAATAATTTGCCCCTTTGCCGACCTGATTTGTCTACAAAAAAGTTATCTGTGCAGCATGGTTCCATTTCATGCTAATGTATATCGTAGTATCATTGAACTTGAATGTTCTTTATATGCTTATACTCAATCAAATCTATTATTACATCACATGCAATTAATTTGTCAGAGAATTTGATGCATGCATGAATAAAATCATATATCATGTATTGTTTTCTTCTC
The DNA here is from genome assembly GCA_963971305.1 of Arcuatula senhousia. Lineage (NCBI taxonomy): Eukaryota > Metazoa > Mollusca > Bivalvia > Mytilida > Mytilidae > Arcuatula > Arcuatula senhousia. The sequence goes on along the minus strand of OZ020303.1, from coordinate 14,243,002 downwards.
TCTGTGCACTGCTATATGTTTATAAGAAATAAAGTATTCAGATTTACAGCCATTTCATTGATAATTTCTCTTGAAATGCCTTTCCAGTCAGGACCTAAAAGTTACAATACTCATGTTTAGGTTTATCATCATCATTGTCATCCTTTATCATGTACATGTATGTTTTTGACACTGAAAATACCAAATTGATAGTTTTGTTCAACTCCATCATGCCCATTTTTTTGGCTATTTTATGAAGCACCTTTAAATAAAATGTAACACATTTCAGATTAAAAACAGGCTTTTCATTTTCATTATGACAAAACAAACTGAATTGAATGTAATTTGAAACAGTAAATGTCCTTCCACCCCCTTGAATGTATTAATTAAACACAATGCAATTAATTAAAACTCAAGACATGTTGAATACAATCCATTATTTCTAAACAATAGCAAATAAATAGCATAAATCAGAATGACAGAAAAGATAGTTGATTAGTTTTCTTCTTTACAACAAGTCTCAACATGCTCAAGATCAGCATCACTATGACAAGATGTACATGTAATTCCATCTGTTGTTGAACAGTCAAATGCTGGCAGGGCTAGGGAAAGTACAATTGATATGTTGTAAACTGTTACTTGTAAATGCTGATTTTACTAACTTAAGTAACCATGGTCAGGAACAGCCATTGAAGTTAAAGAAATTTGAATAGGAAAACTTTATGTTAATTCAGCACATACAAAACAGTACAACATAACATAGCCTCTGACTGGTTAGCTTTTACTGAATAAAGTTTTATTTTATTACTGAATAATGTCGAAGTGTCAGATCATTTAATACTATTCAGAAACTTCCCTGCTTTATGTATTTCTTTGGTTACACGTCTGTAGTCCGACAGCCCAATAGTCCGACAACCCAATAGTCCGACAGCCCAATAGTCCGACAACCCAATGGTCCGACAGCCCAATAGTCCGACAACCCATTGGTCCGACAACCCAATAGTCCGACAACATACAAGAATCCAGTTGATCGGACCGATATCGAATATAAAAAAAATAAACAAATTGTAAGCAGCTGTTCACAAATGAATACCCCCACCCCGCCCACAATCAATCAGAAGAAATTTTTAAATAAGTGGTGCAGATCTACATTATATAACGAAGATTGTGTGAAAGTTTTATGAAAATCCATTGAAGGGTTTAGGACAAGTAGCGTTTAAGAGATGGGTACCCCTTGGCGTCAAATGACGAAGTTCATGTTTTGCTGCGGGAAAACCTAAAAATTATTTTGATCAAATTTTAGAATAGATGCACATCGATCATGTCTTTATTATACTTCAAACATCATTGTATAAAAGTTTCATGAAAATTCATTGAAGAGTTTAGGAGCAATTGCGGATAAGGGATGGATAGCCTCTGGAAGTCGAATGGCTCAGGACATATATTGCTAGGGAAACCCAAAAATCATTTTGATCAAATTTTTAAATAAAAGGTGCACATCTACATTATGTAATAAAGATTGTGTGAAAGTTTTATGAAAATCCATCAAGGGGTTAAAGAGGATTTGGGATGAGAGATGGGTATCCTTAGGTGCAACGGAAGGAAGGACAGACGGACACCCCTACCTCTATATCCCCCCACTTTTCAAGCGGATGTAAAATTATGCCTGGTCTTCTAATGTTAATACAGCCTTTGTAATTGGGACTGTACGCCGGTGCGTAAATATGTTTGTTCGTCCCACATAAGATTAACTTTCAGGTTTAAGTGATATATGTTACATACGAGCGAAGAACATGAAATGGTTGATAAAATGATCATGAAAAAATAAATAAAATAAAAGAAATATGAGTCCGATGGGAAATAATGAATCAGTAAATTTTGAAAGCCACTAGAAAATTGAGAAGTAATAAATGGGGTGGAAAATTGTGCAAATGTGCACTCGAAACGGGCATAATACCATAGCTCTCTTAACACAGGCTTTCAGTGTTATGACCTGCCAACCCCTGAACACATGAGCCAACCTATTCAGCCACCTAAGTACAAAACCTGATCGGTCTGTGGGAAGAGCACTGACCCATCGTCACAGAATACCAAAAATTCGACTAGCTGGGCTCTGTTGAGTACACCGGGACCCGCATATAAGTACGTTAAATATTGATTGAAGGCATGATTTCTTCAGTTTATATCTTAATTAAAGTTAATCATAAGTGAAATGAAATCATTGCCAATATTCATATAATTTGATTTCTATAAAGCATCCATGTATGCTTAAAATAGAGGTTTTTTTTTATTTGGTTGTGTTTGAAGTTTTATTAAATATTAAATACATGTATATTAGCATTGTCGGACTATTGGGTTGTCGGACCAATGGGCTGTCGGATCAATGGGTTGTCGGACCAATGGGCTGTCGGACTATTGATTGTCGGACTACCGGGATGTCACCTTTCTTTTAGGCTGATTACAATCTGCATTGTCGGTCAACAATGAATTTAACATATATCAATTTCTTCAATGTCAAGTAATTTTCACTGGTTCTAAAGTATCTGGCACAATTTTTTCTGACAATATTTGACAGTTCAACCTCAGAGTTCAACAAGGACTTCATCGTAATATTTTGTGTTTTCATTTTCGGGTGTTGTTTTAATTAATCTCCTGAGTGTCAGACGTGTCATGTTGGTACAAACGAACACTGATGCAATATTATTTGTCCTGTTTTATTTAAATACTTAGGCAAAGGGCGGGTGTAAAGTCAGACATTATATAATTCATGAAGCGATTTTCTTTTTTGACAATCGGAGATGGTGTCGACTGATACTTTTTCATAAGTCAGCAAAATGAACCAGATTCCACTAAACTAATCTTGCGAGCGCTTTAAATTACGCAATTACGTAAAGCATTTCAGAGATCCAAAATGATTGAAGTACAAGAAAATTGGACACAGAAAAAAATTCGGATACCAATAAAAAAAAAAAAAACGAGGAGAATTTTGGCAATAAAAACTTTTCAGTCGGGGGGTTAAAATCGGGTCGGTCGGGCTATGGCAAACAAACATATTTTTAATTATGGCCTGACATTATGCTATTTATTTTTGTATAATTAAAGGTACTTGAAGCAATCATACAAAGACACATGTGACTTGTTTGTGAAATCCAGCAGTAATTTTTACACAAGATTTATTCAAAGAGTTACTGATTTGACAAAGGAAAATGAAATTGAAGCAGCAGGAAAAGTTCTGATAACTATTGCCAATTCAAGTTTATATGGTAATGCTTGTAGTTCAAAATTTTAAGGTTTAAATTGTGTTCTGTCTTAAATTTTAGAACATTTTAACAAGTCTTGCCAAAATTTATATTCAGTATATGTGTCTGTATCAAAGTGAATTTCTAAAAAAAAAAATGGTCAGATTATACTTGAGTGTCTTTAAAATAATGTTGATGTGCAGGGATAAAAATTTGTAACAGTTTTCTTTGAAACTGTTAATAACAGCCTTGTAATATTTGAATGCAGCATCAGCATGAGATCCCATATGATGGGTATAGATTTCAGGTTTGCTGCTTCACCTATTTGTTTTACCAAAACCAATTCTCCAGATATTATAGTCCTTGTACTTACTGCATGAAAAAATGTAACTTGTTCTGTTTGTTAAGTTAAAAATACTTTTTTTTTTCAGTTTCAAATTTCCGATGGTCAACATCATCAAAAAGGGTCTTTGTAGACATTGAAAGAATGTTCAGTTGTTTTATTGTCTGTTTCACTGGTCAGATAAGAAAAGAAATGATTGAAACTGCTCAAAAAATTAACAGGTAAGTTTAGAATATGCTGATATTTATGCATATTCAGTTACAATTTGTTTAATTATAGAAAATGAATAGTTTATACTATTTTCATTTGTGCACCTACATAAATCAGTAGCTAAATTAACATGTATGATTACAGGTCATTACTTTGTAAATTCATGCAGCACATTAATAAGACCTATTCTCTATGTATTGTTCTTTCAGGGAGATAAAAGGTTACCAACCAAGACCTGCCTTTCTCCAGCCAGATGATTGGTCTGATATGACAGCAATAAAGTTACAGAACATTGGTGGCACATCTGTGTCTGAGATCTTTGATGTTGATGCCAGTTTACCATTCTATGAACCACTGGTTGCTAGCCAGCTTCCTGAAACTCCTGACAGTCTACTCAGTGTTTTTAATAAAGAGAAAAAAATGGCAGATGTGTAAGATCATTTTAATAACATTTTCAAATAGATTTAACAATGACACTGTTTACTAAGATGTAGAGACTGAGATGCACATTTTGTAGCTTTATTTAACTTGCCCAAAAAGGCAGAAATGTCACAAAGCTAGAGATAGAATCCATATTTTCATTACAAGTAGAATAGATTTGCTGACAAAATTTACCAGCTTTACATTTATTAAGCGGTCTGAATGTGTTGGATAAAAGATATGTTTTAATTTCATATATTATTATGTTTGTAGGTCATATGATGAACCAATTGATGTCATGATGTTTCGGTTTGAATGTTTAGTACAGTACCTAGAATGGAAAGATGACTACACCTGTCGTTATAAGATGTGTATATTAGGTTCTTTCATTCTAAGGAAACTTCTTACTCTTTCTGAAAATGTAAGCTATTTATTTTATATAATTTACATGCCTGATTGTGTGGTGCTGTTTTTATGCCCTAGAAGCTTGTGGGACAAGGGTCTTGTCAATCTATCACACTCTAGTAATTGGGGTAACTTTCACAGCAATGTATTGTTTGAACATCTTGAAACTTAATTCAATAACAAACTATGACCTGATGAAAATCCTGTTTTGGAGGGTTAAGTTCTGGAAATTATTTGCAGATCTAAAATATATCCAAAAATTTGCCTGTTTGAAATATCTATGTCGGAAAATATTTACCCATTGCAGTACATGTATATAAAATTGAGTTAATTTGATATTGGGTTATAATTTAAATTTATATATTTTTTACTTGATTTGATTTAGTTATAAATCCTGGTGACCTGCTTATATTTTGTGATATTGACTGAGCAAATCCTAGTTGAAAATTGATATTGCATGGTAACATTCATCAACTGGCAGTTTTATTTGAATTTGGTCTGTTTTGATTCCTGATTGGAAACAGACCCCAACGGGAAGCAGAAATTTTGAAAAGTTAAAAATGTTTAAGGGTGATGGGGAAGACTGAGTTCTCACCTCCAGATTTCTGTATGTGTTAATAAGGCAATGGAAGATTAAAACTGAAAAATTCTTTGAATAGATTCAGTCTTGTCAACATTGTTCCCTTAAAAACATGTCAAAGGTCACTGCTTGAATGAATATATATTCAAAGGTTAGTGCCATCTAACTTATTGGGCCATTACAGACTTAAGTTTTAATTATCTAGAAAGTTGGAATTAAAAATATAACAATAGTAGCCTTAAATACTGTTGAAGATAACATATCAACCTTCAAGTTTGTTGTCAATCAAGATGTTCCCATGTCAATATTTTTTATGATCAACCTATTTAAAGGCTATAATTGCATGCTGTCTTGATATCTTCAGAAAATTTCATACACCTTCTCTGAAACAACATAAGTATGTTCTTGATATTTGGTTGACACCTTTAGTCTACATTCTGCAAATAGTATAGTGTCAACCTATGTAGTGCTGAATTTTTTACTACATGGCAAACAATTTTTAATGGAAGATTGCAATTCTGGTTTTGATATGCTCATTTGCTTTGCAGTTTTCCATACTTACTTTTGAGAGAAAGAGGTCTGAAGCAGTAGGTCCAGCAGTAGACAAAGATGAAGCTATTGCAGGTAATGTCAACAGAAATTAATTTATACTATCTATATTTTAATGAATAAGTGTTTTGAGTTCAATAATTGGTGACAGGCACCCCTTTGGAGGTAGGAAAATTCTGAAACTGTAGAAAATATAAAAAGGCACTTAATTTTAAATTTTAAGATGGATCAACTTTTATCCTACCCCTAGACCTAATTATATGTCCTGATAAAGAGACCACCTACTAAGGTAAAACTTACTTTTTTGTTCAAGAGACCTCATCCTGTGACTATTGCATTTTTTTTTAGTTAAGGAATGACTAATAGTTGGGTCATTTTATACGGGTATAAAATGGGTAGGGTCGTTTTACGCTTAATAAAGCGTGAAGCACTTTATGTATTCCTTATAATTTAATTTCGTAAGATTTATATTAACTATTGAATATTCAACAACAAAAAATCATAAGAACTACATGTATTTCGAAAATGCCTTGGCGGATGAAGATGTTAGTGACGTCACAAGACCAAACCATATTATACAAAATAACATGGGTTGGTCCAACCAATCAAATTGAGCATTACATTCCAAATTAAATTATTTATTATTAACTTCAACATTATTCCCTAGAGTACATTATGTTTAACATAAATAGCCATGAATGCAGGAATAATATCATAATATCTGCTTTTGGGAGCAAAGGTGTATTTTCCAAGTCATTCATGCAAGTTTTTGTTCACAGATGATGATTCTCTAGACCCAACACCACCTAAAAAAATCAGGAGAACAGAACCACCTAAATCAAAAAAGACAAGAGGGAAGAAAAGAGCTAGCAAAGAGGATGAAATTATCAACAAAATCAAAGATGAAATGAATAACTCATGCAGTAGTACTACATTTGAAGGCTTAACAAAGGTGAAATATCATTAGATACTTTAATTATATTGTTCAAATTTTACCTGTTTTACAATAAATCAGTTATAGTGATAAACAGGGAAATGTTAATATATGCTTTTCATACTCACAACACAATAGCTGTATGCACACACAAGAAATAATTTTAATAGAACAACACTTTTATACTACAACAAACTACACATTATTACTTGAAACACAAATTACAGTAAAACTGATGAAACGACTGGATATGCCTATCAAGGTTGCTATGTTGAATAACTTATTCTATCATTTTGATTATGAGAAGCAGGTACTTTTGACTATTGTACTTTTTTCTGTTTTCTTAAGTCAATGGATTTCTATCTGTTTCAAAGAAGATAATATTCTTTGTGTTTTGTTTTAGGGACAGCTGTGCTACAGTATGCTCTACATCAGTTATAGGATTTGGCAGGCATCCCTGGTTAATGGTTTATTAGAACGGTCTGAACCTCTTGTACTAGATATCTTGTTAGATGCTACATTGAGAGTATTTGAAATCTCAAGATTTAGATATCATACACCAATGGAGCTGAAAGAAGTTAAATGGTGGGAAACACTTATGGATAAGATTCTCAACTATATCAAACTGTTAAATGATTTTGAACCATTTGAAGAAAAAGCTTACCTGTACGGTAAAGCCCTACTTCACAGCAAATTAGATTTTTATGGGGAGTTTTTACCATTACCTCTAATAGATCTGTTGATCAAAAGTGGACATTTACCAGATGATGACAAGCTTAGTATAGCTGTTGATGTCCTCTGTTACTCCAAGAAACCTGTGTATAAGTTTCAATTTAGAAACGATTCAACAGGTAAAAATAGTGTTTCTTCAGATGTAGGTGTATTAGTTTCTATAATTGTAAATTTTGTATAAGAACTTTTGTTAAATATGCCAATTGATTAGAGAAAAATCTATTATGAAAACATTTAACTTATGTTATATTGGCCAATGGGTGAAGTTTTTAACAAGCACTTCAAAAAATCAGGTTTAATTGTAAGCTTTGGGTTGTTTTTACTATTGATTTGTGGGATGCAGATTTTCAGCTATTATACCTAGAAGTAAAGATCTGAAAATTGCAAATGGATGAAATATATTATTTCAAGAATTAAATTAAATCCTCTTCATTGTTAAAATCTATTACTTATACAAAAATATTGTTTGTTATTTCCTAATTGTTCAGATCATTATTGTTCTTTTAATGTAAAAAAAAATTGTTTTCCTATTAGTTTTGTGGCAGAAATTCATTGAACTTCAACTAATAAGATTTGTTCTTATTATAGATTATTCCAGTGAATCTGAGAAGATAAATTTACGTTGCAGTGTTGTTGCAAAGTACAGAACACTTTTGTCATTGGTTTTCTCTAACAAAGATCCAGAGCAGTTCTATGCAGCCAGACAGGTGGGTTTGAAAAGGTCTTCAATCATTTAAAAACACCAGAAGATATTTAGTTTGAATGATGAAGTAATAACTAGATTTTTTATGCCTCGCACGACCATGAAAGTAGAGGAGCTTATATTTAATGTTTGGGTCATTCATCTGTCCCAAATCAGGTACTTTAAGATTAAAGTTTCTTTTACCTGTCTTTTAGACATATTGTTGTTTTGAAAAGCATACATGGAGTTGGACCTAAGCCTTGCTTTTGTTTTGCTTTTATTGTTTCTCACCTTGACTGAAAGCATAGAACTAGAATTTGGCATTTTATTATTCATGTAATTGGTTTTTGGGGCATAATTTTTTAATCTTTACCTGGACTTGCATGATTTGCAGCTTCTGAGGTAAGAAATATGCACTTTGATTTTGAGGTCATGGTCAAGGTTACCAATTTTTTTTAAAGCTTAGAAATTTTAGGCTGAAATTAGTTTCATGAGTTCTCATGGAATTTCATGAAACTTATTCACTTCAGCTTTTGAGTGATTGATTTCTCTGGTCAGAAGGTTATAGGTCAAGGTCAAACCGATTTTGTGAATATAACATTTAAATGCAATATGCAAGAACATATTTTCAACACCTTCATTTGATTTCATGAAACTTTAAATTGGTCAGCTGAGAAAGACACCTATGGACCAGGGCAATTATTAACTCACCCGATCCAAAGGGTTATTTGAGCTATTGCCATCACTTGGCATCCGTCGTCATCGTCGTTAACTTTTCTTCAAAAAACTTCTCTAAAACAACTGAAGAAATCACTTTGAAACTTGACACATGTCAATTATAGGATGTTTTCTACCAAGATTGCAAAAATTGAGACTGTGGTTAAAACAACATGGCCACCATTGCTAAAAATACGGGGGGTCAGACCCCAGCTTTTGGCTTATAGCCTTCCTTCTTCAGCATTAAAAGCTCTACTAATATGTACATTGGGTCAAAGTTTTCAGATGACCCTTTATAGGGGTTATGGCCCTTTGAAGGTGAAAATAGCATTTTTTCGTGTTTTTGGCCCAATATATAGAATGAAAACTGCTGCAGAGAAAAGCTGTTACATTGCAGATTAAACCTACACTTTTACCATTCAAACTTTGGTTTTGATAGAATATCTACATTGTACAAAAAATGTCAAGTTTAAGCATATTCTGTGTAATTTTAAAGGCATTAAAAACGTATGAATGGGGGTGGGTATAAATATCTGGGCCACACATCTGTACCCTAAAATACTTGGAGTTACCCCCCTGGGATTTTTTTTTTCTCACTTATATAGCCACATATCTAAAAAAACTATACAAGATGTTTGAAAAATTTAAGTTGCATTTGGTTACACACATAAAGATCTACAAATTATCAAAGTAATAGAATAAAAATTAAGACCTTTCCTTTAAGGAGTTTTTCACCTCAAAACATTAAAATTGACCATTTCACAGACCTGCAGACAATTGGTTTTTCAGCTTAAAAGTATCATTGAATACTAGGTGAGCGATTCAGGCTCCAAAGGCTCGGGCTCTTTGGAGCCTCTATTTAATTGTTTTTAATCAAATATAAAATTATAAATTAAAAAAAAGTCAAACATTTGAAATTTTAGGTTTTATGGTGTTTAGAAAATGTTCAAGATGGAGAGTATGTTGTAGCTGCTTACAACTGTATCAAGTCTAATGTAGAGAATATCACAGAGAAGGAAGACCAGTTAGTTCTGCTGACCGTATTGTTAAATTGTATCAAGGAATGTGTAAGTAGCAGTGGAGCAAATGGTCTATACAGTCACAGCACTGGGGTTGGTGAAACCCTCTTAGTTCTTAGCAAGACGCTGTCAGAAGAATTCCCTAAACATCTACTTCCTGTATGGTCCGAGATCTGTAGATATTTCCCTAAGAATCTGTTGAAACAGCTGCTAGGAGTGATAAAGGAATCTGTGGAGAAAAACCCAGCTATCATTACAGATATGGCACAAACACTGCAGAAGTATTTCACTGCTACCTTCTCCCATGATAAAGAATGTTGTGGGTTGATTAAAGTTTTCTTTGTAGATGAAACAAGGCGTACCCCAATTCTCAAGAAAATAGCATCAAATGCTTCTCATTACACAACAGGTGCCTTGCTGAGGATTGGAATTCTGGATTACAAGATGAGGTCTCAGACGAACCCATCCATAACTGTGTTTAACAAACAGACTTATCAATTCTTACTGCTTGGACTCAAACCAATCAAGGAGAAGGAAATTCCAATGTACTTAGGTTCGTCTTCAGGACTACATCTGAACTCTAAAGAAATCAAGTACTTAAAATGGTACTTTGAAAAACTTGCTCAATGTGTGAATAAAGATGTCATCAAAAGTGAACAGTTTACAAAACTGATGGCTCTGTTAAAAGGCGTATTAAAGAGGGATGTCACTTTAATGCTGGATTTCTATCATGCCATGGAAGTGTCTGTTTTAGGACTCAAGGAAACAAAATCTATACTGGGCTCTGAGCTAGTAAGCAGTTATAAATTGAAGTTCATGAGGGACATTAGAAACTGCAATCATACTCAGTACATCTATATCCTAGAAGATATGAAAGTAGCAAGGACTGCCTGCGAGCAGTATGTTCCCTATGGATCCAAGGAGTTCTCCTGTATTGTTGTCACTCATCTCAGACAAATGTTTAAGAGTAAAAGAAAACTGATTCAGTTAATGGATGACGTTTTTCCTGAATGTATACCTTCAAAGAAAGCAGACAAGAAGGTCAAAAAATAGAATGTCTCACCAGGGTTCTCAACATTAAAAGTGATCTAAAGTATCATGGACAAAAGACACAATATAGGAATCTCTGCTGTTAATTGAGTTGTTGCTTTTGTATTTCATTTATTTTTTTTAACAGGTTACATTTTAGTTCTGCATACCAAATTTTAATGTCCATTTTCAATCATTTGTTTAATCTGTGACTTTTCATGAATTGATATTTACAATCTGAAGATGGTAATGTTATAAATTTTAGTTCAAGGAACATTTTTAATATACTCTATTACATTTAATATACATAGAACATTTAGAAAACTCTTAATATCTGGAAGATAAAAAACTAGTTTACTCACAGTAATTCTTTGTTTTGCATTTTCTTACATGTATATGATATGTTCTGAATTATGGAGAATTGTTGTAAACAGATTAGTATTAATCTTTGTGATAATATAGTGCTGTAAATATTTTTCTAAACGTAGTGCTTTGTAGAAAACTGATACTGTCTAACTGAATGAGAATGTTTTGCATATTTTTGTGGTATCCTGCAGCGTACTATTTTCTTAAGACATAAACAAACAGCAACATGAAGTATATTTTCAAATTGCCCTACATGTATATATCAAAATAATATGATAAAAAAGTAATGCTTTACTGTAAAGCTAAAGGATTTTGTATGAATATTTATCCTTTTTAGAAATAACTTGCTGGTAAAAATTCTCTGAAGATAATTCAGCTGTCAGGTGACAATATTGTCAAATAGTAGTGCAAATACCCTGTTTTATTTCTGAGAAAAAATGTTCTAAATGGTTTGAAAGAATTTTTTACATACCAAAAGTATTTTTTAAATGTCGAAAAAAAAGGGAAATTTGCTTTATGTTAATAATGATATTTTTTTACTTTGGGTTTTTATTTGTAGTGCTGTTACATTACGATCTGTTAATAAATCAAAAGAATACTAATTGAAAACTATCTTTTAAATGTATTATTTGTATTCTCAATACTCATCAAGTAATGGGGGAATGTAGGTTGCATTGTATTTCTTCATCAGTGATACCATTTATCAAAAGAAGCCATGAAAGTAACAGTGAGGCATTTGAATGTCACAAGTCCAAAAGGGCCATAACAAACCCCACTGGCACACAACTAAACTACAATCAGCAACATAAACTTCTATCAAAACAAGAGTATTATAACCAGGGTTCCCACGCCATCCTTGAATTCAAGGAAACCTGGAAAAGTCCTTGAATTTCATTTCAATGTTAAAAAACCTGGAAAAATCCTTGAATTTTATCAAATATCCTTGAAAAACCCTGGAATTTTGTAAAATGCAGATTTGTTGACCATTTGATAAAAAAAGGTCGAAAAATATTGGATTTTTAAAATTTTTGCAGACTATTTTAATCCTTGAAAATGACCTCAATACCCTTGAAAAGTCCTTGAAAAACCCTTGAATTTTGTGTAAAAAAATAGTGGGAACCCTGTATAACAAACACAGGCATTTTTGAAGGGTAAGCAGTTCTTGCTTGTTTATAACACATCCATCACATGCTGATGACAAATAAGTGAAAGACAAATAGTGTTCAGGATGATGATCACAAATTTACTCCATTTAATTACCAGAGAGTTAGAAGTCTTGTATTTGTTTACAAGCACATGATGTCTTATGTAAAATATCTTGAGAGAAGACAATACGTGGAGAGCAACATAAGTTTATGTTAGAAATTTTTATGTCGGATAATCTATCACCAATAACCATGATGTAAACCACAAGCTCTGGAATAATGGATCAGTGAGGATACATAAACATTATAAATGGAATAAACTCATTTCACAGATTTTAAAGATTAGATTGGTGCCTCAAGTTTTAGTAGTGTTTAATGAATGTTTGCTAGCAAACGCAAAAGTACTTATATGGTGTTGATACACCTGCACCAATGAGAAACTTATGGTTTTATACATCTGCTTCAAGGAGAATCTTAACAATTACACAAGAAGTAAAGCTGAATGACTGAAACACAAAAAGGTTGATCAAGCAGCACTTATATAAAAATAAACAGTTACAAGAGAAAGCCATATCCTTTTTATGCCCCTCATATGAAAAAAGAGGGATTCACATAACGTGTTTGGGTCTGTTGCCTGTCCATTACAAATCAGGTTTAACTATTACAAGTTATGTCCCCCCCCCTCCCCCAATTTTGTGGATAGATATTGTTTATGTTTGTCTGTCTGTCACAATGTTTGTCAGCACAACTCCTCTGAAACTACAGAACCAAATTCAACCAAACTTGGTATATAGGAAGGACATCATATGTAGTTGTGCTTAATACAAGGTTATTTTTATCTTCAAGTTTTTGTGGGAGTTATGGCCCTTTGAACTTAGAAATTTGCTGTAAATCCTCATTTATCATCTTGTCAGCACAACTCCTCTCAAACTTCAATACCAAATTCATAGAAACTTAATATATAGGGAGGTCATCATATGTAGTTGTGTATGTTAGCAGGTTAGTGACTACCAAATAGACCGATCAGATTTGAAATGTATGTGAAAATAGTCCTAAGAGTTCCCAATGTAGGTATTTCTGGCACATATTCTATATTCTTTTGTTTTTAATATTTCATCTTTAAAATTAGAATTTGTGTAAAAACTGCATATATTTGGATAATACTATATCTGTAACACAGATAAATCAAATTTATTGAATTTTGATACATGTTTGTTTGTTTTAACATGGGTTTTCCAGGACCTATACTTCTTACTTATCCTATCTGGAAAATGTTCTATTTTTTAGCCTGCTCCAAAACAAAATGATGTTTCTTTTCCGCAAGTCTTGTGCTTTAATAGGGCCTTGATTGGTAGTTCCTAACCTACCAGGAAATTTTGATCCTCAAATTTTGTGGGAATTATGGTCCTTTGAACTTATGAATTTGCTGAAAATCCTCATTTATCATCTTGTCAGCGCAACTGCTCTGAAAGTACTGAATAATTAAATTTTAAGAAAATTGGTATATAGAAAGGACATCATATGTAGTTGTGCATATTGCCAGAAAAGATTGATCTTCAAATTTTTGTGGGAGTTATGGGACTGAACTTACCGGTAGATATTTTATGAAAATCTTTTCTCATTCACAGAATTCAATGAAACTTGCTATGTTAGAACGTCACCATATGTTGTTGTGCATATTACTAGGAAATATTGATTTAAATAAAGGTAATGAAAAAAATACGGATCTTGGCTGAACAAACAAGGTAAAGACCCTGAAAAGTTAAAGATCAAAATGGTCCTATTTCTTTTCACTGGGTTTTATGTAGCCAAACAATATACTCCAGATATCATTAAACTTCATTGTCAAGTGATTGTGGATTCCAGATCATGTTGCAAAGCTAAATGTCGGGTATTTTGAACATATATCTGTTTCATGAAGTTGAATGGTTGTAAAGGACACATGTATAAAATGGGAAAGGTTCTGTTTGCCCATCAATTTTTGATAAATGCTTGACCTTGTTAAATTGTAAGACGGGCTTGCCTACTGGTTTCAGTATATTTGTACATTATATTATTCCAGATTACAAACCCAGGGTATTTCTCTTCTACAGTTGTTAAATAAATAAATACCAAAAGTTTATTGGCTGCTTTATATGCAAACCTTTTAATTGTCCTTATAACCGTTTTGTGTGCAGCTATTAAAATTGGACAAAAAACTTAAGGCCATTCGATTATTTTTTCATTTATTGCTGGTAAAGGTGTATCTTGGTATTCTATAAAAAACATTAAATATGAAAAATTACAGTAGAAGTTAGACCAATGATCACATTTAAAAGAGTTCTAAGTTTTTTTGCTCTTCAGAATGTTCAATTCACTGTGTATCTAATCTATACTGCAACTAATTCAGTTAAATCTATTGCACTAATGGTATTATCATCACTGGTTTCCTTGAACTATGGCAAGCAGCATCCTCTTGTAGTCCCCACCACATTCACTCTCGATGGCCTCCTCTAAGGATTGTTCGTACAGCTGCTGATATTCATCCATGATATCTCCCAAATCATCCTGCAGATAACCATACATGTTAGATATCTTAATTTTAACAGGTATCACAGGCTATGGTTAATGCATGGATGTCTTAAGGCACTCTAATAAATTTAGCTTTGGTCTTGAAAAAGATCACTTTCTCCATCAGTTTTTATACGACCGCAAAAAATTTGCGGACGTATTATGGTATGATGCTGTCGTTGTCGTCGTCGTCGTCGTTGTCGTCGTTGTCGGTGTCTGTTAACTTTTTAGTGTTTCCACAATAACTTTAGTTCCAGTTATCCGATTGCTATGAAACTTTACAATGATGTTCCTTACCATAAAAGGATGCATGGGATTGATTTTGGGGGTCCCCCCATTTTTCGTTTAGAAATTAGGGGCCAAAAAAGGGCCAAAAATACTACTTTTTTGTTTGTTTCCACAATAACTTTAGTTCTAGTTATCCAATTGCTATGAAATTTGACAGTGATGTTCCTTACCATACAAGGATGAATGGGATTGATTTTGGGGGTCCCCCCTTTTTTTGTTTCGAAATTAGGGGCCCAAAAGGGGGAAAAAATTCAAATATTTTACTTGTTTCCACCATAACTTTGGTCCTAGTTGGCCTATTGCTGTGAAATTTGTCAAGAATGTGTCTTACAATAAAATAATGAACCTGATGAATTTTTGTGCCCCCCTTTTTCTCCGTTGTGTAATTAGGGGCCAAAAGGGGCCAAAATAAAAACTTTTTTATTTGTGGTCCGATTTCGAAATTTTTTTCTACATGTTTGTTCTTGTCAAATAGCGGATACAAAATTAAGAATTAATTTTTGCGACCCCCCCTTTTTCCCCCTATTACGTAATTAGGGGCCAAATGGGGCCAAAATCGAAACTTTTTTATTTGTGGTCCGATTTTGAAATTTTTTTTTGCAAGTTTATTTTTGTCAAGTAGCGAATCCAAATTTGAGAATTTATTTTTGCGACCCCCACCTCTTTTTCACCTGTTACGTAATAAGGGGCCAAAAGGGGCCGAAATTGAAACTTTTTTATTTCTGGTCCGATTTTGAAAATTTTTTTTGCATGTTTGTTCTTGTCAAATAGCGGATACAAAATTAAGAATTAATTTTTGCGACCCCCCCCTCTTTTTCCCCTTATTACGTAAATAGGGGCCAAATGGGGCCGAAATTTAAACTTTTTTATTTCTGGTCCGATTTTGAAATTTTTTTTTGCATGTTTGTTCTTGTCAAATAGCGAATACAAAATTAAGAATTAATTTTTGCGACCCCCCCCCTTTTTCCCCCTATTACGTAATTAGGGGCCAAATGGGGCTTTTTTATTTGTGGTCCGATTTTGAAGATTTTTTTTGCAAATTTATTCTTGTGAGGTAGCGATTCTAAATTTAAGAATAAATTTTTGGGGCTGTAATCATAATTTTAAAAAAAATTCTGGTTCGATTTTTAATTTTTTCCCCAAACATTATTCTTTTAAAGAGTAGAATACAACATTCAAAATTTATATTTTTAGCCCCTGGGTTGAAAGTCCATCAGAGAAGCATGTGTCAAAAACCTTTGTCAGTCCACCATGGGCTGCATGTGTCCAGAACAATAGACTATCCATATTAGGCCTAAAACGTACAGGGTTCAACATGTTGCGGTCGTATCATGCTGCGCTCGGCGAAGCTTTTTATTTTTTCTGTGTTAAAAATTAGACACGATTTGAAATGTTGAACAGTTTAGGTATCCAGCGCTTACCATAGTCGGTAATATACATTGAAATGTATTCTTTTTTTATCTAAAGCTTCTAACTGTATCATATTATAAACATGATTGTATTGGTACTAGGAGACCAAAACTAGATGAAACTTTTGAATGTCTACATTGGATTATTACAACAATTGAGATTGCAATAGGAAAAGCATGTCGGGGGGGGGGGGGGCTTTTATTGAAATGATATGTGCCAGGTTGATATTCCTAAGTGTATTTGATGGGTAAACAATTCAGAAATTTCTTTTTAAGTATCATTATTTATATAGAAACTTTATATTTACCTCACTTCTGGTTACGATTATTCTGATCAAATCTGAATCATCTGTCCCAAGACCTGCCATTGCTTTATTGAGACGTGTAGCAAAATATCTGGGCTTGTTTCTGGCACAGGCAACTACAATAAAGCAGCATAGTTGACTTATGCTAGTTAAGAATACAAAACATTTCTGAATGACATTATGATATTTTAACAAACACACCGAACACACCCAAAGGTTCATAGTCTTGTTATGTTCTGTCCTTACACTTTCTAGTTTACATTTGCAAGCACACTACTAGTATAGGATTCAAAGGCATGCATATATATGAAAGTTTTTCAAGTATAATCCATGTTCATCATAAAAAGTACTTCTATGATCATATTATCTACGAGCCAAACGGAGTTTGGAGGGTGTGTGATATAGCGTTTGGTTCGTTATCATGAGTTTTTGTTTTGTCAGTAACATCATAGAAGGATGATATTTGGCCAGTGGGTGCATCTTTGATGGTAGTCAGCATCAGTACCAAAATAAGGCCACCGTGACCTACATTATCTGGATGAATTTAAAGTTTTTGGTTAAGATCCACATCTCAGCATTGGCAAGTCAGAGAGATGATCAGTGGGTACATCTTTGATAGTAACCAGCATCCGTAACAATATTAGGCTACCTTGACCTAAATTTTCTGCATGAATGACTGGTTCAGTTTTGGTTAAGGTCCATTTATCTGCAACAAAATGGGTAGAGGAATGATATTGGATAAATGGGTAATCTTGGATAGTAATTATAATAAGATCTGTTCTAGATCTAGATTTGCTGTTGACTTCCATGTTAGTATAACGGGCGAAGGAGTTAGCTGTCGTGTGCGACTGCTCCAAGTCTTCATTTAAAATGCAAATATAACCTGCCTTTCTGGCAACATCATAGACCTGTATATTATATTGTACGGGTCTATGTTCCCAGGAAAGACCAAAGTTTCGTTTAGATTAGGAAGACTTTAAGGCGAATTCCATATTCTAGACTATCTTTGTAACGATCCAAAAATTTGAAAACTTACTTATAGACAAAAATCCATCTTGGAGATCACTGCTAACTTCACTTTTAATAGCATCTTCAATTGAAGTTCCTTCTGATAACTCTTCATATTTGTTGAACACAGCATTAAGATGGTCATAGCTTCTTACACACAGGATTGCATTGATTTCTGCCTCATCAGTTCCAAGTTGACCGGCTCCAGCCTAAAATGTATGACCCATTTCATAGTGTAAAAATATTTTCCTCGTCACCTTTTCCGGATTAGTTTTTTTTTTCCAAAAACCAGATGGTGTAGTGTAGGGTGAAAAAATAGGGTAGGTGGGACCGCTATATTAATGACTGTTCACTTAAGAGTATCGTGTTTGTTTTTATCATTGCTTCTATTTTTACAAAGACAAACTGAAAGAAAGGCTGGTCATTGTTACATTCTGGTATCGTTTCAACACAAATTATTGCTCGGGCTCAGATTAAAATACTTACGTCGAAAATTTTCTGAGCATCTTCTTCGACCCTACAATAGTCCACATCATCTGTATCACGACCAGCTTGTACAAGAGCTACCATCAATCTGCCAAAGTATCCACTGGTATCTCCTTTTAAATCATCCTCCAGGGTGCATTCAAACTCTACAGAATCATGTATTAATTTTCAAAAATGCAACTAAAAACAAGCCATTTAATCACTGAGAAATCTTTTTGCACTTTCGATTGATTTCCATCACAGGCGTTTGGGTCCAGGATTTTATTGTATTTTAAATAACGTGTATATAAAAATTTTCATCTCGTCTATATATATACTATTTCCACAAGGCAAGAATGTTTGAAAGTTCTAAAAATAGAATAAAATTTAATCCCGGAAAACCCCCATATTTTCTCATAGAATCAAATGTTTTACATGAAATATTGGTGATTCTCTAAATCCTTTCAGTTTAATCTCACAATTGGGAACACATTTATCGTGAAACAATTCGCAATGACTTTGAAACTAATCTTTTTTCCACTGAAGCGGGCTAAACAAACCACCACGGACGGAAGTAGTTTAAAATTTTAAAGGGAGACAATATTCCTCTACTTTTTCAAATTTTATCATTGAAATGAAATAACCACGTATTTATTATCCTTAAACGTCTTTTTAAAAATTTATGGAATACCCATCGAGTCGTAGTTTGTATGTACGTTTTATTATACTACCAACTCGTCAGTAAAAATATTTCAAATAAAATTGAGTCCACATTTTCCGCCAAATGATTTGTTCGAACTTGCCCAGATTTTACCTTACTGTAGTGTCACTCGGAAGTCCTTTTATTTGGCGGAATATCAAATCTTTGGCTACTTCCGTCCGTGGTGATCTTTTGTTTCGCTTCGTAGGAAAAAAGACCCGATGTGAGATTTATACATACTGACATGCTTTACTTTTGCTTCCTAAAGAGAGTTAAAGCTGAAAGGAGTTATAGAATGTTCTAGTTGTTTATGGTAAAAAATATTTCTACAAGAAAAAAGGGAGTTTCCGTCAGTACTATTTTTAGAACTTTCAAACATTCTTGCCTTGTGGAAATAGTATATAGACGAGATGAAATTTTTTATATACAGTGTACACGTTATTTAGAATGCAATAAAATCCTGGACCCAAACGCCTTTGATTTCCGTCTGAACCCACAGACACTAAAAAAAATGCTTTGAAAACTTTGTACTTTGTCTTGGTCTTAATACCAAGTTTTGTGATATTTTTGCCCACCTACCAATCAACATAGCCGGTGTTGCTTAAAGGCACAGGATACGGTTACGGCAAATTTGGGCAAAACCGTAACAATAAGAAATTCTTATTGTTACGGCAAAGACGAAAATCGGGAACGGATGACGGGACGGAGACCGAATCTTTTACGACCGTAACAATAAGAATTTTCTTATTGTTACGGCACTTATTATTACGGCAAATAGATAAAGGTCCATATAGTGACGATGTGAAATAAAAAGTGGCATTTTTTAAAATTAATTTATGCAATCCTGAGACAATAATTAAATTTTCAGACATTTCATATGTTTAATAGGATGATTCGATTCTCTTCGATATGATTTTCTCAGTGCAATCCAAGCGGGCAAAACTTTCTAATAATCTAAATTTTACTCAAAGTTATTTTGATAACTTATTGCACATGCGACACAACCCATGCAATAAGTGGTTTTCGGGTTTTGCATTTCTGGTGAAATCATTCATTCTAGGGGTGGTAACGATTTTATTATCACCAATCAGAACAAGCTGTACGTCAACATTTATTTTGAGTTTCAAAGCTTGGTCAATGATTTAAGTTTGTACCCAAAACAAAACAACAAATTATCTGATCCGTCCATTGTTTACAATTAAAAGTGTTAGATAATTCTTAAGAACATAGGAGTGTATACAGAACAGATCAAGTTCGCTTTATACGGAACACTCACTATGACAAAAAGTTTTATTCAACAAAGAGAAGAGCCCGGTGAATGTTTTCCATTACCAACTTCCGATTAGCTAAATTTATTCTTTTATTGTTAATTAATTTAATTTTATATAATTATTAATAGCGAAAGAAGTTAATTATAAAGTATCTTATATCTAGTAAATCTCTTATGCCAATTATATCGTCTATGCCGTAATAATAAGAAAATTCTTATTGTTACGGTCTTAAATGATTTGGTGTCCGTCCCGTCATCCGTTCCCGATTTTCGTCTTTGCCGTAACAATAAGAATTTCTTATATCTTATTGTTACGGTTTTGCCGTAATTGTATCCTGTGCCTTGCTTAAAATGAACCTGATTCACACTTTAATATTTGGCTAGTAACTCCTAAGTGTAAGTGATATAGAAAATCTGAGGTGACGTTCCTTCTACAAAACAACCACCGACTGACCATTGTACAATTTTTGCATTTTTAAAATCTGTCAGAGAAAAAGTTATGCCATTAGTTTTGAAATAAGGTTAGCCCCAAGTTGTTGGTTAACTTCCATACCTTTACAGATAAATTGTGCTAAAAGGAATGCCATGAAACCTTCTACTCTTTTGCTTTATTTAATCGATTATATTTACAATTGATATACATTCAATTCCAAATGGTTATTAATCTAAAAAGTTTTGTACTATGTATTAGTAAATTTACCTTTTTCATACAATTCTTTAATCTGTTCAAGTTCTTCATTTGTCCTTGAGCACAAAATTTCGACCAAGACTTTTTCGTCAGTTCCGACACCCTATAAGAATTTAAAAAGTTCATATGTACTTTGCGGTTATACTTGTGTGTATCCCCTGTTTTGCTACATCTCTCAAACTTTCAATGATCTAAAGCTGATATGTCTTTAAAAAGGCATTTAATCCCTTACATTAACTTAAAGGTTTTTGTGTAGAAGAAGTATTGTTATCTACTATAAATAATAGTACCCTGTACTTACTTTGATTGACTTGTTCAGTTCTCTGGCATCCAGAAGTCTTGAAGGAGTTATCAGTGCCACACATGTATTCTCAAAATCTCCACCTAACTCGTCTTTGAGGTCTTCGATTAGGTCCTTAACGAAAAAAAAAGGTTTTTGATGGGTTTCTTTTACAGCAATGGATATCAAGTTAACAAAAAAGTAAACAAATATTAAGTAACATGTCATTATACATTAATCAAGGAAAAAGAGAGAGCTTATTTTTTTTTGTTCTATGAAATATTCGTACATGTAGATAAGACAAGAGTTGACACTAAAGTATGCCTCGCCTGCCGGCACCATCACAGAACTCATTGAATGTCAAGCTGGGCCTTCAGAAAAGTTAAAGTCAAGGTCATGTGACAGAATTCCATTTAATCATCACAAAAATATATGAAGAGTGTTCTAGATACCATAGTTATTGATAAACAATGAAAAAAGACCAACATTCACTTAGTCATTCATCCATGAAAATGGGTCCAAAGTCACATATCATGGTGATGTCAGTTGTGAATACCATAATCCCCAAATATCAGATGCCTAGCTATAATATTATACTTTTCACTTAACTCATTTTCCACCCAAAAATCATCTAAGTTCACAAAGTCACTGAACCGTGAAAATGGGGTAATGGTCACACAAAATGGTGTCAGTTGTGTAGAACAAAACCCCAAATGTCTGTATACCAAATATCAGATGCCTAGCTATTATAATTTTTAACTTAATTTATTTTCCATAAAAGTTTTAATTGTTCCAAAAATCATCTAAGTCCACAGAGTCACTGAACCGGGAAAATTGTGTCAAGGTCACAGGACATGGTTTCAGTTGCATAGACCATAACCCCAACTGTCTGTATACCAAATATCAGATGCCTAGCTATTATACGTTTCACTTAATTCAGAGTCCACAGAGTCACTGAACCATGAAATTGGGTCAGGGTCAGATGGCATGGTGCCAGTTGCGTAGACCAACTGTCTGTATACCAAATATCAGATGCCTAGCTATTATACTTTTCTTGGAATTCATTTTCCACAAAAGTCTTACAAAGAGGTTTTTTGGCCCCTAAAATCATCTAAGTCCACAGAGTCGCTGAACCATGAAATTGGGGTCAGGGTCAAACGGCATGGTGCCAGTTGCGTAGACCATAACCCCAATTGTCTGTATACCAAATATCAGATGCCTAGCTATTATACTTTTCTTGGAATTCATTTTCCACAAAAGTCTTACAAAAAAGTTTACGCCGTCGCCGCCGCCGCCGGAAAGTAATACCTATGTCTCGCCTTCAGCGACTTAAGTCGTAGGCGAGACAAAAAACCTAAGACAGAGCAATAAACTTTCGATCCGTCTTCATGCAAAACGCTCTTTGTGGTAGTTAGAAGAGTTAAAGAGGAAAAGAATGTTATGAATTGTGCCAGTAAGGCATGTGGACATTTCAGTTATTTTTTATTTGAATTTGAACTTACTTTTCCATAAGCAATTTTAAAGGCTTCTGCTATTTTGCATCTTTGATCACATGAATATTTCTTTAAGCAATCTATGATTTCTTCTTCAGAGGTTCCTGTAAAAAGAGAGAATCACTTTTTTGTTGTATGCATGTTCTCAATGTCTTGCACTTCTATTGGTCGATGTAAGCTGTTAAGCTTAATTCAATTCGATGTAGGCGGTTATTTAAAAGAAACTTTCTAAAGTAAAGCATTATGTCTGTGCATATTTCATGGTTAACACGTTACTAGCAATGCCTAGACAGTACTTACCAAACCCTTTCATTGCATTTCTGAGTACTTCTGCAGCCTCTGCCTCTACTGCTTCGTCAAAGTTCCAGTTCTTGACAATTTTAGGACACTGTGACGAGAAAGAACATGGCAATGTCTGATATGTCAGTATAAAGTAGTCGCAATTTTAAAATCATACAGAGTATGGCGGTGTCTCATATTATATGCATTTTATTTAAACCATGGACCAATTGCAGAACCGCGAGCAGCGCCCAGTGGCCTCGTTGAAGGTTGCTGGTGGTTGTCCATTGTGGTTTTTCTGAATTGCCGCTTGATTGTGGACTGTTTCCATATCTCATTATTTTCTATTATATATGCATGTTACCATCTTACCTCTTCTGTAATAATATTGATATTATGTTTTCTTAAATATACTAAATACATTTTGACAGAAGTTTTGTATACATTTATCTCTTTGTGTTTGTTTGTTCAGTTCATTTGTGTTTTGGTCTCCATAGATGATACGGTCATTTTCACGTCCCCTTTTCAAACCACAATTCACTGATTCTAATAACGGGTACATGTGATGCAAATGGGAGATTTAGTCCAATTCACAATACTCTGTGATATTATGGACATAAAGAGAAGTCAATAAACGAGTGTTCGTTATAAGTGTTTGCCTGAACGATGGAAAACCGCAAATGTCATTATATAGAAATTTTAAGATGGATGGACTATAAATGTAGGTGTTATCACTGAAATTTTGCCAAAAATGTTAAAACTCCCACTCAAATATTAAATGTAAATATTTCGCCTTATTTTATCAGTGACAATACTATACATGCCATTGATTAAAGTATTTAAAAAGTTTTATTGATTTTGTAAACTAACACAATTTGTACTATTGATGTTGGGGGATCAAGAAAAGGCAGAAAGAGATACATGTACACTTACATTTACACAACGTAATGCATCACAAGTTTTTTTCCCGACTTTAATTTTTTTTAATAAGTTTGAAAGTTGATGACCCATTTATTGTGTAAACGATATGGGGTGGAAAAAAGATACTGAATATCGGGAAGTCGCTGATCCATGCATGCAACATATAACAGACAGTTACTGATGTAGTTCTTTTAATTATTTAGAACCTTACACCAAGGCTATTCGATTAGTGTAAATAATTCATCATGTTTATAGACTGTTATTTACATCTTGTATACTTGAACTTGTTCCCAAGCCAAATGATGCACATTAAACAAACATATATAATACAGACATGACAGAGGGTTATACATCTATTATATAAACATGAAACGATCTTTATAAGATCAAGAATGGCCTCGTAGACATAGATCAGCTACAATACTTAAGACCAAGTGACAGGAGAACCAGAGGAACAGACCGATTGTACCGAGAAAGGACCAAGACGGAAACCTATGGAAATTCCTTCTTCCCAAGAACCATTAGGGACTGGAATCAACTGCATACCAACATCACATCGGCAAATACAGTGGAGGGATTCAGGTCCGCCCTAAAGGCGAGACCTGCCAGTAACTAGATCAGCACCCACCTGTACAATGTTTTAATCTGTGGATACAGCATTTTTATTTTATTCTATTTTATTGAAAACTACTGTGTCGCCCGGAAAGGCGCATAGTTTTCGCGGAGCCTCTGACGTTCAATTCTGATCGAAAAGAAGAAGAAGAAACGTAAAAATTGTCCTCAAGTTGATGTCCATAGATGTCCCCAGTGAAGAATCAAGTATTAGTAGTATTATACCCATGTGATATTGTAATATGTAAAGAAATGTATTAATTTCACTAAGCAATCCGCTCAATTTCATTTCGCGTTCTTTACACCCAACTACCCCCCCCCCCCCCCCCAATTATGAAAAAAAAAATGTAAAAGATGCTCATGACCAGTACACCGAATGTTAGTCTAAAGCCATAAACAGAATATCATACTGCGGGATAAAAGATGTTTCCTTAGTAATTTTGTCTAAGTAAAGGGATACGCCCTTCAGCTGCCGAAAAGAATAAGATGTTTCGGAAGAATACCTTAAAAGCATGAAGAAATCTTACCGGCATTTTGTTCTGTTGGTCAGTCCTCCCAAGTATCTCCGGCTAAAGCAAATTATGATTATGAATGATATAAAATAATATTAGACAGCTATCACAGGTAAGTAAGCTTTATCACGTGGGTTGTAAGTTTCATTCAGGTGAATAAAATTCATAAGAAAACTATGTTGGTGTATATACTATGACAACTGAGCCTGTAGGTATTTGTATATCTATAAAGTCATCTGATTACATGTCATGTTGTTATATTGGGGCGACAAGAGACAACAAACATGCCCTACTGGAAAAACATTAGGTGAAATGAAAATATTAACTAATACTATAATATCATACGTTTTGATGTCCCTGAGGCTGTAAGCAAAGCCAAATAGGGGAATCCATGAATATAAATTTCACGTAACCCGATTCATGATAAAAAGCAGTTTAACTATTTAAACTACATCACTGAACTACATAAAGTAAGAAAAGGCACCCATGTATCATTTTGTGCATGAATATGGGTTTAGTAAAATATTTACGTGGGTTTAGATTGATTTAAATTCGCAAACACAATCTACCTGTATATACCGTTAGAGTACAGCTTCACGGTGATAGTCGAATTTGGTTGTTTTGTGTGTTTAATTTCTTACGTTAAATGCTTTCCTTTTTCACCCCTCTTGTCTTTTATGTCTTCTGATTTTGTAATCGCCTTTTAGTATTGTGATATTTGAATGCTCCTTAATTCTTGTTCCTCTTCTATGGAGATTCCAATAGGGATTCCAATAGGCACTAATTGTGCACCTTTGCTTGCAGATTTGTTTCTACATTCATATGAAGCAGACTTCTTACAAACTCTTCTAGACAAAAAAGATCGTAGACTATCTCTCTTTCAACCTTACGTTCCGTTATATTGATGATGTCCTTTCACTAAACAATTCTCGATTTGGTGACTTTCTCCATCTAATATATCCCCGGGAGCTTGAGATAAAGGACACAACGGATTCTAGGAAGTCTGCTTCATATTTAGATCTACATCTCGAAATTGACTCTCAAGAAAGACTTGCAACAAAGCTCTATGACAAACGTGATGACTTCAACTTTCCAATCGTCAACTTTCCTTTTTTGTGTAGCAACATTTCGTCCACTCCTGCTAATGGAGTCTTCGTATCACAGTCGATTCGTTACTCCAGAGCTTGCGGGAATTACATCGATTTCCTTGGCAGAGCGTCATGTTTGACACAGAAATTGCTGACACAGGGTTTTGTTGCTCCACGGTTGCTGTCTTCACTCAAGAAATTTTACGGTAGGCACCCTGCACTCGTAGACAAATATGGGATTTCTATCTCTCAAATGAGTGCAGATGTTCGTTTGTCGTAGAATTTGTTTTGTCTTCCTTTACCGGATTTGACACACTGAATTGGAAAATTAGCAACACGACAGGTGTGCTATAGCAGGCAAGAACCACTTACTCTTCCGGAGCACCTGAGTTCACTCTTGTCACGACTTGAGTTTGCGTTGTTGATTTCCGTTCGGTTGATTTTGTGTTTTGTGTTTCTTCGTGCTCTTTTTGTTTTCGTGTTTACCGGTTTCGTCGTTGCCCTTTCGGACTTTTGACACTTGAATGCCCTATTGGTGCCTTTTTGCCTCCTTCTTCTGTTAGCTCCTTTGCTTTGTCAACAGATAACGTTATAAATACCGACTAAGGTGTTGGTTCTCGAAAAGCATTGAACGACATGGGATGTGTGCATATCACCTATATAGAACAAGGTTCTAAAGAAAACCCATGAACATGACTTAATAATATGAATATCAAATGAAGAGGTAAAAACATTCTTTTTTTCAGCTCTATCAATTATTCAAGGTACTTAATATGTTATCCAATGTAGAAGTCAAAAGTCGAAATTGAAGGCAAAGCAAGGCAAAAGTTTGGAGCTACGGAAATTTGGAATTTTGAGGGTTTACCCCATGTTCAGTGAAACAAGGGTCTTAAATGTTGGAATTTTGAATCATTGATGTGCGCCCTTCTCCGATGGACGATATGCATTCTCGCTCGTGCGAGTTTTTTTTTCAACCACCAAATCTGACTTCCACATAAATAAAAAGCTCCAGCAATCGTAATATAGAACTGATATACATGTAGTACACAGAATGTTCAGATATGTGGTTCTTGTTTCCTTAAATGTAACAAACACCGTCTTTGGAGCCTTACTATTTCTAACATACATCAACAACATGCCCGAGACCGCTACATTGTCTGTAACCATGTTCTTCGCTCTGCCCGAGACCGCTACATCATCTGTAACCAAACTCTTCGCTCTGCCCGAGGCCGCTTCATCGTCTGTAACCAAACTCTTCGCTTTGCTCGAGACCGCTACATCGTCTGTAACCAAACTCTTTGCTCTACCCGAGGTCGCTGCATCGTCTGTAACCAAACTCTTCGCTCTGCCCGAGGCCGCTACATCGTCTGTAACCAAACTCTTCGCTTTGCCCAAGACCGCTACATCGTCTATAACCAAACTCATTGCTCTGTCCGAGACTGCAACATCGTCTGTAACCAAACTCTTTGCTCTACCCGAAGCCGCTACATCGTCTGTAACCAAACTCTTCGCTCTGCCCGAGACTGCTACATCGTCTGGAATTAAACTCTTTGCTCTGTCCGAGACCACTACATCGCCTGTAACCAAACTCTTCTCTGATGACAGTGTACTTTTCCCCTTTACAATCAAGAATTCACTGACACGTCAACCAGTACATGTGTGATGCTAATAGGAGATCGATTGGGATCCAACAATCCAGACCCAAGTAAAATCCAAATAACATATACTAGTACAGAAAAATGCGGCAAGATTCGTCAACGACAATTACACGGACATAACGCCTGGTTGCGTCGCTAAATGATAAAAGAACTTAAATGGGAAAGTCTAGAAGCAAGAACGAAAAATGCCAGGCTAAGATCAAGAATGGACTGATAGACACCAGCAAGGAACAGTACCTTAGACCAAACGACAGAAGAACAAGAGGGCTGATAAATATTTCCAAGACAGAATAAACTGTGAAATATACGGGCAATCGTTCCTCCCAAAGACCATCAGGGAGTGGAACCGGCAACCAACATCAGCAACTTCGGCGAAAACCGTAGAGGGATTTAGAGTTGCCATTAAGGCATGCTCTGTTGCCAACAAGAACACAGATCCCATGTAGATATAGTTTTAATTTGTAAATTTCGACTAATTTAAATGTAAATAGCGTTAGAGATCGACTGTGTTGCCCGACAAAGTTTTCGCGGAACCATTCATATTCGGAAACTAATCCGGTTCCTTACCTGTATGGCAAGCCGTTTTTACATTTATTCTTCTTTATGGATAGCTCATAAACTTTATAAGATATCTCATAAACTTTATAGGATATCTTATAAACTTTATAAGATATCTTATAAACCTGATGAGATATCTTAATATGGATTAGGCATTGCCTAAATGCGAGCATAGCTAAAAGGGACTACGTTTTGTTTAGGCCGTGGCTATTTTGCCGTAACCGGCAAAATAGTCTCCCAGGCTATTTTGCCGTAATTGTTAAAATTTATTAATTAACCCAGGTATCACGACTAATTAGGGATAACTTGTACATGAAGATAATTGATTATGAAAAAAAAAGATCTTTCGGTAAATCAGTGCTATTATAGTTTGATGGTGTTTGATTCAAGGCATTGGAATGTCTTTTTGAATTAATATTTTGTTGATTGCATTTGAAAGTTAATATTTAATTTAAAAAATTCTGAAAAAAATTATTCGATCTAAATATTTTTTTCTTTTTCATCCAAGAAAATTAAAACCATAGACTGTAAATTAATATACAGGTCTATGTTAAAACGTAGATAAAATGTCTCAATTTTCTTTAAAGAAATTTAAGTTATCACAATTGAATGAATTTACTGAATCTCAGAAGTATATGGTTTTTTAAGGCCGTGGCTATTTTGGAGAAGTGATGGAGTTTTTTAATATAAAAATAATTGTGACTGCCAACCATTTAGCAGTTTGATAAAAAGCTGAAAAAGACGAAACTTCTCGAAATCGTAACACCGCTCTTGATTGACAAGCGCTTAAGTACCACTTTTTATAAGAACCATGCAAAATGCGATTCATGGGTGAAAAGCCTACACCACTTTATTTTTGATATGTTACTCCTACTAGCACCCTAATTCGATATTTTGTACTCTTTTTTCCAAACAAGCGTTGGTCCTGAGAGAAAAAAATATAAAGAATGCATTGGAAAATTGTAAGAAAGGGAGATAACTCTTAAAACTGTCAATAATTTCAATAGAAACCATTGTAACAAAATGGCAAGATTTCTTCCAGGACCAGACAGTTATGAGCAAATTGTTATTTATTTCTTATTTTGTATACTTTGAACTATCTTTTGTTAAAAATAAACCACTGTAGCCTTTTTATCGATGAATCAATTTTCTTCAATTTTGCATGATTCTTAGGTGGAGTGCTACTTAATTCCTGAGGACGTATTAAATTTTGGTTCATCCTATATTTTGCTATATGGAATATGTATCTATAAAGATTTAAAAAATGCAACGTACTTTAAAAATATTTGATTATTTTTTAAACTATTGTAAACTGAGAGTTTCTATTTTTTTCTGAAATAGAATTATATGCAATATCAATTTAAAATAAATTTATATTACCATGTTAATGATCTTATCTAGTTTCTCTGAACCAATGTAATTGGCTGTTTGAAAATAAAGATATATAAGGAATATAGAAATAATTTGTTCCACTCGATATTTTGCTAATTAAGTGTACAACATAATAAAATCTGTTACGGCAAAATAGCCTGTGGGACTATTTTGCCGGTTACGGCAGAATAGCCTGTGAGGCTATTTTGCCGGTTACGGCAGAATAGCCGCTCCTATAAAATATAATTTATAAGATATCTTATATATTTCATATATCAGATATCTTATAAACTTTATAAGATATCTGATATATAAAAGTATATTAGATATCTTATAGATTTTATGAGATATCTGTAAAGAGGCCTGATAAAAAATATAAGATATCTTACAAAGTTTATAAGATATCTCATATACTTTATAAGATATCTTATTAAATATATAAGATATCTCATATAAATGGGAGTTTATAAGATATCTTATAAAACATATGATATGTTTTTGCCTATCTCTATTTTCCGGTGGCAATATATATTGATATTTTGCCACCGGAAAACACGTGCTTCAAAAACGCTGAAAACGAAGCACGAGTTATAAAAATCGCCAAACACGAAACACGAGAAAAATGAATTCAGATAATCGAAAACACGAAACCACGTGCCTCAAAAATGCAGAAAACGAAGCACGGGTAATAAAAATCTCAAAACACGAAACACGGGACAAAAAAACAGACAAAATCGGAGCACGTACAACCTCTCCAACACGAAAACACGAGAAATCAAAATCAAAATCACGAAAACACGTAAAATAAAAACGTCGAAAACGTAGCACGAAAAAAAAACCTTTACCACCCTCTATTGTGGCCTGGTGATACCGACTTGGGATGTGACAGTGCTTTCCCGTTCAATCAACCAATCGTTCTATGGACAATATGCCCGAATTTTGAACAGATCATTACGGATGTAATTCGAAATGGAAAACATTCTCAAGACGCACTGGTGAAAAGTTTTTATATTAACGTACCAGCTTCAAGTCCTTAGAACCTGATGTTCGAAACGTTAAATCTTCAAAATAAAAAGACTTAGAAGAAAACCATTGAAAAAAAATCTTCACTTTTCCATTCATTCTTTAAAAAAATACATATAAAAGAGCTTGCATTAGCTGCGAGGACAAGTGGGATGCGGTTATTTTCACTGGAGCAAATTTTAATGCCACTTGTTGTTAAAAGTGCATTTGTTTGAAATTAGATCAGTATGTTTTAACAAAAAATTATGTAAAGAATATTATGATAAAAGAAAAGAAAGAAAAAGTAGCAGTTTTTTCTATTAAGAGTCGAACACGGAAAACCCAACTCACCCACTTGTCCATCAATTCAGTGGCCTTGGCCAAACTCAGATTAGTAATGTTGGATTGTCAGCTAATTTTAACATGTGTGCTTTCCGTACGGTATACTACTTCTATATAAATGGAGTTAAGACACTGCCTTTAATATATAAAAGTTAAGAATCAGCATTTTCTTAGACTTATCTGCTAAGTTTGGAATATCGCAAATGTAACCCCTTGCTAGGTAATTATAAACACAATCAGTTTTCAAAATTTCTGTCGAACATAAGAGCATAGACCTATCATGATCAAATATACAGGTCTATAATGAAAGTCGTGCATGGGCAGGCATGAAGTCACAGGTTTCGACTTTTAACTTATCATTTGGATATCTTGAAAGGGAACAGAAAAAAGAACAATCCTGTAATAGTTGCCGTTTTGATTCAAAGTATATTGGGGGTCCTGATCACGATTCCGTGACGAAGAATAAAACATGCAAATAACGAAACACGAAAATATGGGTAAATTTTTGTTCACGGATAAAAGTTTGACTGTGTATTACTGTAAAGTATATTAAAAACGAAAGAATATGGAATATGTGCCAAAAAGACACGATCCACATATTGAAATGATTTTGATAATTGTACAAAAGCATAAATTTCACTGCGTGTGAAGCGCTTTTCTGGATTTACCTTCATCAGACACGCTAGGAGTCGAAAACATGGAAAACCGGTAGAATACTATAGATTTGATAAAACAAAAATAGAAGCCAAAAATATTATACAACAATGACCAAACAGATAAATTTATCAAATAGAAATAGCCAAAACGGTGTCAAATTTTGGAAATATGTAAAATGTGTCTTTTCAACACATAGTCCAGTACTCGAAATATATAAAAGCATACAACTGAAGCACGGGGAAGCTTTCTACGACCTCCACACGGCACTAAAGTCAAACTCTAAAATAATATTAAAAACGAAAGAATATGGAACATGTGCCAAAAAGACACGATCCACATATTGAAATGATTTTGATAATTGTACAAAAGCATAAATTTCACTGCGTGTGAAGCGCTTTTCTGGATTTACCTTCATCACCTTTATGCCTACAACGAATCACGGACAAAATAATTTGCTGAGATTGGTTCACGTGCAATATCCAATCACGATGCACGGAAAAATATTTCAATTTTACAATTTTGATAATTGTACAAAAGCATAAATTTCACTGCGTGTGAAGCGCTTTTCTGGATTTACCTTCATCACCTTTATGCCTACAACGAATCACGGACAAAATAATTTGCTGAGAACGGTTCACGTGCAATATCCAATCACGATGCACGGAAAAATATTTCAACAAATCACAATTCACGGAAAATAAAAATTGCCAATAACGGAGAACGAAATAAACCCATCGCCCCCTCTATATTCAGTAGCGGAAGATTCTGACACTAAACTTAGTTGAAACTGAGAAAGTTAAAAGTATTTAGTTTAATTATCTCAGGTTTAAATGTTGCAGATAAAGCTGATTTCGTAATTTTTGTTTTGCCGGCCTTGGATGCGGCTGGATCCAGCCGGGGGGGGGGGGGGTGGCTGGGGGCCTTAGCCCCTCTTTTGGCAGAAAAAATTGGTTGAATATATAGAAAATCATTGAAGCGTGACTAAAGCGGGCCCCCTCTTATGCCAGTCAGTGGGCCCCCTCTTATGCCAGTCAGTTGGCCCCCTCTTTTCAGAATTTCTGGATCCGCCACTGCCGTGACAGGGGCTTGGAAGGGCTTGAATTTTGGGTACATATGTTAACTCCATTTTTTATGAGCTGTGCCGGGATAGTGCGGTGTCGCAGTCTTCTACGTGCATTAAGATATCCAAAAAATGTGCTACATGTACTCACAAAAATTTAGAAAATTAAATCAAATTTGAGCGTCATTTAGATGATTCAAATTTTCGCGCACTTGTTACTTAATTTTGCACTAATCATGTTTTAACCCGGAAATGATTTAAAAAAACGAAATTAATACGCATTTTCCTTAAATCTTAAATAATTTATTTTTGTAGATTTTTATAATTGGTTTATAACATTTACTAACATTTTCATATATTTTTTTTGTATAGATAAAAAAATATTTACCGATTCAGATGATCAACTCTAAAATTGATGCATTTACAAAAAGGACTACTTGACTGCGTATTATTTACAAAGATCGTTAGTAGTCACAAGCAGAAAATTTCTGAGGGACTACAGACAAGACCATGAGAGTTCAAAAAAGAAAACGATGAGACTAAATACACAGGTGATAGTTTGAGAAATCCTTAACTTCCAATATTGACAATACAATTTCTCATTTTTACACCCATTAATATGCTTTCTTACTTATTTTTAAAGGTTATTCGTTCCCGGGCAAAGGGACCATTGCCAACCCTTGAATACCTTGATCTTTCCAACTTAGGAATAGGTA
Source organism: Arcuatula senhousia (assembly GCA_963971305.1). Taxonomy (NCBI): domain Eukaryota; kingdom Metazoa; phylum Mollusca; class Bivalvia; order Mytilida; family Mytilidae; genus Arcuatula; species Arcuatula senhousia. The sequence goes on along the minus strand of OZ020303.1, from coordinate 14,209,421 downwards.
AGCTTTGAAAATCTGTTTATCTTTACTTGTTAGTTAAGATGTCTGATAGTATGACCACCAACAAGGGTCTCAGTAAAAAGAAACAAATAAGAAATAATGGGTAAAAAATGCCTTTAAATGGCATTCAAATGTTGAATGCCTGAAAAAAAGTCCAACAACAAACAAACAAATATGTACATTTTTTTGTATCGTAGGCATCAAAACCAGCAATAATATGTGGAATGGCACAACTTCACTAAAAAGCAATTATTCATGCAACCTATTAAATGATATATGAGAGTGAAAGTGAAGATGATCAAGTAATGTATGCCTGTTGCAACACACCCCTACCGGCTGCATTGCCAATGATCAAATTAGATAAAAGGGGATATCACATTTTCAAAATATTAATTAACTCTTTTCATTTGGATTTTATGGGCTTAAGGCTTTTGTAACTGTTGGAGGCGACCAGAATTCTCAACATTTAAACAACATCAATATATATTTGCTGCTGGTTGTCATTATGAGCATTTAATGCATGCATGTCTCATTTATTTATGATCTCTAAATATGTATTGTAGTTACAGTAGAAAAACTAAATAGTTGCACAAAGCTCCATACTTTGAATCTGAGAGGTAATGAATTGTATGAAGTGACCAATCTGGAATCGTGTACTCAGCTTTGGAACATAGATCTGAGCAACAATGAGGTACATGTAGGATTTTTATCATAATATTTATCACATTTTTTTATACCCTCCCTCTTTATATGTGCAAAGTATATAGTGTTGGTAGTTTGTTCTGTATATCCTGTCTGTCACCCTCTTATTATCCCTCCTAGATTCCTGTGTATCTTCAGGTCACCCTTCTTAAATACAGCTTGTGTAGGATAGAGTCACATTGAGTTTTAATTGTGCAGTTGGTCTATAGTTTTCTACGGTAGTCACGAAAAGACATCTAACGTTTCTAGCTTGTATTCACCAACTGAATTATATTCATAAATGGTGTCAAAGAAAAAAGAGGCTACCCTGGTCCCTTTATAATGTAATTAACAACATCTGGGGCTGCCAATGTAATATGTAAATACAATATGATAAGTAACTTTAAAAAATGCACTTTGTTTGAATCAAGAAAAACTTGTAAATGATGATAACTTGTCCACTAATGTCCATAGAAAATGTAAAAACTTTACATTGAAGGAGTTAAAAAGTCTCTATTCACATTAACAGTCCCTAATTTCACTTCACTCTGTTGAATCTGTCACCTTTCTCCGGCGATCAAAGATCTAGGATCTATCACTTTAGACTTCTAGCAGAAGCAACTTCATAATACAGTTTGTCTATATATGGTTTTCAATGGTAGTCAGGAAAAGACGTCTTTTATTTCTAGCTTGTATTCCCCATCTGAATTATATACATAAACAATGTCACAAAGAAAAGTGGCTATGCCACAAAACACAACGTTAACTCTTAGCATTATTTACAACATCGGTACTAGACAACACTTAAAATTTCTCATAAGGGAGGTTAAGCAAGCATACAGATACAGGTACTTGTAAAAGGGAATTTTAGGCCAACATTAAAAAATTGTTTGTTTCCTCTTTTACGACCCTACTTCTCAGGTGATGGGTAGGTTAGTAGGTAAAACCAAATTTTCCCCTTACATATTTTTTTATATATAGCTACACAGCTTTTAGAATCATTTTTTTGCAAATATGAAGGGGTTACATATTTGAATAATAAATATAATTATTAAAAAAGTTATCAAACTTTATTGAATTAGTGAACTTAGTCATATCTCATAAATTAGATCCAAAAAATATTTTTGAATTCCAAAAGTCAAAAAAATATTTCCAGTAGGGCTGATTTTTCTGGGTAGGTCATAAAAGGGGAAACAAACAATATTTTGATTTTTGCCAAATCCCCTACTTTTACGATGTATTACGTCATCGATTTTTGACATCTAGTGAATTCTACACAAAGCTGAAACTTGTAACATTGCCACTACAAAAACATGTTAACTTGTACAGTTTATTTGCAAAACTCCCGTAATTATTCAACTAATTATGCATGTATAACAAGCTTCGTTATTTGGTTCATACTACAAACTAAAAATAACTGATTTAAAGCCATGTTTTGTTGAAAAATATTAATTGCACAATTGACTGCCATGAGGTCTACTTACCCGTTCCAGTACACATACCCGTAGTTGAAGCTTATTCTAATGAAAAATTACATGTACATGTACGTCTATCTACAAGTACATGTACACATATGCTTGCTTAACCTCTCTATTGTTGTACATTTGTACATTTCAAAATATAACTATAGGTATTCAAAATAAACTACAAGTAAAAAAGATGCATGTATTTTGTTCTCATGAACATTATGCGACCATAACTTATCATGAACAGTGAGTATTTTTAAAGTACATGTATAACTATTTTCTTTGTTAAGAATTGAAACTTACTGCAGTTTTATTTTCTTCACAGTTGAAAAGCTTAGATGGACTATCTAAATTTGTGGCACTTGGGAATTTGAATTTATCTAACAACGATTTGACATGGCACGAACTGGGAAAGATAAGGCACATACACATTCTCAATATCAGTTTCCATGGAAACCGTCAACTAGAAAAGGATCCTTATTGTAAGTAAAATAGAAAGTTTGAAAAATTAGTACAACATGAACATGTAGTAAAGCATGTATATGGTGTAAAGCAGTTTTATGCCCATAGTTAAGCTATTTCTTGTTTACGTAAAGTATAAAAAAATATAAGCTACATATGATTATGTTTATAATTTACAAACACTGGGGCAATTAAAAATTCTTTTAATATTTTTTTAGGGAGGGGGGTAGTTCTTTTGATTACATTTCCAAAATATGCCATTATATCTTCATAGAATGTACGATTAGCAAAGTTGTCACTAGTAACTTTAATAAGTGTGATACATGAAGTCAAATAATTATTTATAACTGCTTTTGAAGCTTTGAAAGTCTTGCTATTGCACTAAATGAGTTTTGCTTTTTATAATGCAGCATTGCTGGTACATTTTTTGTAATTTGTTATGTTATTTTTACAGACCGTGTACATCTAGTGGATTGTTTACCAAATGTTTGGATGCTTGATGGAAGACTCATAACAGGTGAGTCTTGTTCTGAGTTTTAAATGTTAAGATACATAAGTACCTTAAAGAGGCTTAAACATATTACGACGGAAATGCCCATTTTAGTTTGTTTTTTATGTTTGCAATTTAGCTCACTTTTAAAAATGACTTTGGTAAGTTCAACAAAATGTATTTTAAGGAAAAAAGTGAAAGTGTGAGTGCTACTGCTACTATTATCATAAAAAACAGTCAGTCCGGTGGACAGAATGCATATTTTTATCAGATTGATAATATTTTGCCCTATATGTTCAATGTAAAATATTGCTAAATTTAAATGGACCAAACCAATTTTTGGTGGATTTTTCCAGTCGGTCCGGCCTAATTTCTAACACTGTAAAAACAGCAAGTCTTTCTATTTCTATAGGGGACCTATTTGTCGAGGTCATTGATTCAAATACCACATTATTGAATACTAGTAAATTATATTTTGGTGAACAGTGGCATATTAAGGGGACCAATCCCTCCTTTATGAAATGACTTTTTGGTTGAAAATAAAGAAAGCATGCATTGCATATAGTTATTTTTATTACAATGCTGGTCAATTGCCTGACAAGGGTCAGTAGTTGCTTTAGGTTTTGGCACTTTGATTCTGCCAATAATCCTCTGTTACCCTTGTATGTTAAAAAACAAAGTTTTATATAACACATGATGATTATAAAATTCAGAGTTTGCTTAGTGTAAAAACTTACAAATATGTAGAAAGTTACATGTAATAAGACAAAAGCGCATAATAAAGTTAGGTGAAAAATGTCCACTAGTGTCATTTCATGGTAATCTTGTTAAGTTTTTTCATTTTATCACATTAATGACAGTACATGCACTTTTATTTGTGACAGTAAAAGCTGGAATCATTTTTGGCCAGATTTCATGGTGTGAAAAATCTAGGTTATAAAATGGCGATTGTTGGACAGGCTGGGGAAAAAATCTGTAACAGTTTTTTTCAGCAACTTCTTGTCACAGCCCAATTCAGGTCTGTCACTCACTTACTTTCCATTTAGCGAAATCCAGTCATTTTTTGGACTGGACAGGTTTTTTAAATTCTTTTACTTTTGAGAAATGGTCACATCATTTAGTTCTCATTTTTCAAATGTTAAAGGAGTAGCAGGGTTCACTACAGGCCATTTATCATCTATCTGAATGCTTTGTCTTCAATATTTATTTATGACCCAAAAGTAGGATTTTTTTATAAACTATATACCCGGTATTTGTTTACTTTATTGGTTAACTGGGCCATGAAACATTATAGGAACTGCACCATCCTTAGATTTCAATATTTTGTTGCCTTGGGAGTTTGAAAGAAAAATATTGTTTTTGTTTGACTTATACATACTGCTGGAGAAATGTTTTTAAGGTTAAATACACAGCTGCAGTGTGTGAAGGAAAGCCAAATGGGTGTTGCAGTTTTTGGTCTATAATTCATTAAAAAAAGTTACAGTCATATTATATTGAGAAGTAGAAGATGCAGTCCTTTCAAAAATGTATAGCTCTACAGAAATCTTTTTTGCTTTGTTTATTTGTCATTTTGTATCTAGTTGACACATTTTGATTCTGTTTTGAAAATATGTATAAAAATGCAGTAAAATAGATATAATAGTATTATGTTAAAAGAATCATTGAACAAAGTTTTATATGATATAAATAGAAGACAACTTGTACCAGATACACTTGTTTACCTAATGTGTTGAATACATTGTAGTATCTTGGCAAAAAGACTGTATGTTTTGACTTTAATTTATCTAAGGGTATCTAGGGTTAATACATTTCAGTTTGAGTATAGACTTTCTTAGGTGCATATTGAGTCTTTTTAAATGTGCCAATTACATCATATTTCTCTTAAATTACTTGTTTTGAGATTGTCGATTGAGAAAAATAAATATTTGATTTCAACAATACATAAAAATTCCATTAGATTGATAAATTAAAACAATATCATTTGTAAACACCTATCAGATGTTTGGTCGCATGTCTTTAAACACCTGAAGTATGTCAGTGTTGACACTCCTTTGAAGTATATTAAGATTATGAGATTCTGGAGAGATTAAAGATACAATAGTTTAAATAAAGGCTGTGTGTCTTGGACAGAATCCTATCTATCTATGGATCACATATAAACAAATAAATGAATTGATAATATTCTATTTATAATATTTATTTGTTAAAAGAATCCATTTGGAATATTCTATCTATGTTCTGCACAAGCAATTTAGCAAGGACGTTTTTTGTGTTCATATGACTTAACTTTATGTTGTACTATGTTTGTACCATAATTTTTTTTTAATGTACAGGTAGTTCATGGGTCTATGCATGGTTTTTATTTAAAAAAAGTTCAATACTTTGTTTATAATATTTTAGTATGTTTCCCACTATTAATTCTAAATTAAATAGATATGTATATTTCTGATCTTTATTAAGAAAAAAAGGAGACCTTTTGAAAATTTAACATTTCTGTAAATGATTTGTATAGTTGTAAAATACATGACTGTATACATGTACATGCATTTTAAATATTAAAACCTGCATGGTTTAATGAAAAAAGCATGAAAATATAATGGGGGTATACTGACTGATAAAAGAAAAGGACTTTTTACTTCTCACTGATTTCCTATATATCAAATAACAAAATTATTTCCTAAGGAGATGCCTCTGGTCCCCACCATAAATCAGACCTGTCAAGTGTCACGCAAATTGTGTGAGACTAACGCATCAAGTCTGCAATTTTGCTGCAAATTTCTTTGATCTTTTAATTTTTTCCTTTGATCTTTCAATTTTTTGTCAAATCTCACACATGCAGCTCATAAAAACTTGACAGCCCTGCATGATAAATCTTCCACTGATTACAGTGTGTTATAGGTTTATTGTTTATATCACATGATTCTTTCCTTTTCAATGTTTAAAAATTTGATTAAATACATATTTAGGTACAAACTGCTAAATATTCAAAGATTTGATGCTTTAATTAATTCAATTTCTACATGTAAATGATAATGTTAGCTTTTTCAATAAGGTTAGATTTTAGTCACTGAAAGTAAGCAATGTCTGGACTAAATAAACATGGGATTTTTAAAGGATTATAGAAATTTTATATTCTTATTACATTCTTAGTCTGTGTACAACTTGTAATTAGTTTGATTGTCTCTTGACATTTTATTTCATGAGTGTATGATAAATAAAATGTGTATATGTAAACATTAATAGACATGTCATTTGTCTATTTTTTGGTCTCTTTTGGGTTTTTATGTGAGCAGTTTTAGTTCGAGAAAATTATGTTATTTGTATCTTTCCTTGAAATTTCCATTACCCTATAGTTTCTATTATGAAGGAAAGTTAAAGGCTACTTGTACAAGAGTATTGTCAAATAAATACATGTATACTATGAAATATAAATTTCATTTTTTTCTAAAATGTATTACAGCTGGAGAAAGACTACAAGTGAAGAATTTCTTCCATGAATCGGCCCTGACTGAACATCCTATAGTGAGTAGATAATAACCAAAACTATGTGACACATATTTACATTTTCTTTTTCTTTTTTCTTTCTTTTTTTTTTATTCTTCTTTAATTGTTACTAAACCAATCATTTAATCATTGTATATATTGTGATTTCACTGCCTGCAGGGGCATCTTTAATTGACAATAAAAACATTTGTATCTTTGTATTTACAAATAGAGCATCCTGATAAGAATAGATAAAACTGAAGTGTGGAATAAGTGTACTTGACACAAAATTTACAAAACTACAACAATTTGAATAATAATTTGCAAAAGAATGTAGCAAGTTAAAGTTGCCTACTACAGCATCTTGCAATTGTTGACCACAGATAAACACATAATGCAAATATCAGTGTTATTTTAAACCTATCTCAAAACTTTCAAAGAAAAAAATCTGCTTTCTGTACATGGAACAATTTAAACATTATAAAAAAGTACTATTGTATTAGTTTGAGTTCCCACCTTCTCCTTTAATTTTGATAACATTAAAGCACAAATTAACACCTAATAAAAGTCAAATTGATAAAAGCTTAGTTCAATTAGAGAGAATCTTAGAAATAATGACAACACTAATGAGATGAAGAAGAGCTCTTTAGGTAAAACACCAATGGCTACTGACAGCTAACTTAGAAACATTTCTAGACTGAAGTAAAAATCAAATACACTTATACATATATTAACATGCTAGTTTGTTTCATATGGCACTTTTAGTAGATACAGATTATGATAGTGATGTAGATAAAGGGCGTTAAACACAAACACAAACACAAACACACACACACACACATGATAGTGATGTATTTTTTATAAACTGATATACTGAAATACCTTTATTGTAATTATTTGTTTCAGCGTCACAAGCTTTCTAAAGATTGGTTCATTCCTTCTGCCATGAAAAGAATTGATGTAACTGGTGTTTTTGGAGATAAGGTAAAAATAAATACTACAGGAACATGATTAACTCAATATGCAAATCAAGGGAAGCAAAGCTTTATCAAAATTTAAAAAAATATCAGGCCACTTTGTTTTTTTTTTTTTTTAATATTCATGGAGAAAGAACTAAAAAAAATGTAACTTTATGTAAAACATATCTTAATCTATTAACTAGTTTAAAGTAATCTATAACTTGGTTTGAAATAAAATCAGGTATATTAGAACTAGAATGCACCAATTCACATTGAAACAGATGACATGACAGGAAAGACAAAAACTTGTTTTTAGATATTTTATTTGGCACTGGTCTAAAAATTTGACATAGGATCTTTTTCAAACTTTTATATTAAATTGACATTGTTATGAGCATTGAAAATATACAATAGAAACAACAGGTTAGGGTGCTTATTTTTGAAATTATTGGGTTTCAATCTTTAAGAAATTTGTATAGATTGTATAGGAAAAATCCTCAAATGCAAACATTTTTAAAACCTGACCTAGAAATTTGTACAAACTTGTTTTAAATAACAAAAATGGGATATACTTTTGATTTCTGTTATAAAAACATGGGGTCACAGTACTTTTTTTTCAAGATATTTTAGGAAATTTAAATTTTCTTGTACATTTCTTTGTAAAAATTAGTCACAATTTTCATTCCAATTATCTCCCTTTAATTGAGATTTTTTTTCTTTTTAAGTTTTATTTTTGTTGTTTTCTCGCCTGCGACTTAAAGTCGCGGAAGACGAGACATAGGTATTACTTTCCGGCGGCGATGGCGGCGTCGTAAACATTTTTGTTAGACTTTTGTGGACAATGAATTGCTTGAAATGTATGCTAGGCATCTGATATTTGGTATACAGGCAGTTCAGGTTATGGTCTACGCAACTGTCACCATGCCGTGTGACGCTGTCCCCATTTTCACGCTCCAGTGACTCTGTGAACATAGGTCTTTTTTAAGGCCGTAAACTTTTTTGTAAGACTTTTGTGGACGATGAATTGCTGGAAAAGTATAATAGCTAGGCATCTGATATTTGGTATACAGACAGTTCAGGTTATGGTCTACGCAACTGTCACCATGCCGTGTAACCCTGACCCCATTTTCACGCTCCAGTGACTCTGTGAACTCAAGTCTTTTTCAGGTAGAAAACTTTTTTTGTAAGACCTTTGTGGACAATGAATTGCTGGAAAAGTATAATAGCTAGGCATCTGATATTGGGTATACAGACAGTTGAGGTTATGGTTAACGTAACTGTCTCCATGCCATGTGACCATGACCCCATTTTTAGGGTCCAGTGACTCTGTGAACTTAGGTATTTTTTTTTCAGGCAGAAAACTTTTTGTAATACTTGTGTGTGTGGACATTGAATTGCTTGAAAAGTATAATAGCTAGGCATCTGATACTGGTTATACAGACACAATTTGTGTTTATAACAAGAAATGAAAGCTTAGTTGGTTGGTTTTAGTGATGGTGCCGGCAGGTGAGACATACTTTTAGTGGCCACACTTGTTTCATTAATAAAATGTAATATAGAAATAAATTTTACTTCATTTAAGCTGTAACAGGTCTTTTAAACTGATATATAAGCTAAAAAATTGCAAGATGACTGAAAAAAAAATGCTATGTTTTAGACCCTCAGCCTCCTTAATGTATATATTTCTTTATGGTATCTTGAATAATTGTTTTCTCATAGAAGACATTGATTTTTACAGGCTACCCATGTAATGACAAAGTTTCCTGTCAATGGAATGCACAATGTTGGTAAGTGGACATTAGTGTTAAGGCTAAAATTAAAAAAAAGGTAGTGGATCTCTTTTATAGAAACCCAATACTCTAGTCTAGTTAAAAATAGAATATTAACCATTGAACCTGAAAACTCCAAAAGGACTTTGCTAACAGTGTTAAAATGGTATCAAGAGTTTCAATCAAAGTTTTAAGATGTGCACAAAACATAAATTTTATATTATAAAAATCTATAAGAAAGTACCGTACAGTGGAACTAGAAGCACCATTGTGCTATAATTACCTTAGGGAATATTGATAGGTAAAAGGTGAGGAGGTCAATTTTAACATTGTTACATTAAAACTAATCTTATAACCTTGCTACATTTGTTTTCATTAAAGAAACAGACAGAAGAAGATTAAAATATCTTGCCTATAGTTTACAGAAAGAAATGGTTTTAGAAAAGAAGTATACTCAAAGGTAATTTAGGTTAACTATGTACAACTAAGTTATATTATAAATATCAACACTTACTTCAATGACTGAGAGATTTTCCAGTTATTCAATCATGAAAAAAACATTTTAGCTAAGTTTTGAATTTGAAAATCATTGTACAAATCTGTATAACATTTACATGATAATCTTACTTCGATTTCTTCTTGGAACTTTGAAATTTTGTAAAAATGTAAGACTTATATTTCACAAACCAGTGATGTGCAACATTTTCTAGTTAAGCCATTACTCAAAAACACTTGGGACTTGAGGAAAAATCAATTTGTACATAAGACAGCTTGAGTCAGTAAGACTGAAAACAGATGAAATTTTATGATAAACTCTGTTTGTATATTGTAGTGAATATCAAATCTTGAAGTACCACAAAACATTTCTGGAGGACATTCTTGATTGTCGGCCAAAGGACAGAGAAAGATGTAACATGCTGTTAATGTTACTGGTGGTTAGTCTTTTATTGTTTTATTTTAAATGCATTTTTATGTTCCACAACTGAACATGTTCCCTTTCAATCTTTAAACATTAAAGTTATAAATACTTTGAGATAACTAGGCTGCGAATGAATACGTTCCACCTCCAACAAAATAAAACTGGTATGATTTTAAAAAAGGGGTCATATAATATGATGTGAAATTGCTAACACTACGATATGGCCCTTTTTCAAGCTGAAAGTATAACTATGTTTTAGAAATTTCATTAAAATGTGTTAATGTTCTTTGTAGGCTTCTCTGGAGTTTGTTATGCCCACACATCTGATGAAAGATACTCTTGAAACAACGAAATTAAGTAAAATAGGGTAATTATGAAGCTTTCAAATAAGATACATTAAATATAACAGAATAACTACATTTCATTAGAGAAATAGATTTTATATTGAACCATCAATGGACCTACTTAATGATTTTTATGGAAATCAAATAGTCAGGTTAAACTTACTTTTGCAGAATAGTATTGAATATGCTTTATTCTCAACTATTTAATAATGAAAACTAAACAAAAAGGATTTTAAATTTTTATCGGAATAAAATTGCAAATTATAGCGAGCACAGTTCGTACAAGCACGAAGTGCCCGCAAGAGCCGAGAGCTCTACAGCGAGTTCCAGCGAAAAATTTGCCTAATGCTGATATTGATTTTTTCGTCCAGATATGCTTCGCACAATTTATCACGTGCAGTTTTTACAGGTTCAGTGTGAATTTGAAAATAATGACCAATTTTGCTACTCGCCTTCCAATTTTTTTTTATGTAAATATAGAACAACGAAAAAAATATTCTGATGATGATGAGTTACTTCATTTTTTAAGTAAACAAATTTTATTAATTTTTCATACATTTACTTTTTTACGCTCATTCGCCCCAAGTACCTTGTCCCAAATTGAACATTCTAGAAAATGAACTGATTAAAATAAGAATAACTACGATCTAAACAGTTAACATTTGCATCAAAAGTGTCAACGTCTTTTCGTAATGGGGTCCTTTAGTTCTTATATTCTCAATTTTAAACGATTTTATTCCTCAAATGGGGCGTGGAACTCCGTCATATGAGGGCTAAAAAGAGGATCCATCTGTGCTGTTGCATGGTATAGGGGGGAAGCTTTCTTCAACTCAAAAGGTATGTAAAAAATACAATTAAGCTGATCATTGACAACTTATATTTTACTGTGCTCGCATTTAGGAAATGCCTACCTCATATTATTCAATCCTTTAATTGTATTATTTTGTGGTATTTTCATTACTGATTGTTTTCTGTACTTTTTTCAGAAATGTCTTTACAATGGACTTGTTTTTATTACCTCGAGACATTAGATGTTATATTGTGTCTATACTATTAGGTGCTGTTAAAGTGGACAAAGATGATAAAGAGGTCTGTAGCAACTCTACACTAAAACAAAAGTTTTTAATTGAGCAACTTTAATTTTTGGGGTATTTTGAGAAATGTGCAAGTTTGAATTTGATATTATCATAACAGTTTAAAATGATGAAAATTTAGAAATATATGAGAATTAACAAGGAATTCATATTTCTGATGGTGCCAATAGGCGAAACATGCTTTAGTGTTAACTCTTCTTAATTTTAATTAAGATGACATTTGTATAAAACATTCTTGAATGAGAAAATTTTGAAAAGTAGTTAGATAAACTCTTTTAGCAGCATCTTGATAATTTGTATAATTGTTATTTCAATTATATGTAAAAAGATCAAGTACTCATGAACTATGATTTATGCAATAACATATGTGTTTATTTGTTCCAAATCACGTTCACCATAAGGGTTAGATTGATTTTCTATGTTGCAAGACCAATTGGGCATAATGAATTGCAAATTATGCACTATACCAAATGAATTGTAAAATCAAAAAAATACATATCTTCTTTTTTTAGGATGGTGGACTTTATGATAAACTATACCTATGTTTATTTTACACAATATCTGAGTTGACCAAACTGAGTCATGCTTTAGATAAAAAAGAATGTGCCATTAAATCAAAATTAAATACGTTGTAAGTATATACTATAAATTAGATCACTTTTAACATTAAGAAATTAATCTGAATGTTTTAATGTTTGAAAAAGGACATATATTTTGTTTTCTCTTTGACTAAAACAGGCGGTATATGTAAATAAACAGACTCTAATACCTAGATTGAATTTTAACCCCCCCATTAAGAGTAGATGGGCATATAGTGTATGGGTCTATTGTTTGTTACATAGGGTTTTAGATTGATTTTCTATGTTTAAGTTGGTTCAAGACTTATGAGACAAAATGAATTACAAAGAACCAGGTCCACTAACTATCAAATTTGGCCCTTATATGGGTAAAATCTAGAACTTGTTGAATGTGGATTAAAATTGCTTGCATATTATTTTGAATCAATATATTCTTAAATCTTAAACAATTATATTGCATACATTGTTGTTTTCTCAGAAATATTGACTTTAAAAGAGTCTATATTGCAGAATTTGAAAAGAAAATAATCCAAAAGCACTTATTTTTGGTTGGTGTTTGGTATTTTCATAGGTGGGGCCACCTGTTGCCCACATTTTTTTCAATCTAATTTTTCTCAATACTATAAAATAATTATATTTCAACTAAAAAATCTGTGGGCAAAAGGTGGTGCCACCTCTTTATCACGGAAAAACTACACATAATTTTCCACAAATTTTCTAAGTAAACCACTTTTCATGACTTCATTATAAACTCAACATTGATTAAATTATTAAAAATGAAATAGATATATGAAATATAATAATTTAAGGTGCCTTATAGCTTAAACCTTTTAAAGTCTAACAAGTTTTCCATTTTTCATTGATACTTAATTTAAGGCCAAATATGGTACTTGGTGAACCAGGTCCTTTCAAATTTGAATTTATTCAGTATAAATTTGATGACATTCCATCAAACATCATGTAGGAATGAGTGTTTTAAATAACTACATTTAATATTGTATTTTAAAGACCTCAGACTAAGTTAAAAAGAAAGTAAGTATTGAAGGGTTATCTTTGTGTTTATATACCTTCCAACTCCATAGAGACTTGTGTAATGTGTATACTTATACAGTTTGGAAAAAGTTTAGGCACATGTACCATGTTTGTTATCTACACTGACCAAATTTGATATGCACTTTTATTACATGATTGTGGCATATAGATATTTCATGGTTTGTTATAGTATTATAACATATTAAGCTGGATAAGACAAAAAGTTACATTATGATATGTTTATTAAGAGGATGTTATAATTTTCAATTCAGAATTTGTTTTATAAAATCCTGTCCTTTCCAGAAATATGTTAAAGAGAAGCTTATTGAATGAAAGCAGATTTTTATACCCAATCTATGACATTAGGGGGGCATATAATGTTGGGGTCTGTTGGTCCATTTGTTGACTGTCCATCCAATGCTGCGAGAGGGGGCATTATTTTCCATCTATTTTACTAAAAAAAATCCTCATATTTTTGTGTTTGTTGAAAATGTAGAAACATTAAAAGCATGACATTTATCATTAACTAGTATTTAATGGCTTTGCAGCTCTTGTGCCTGGTAAATAAATCTTTTATCGAAGTAGTTTAAAATAAATATATAAAAGTCGTAGTATTATTGGTGTGTTTAAACAGTATATGTCTATTTATAGGTACAGGGACTACAAGTGTTTACTGGCATCAGAAGTTGTACAGTTGCTGTGTATCGTTCCTTCATTCTTTGACTACATAACAAAAGATATGGGTAAGTTAAAAGGTGGTAAAAAGTCTTAAGAAGTTGGTTTGATTTGGGAAATTGTCCAATTTTAACATCATTGGGAAGCCTGATTCACTGTAGAGTGTAGATTCAAACCAGAAGTAGCATTTGTAAGTCATTCCAAGAAATCTCAAACAAGCATAAAGCATAAACTTCTAGTGTAAAAGTTTTTTGTACTTCCATAAAATGTTAAGTTGATAGCCAGAATATAATTATTGATGATTTAAAATATATGCCAAGCCTTTTTCAACTTTTTGGCAAGAAAAAAAAAGATAATGTTTTTTTTAAATAATGGCACCTGTGACAACATGATGCCATGACATCATATTCAATTTGGCAGTGGTTACATGATAGATGGACAAAAATAGACTAAAGAAGAAGACACAAGTGAAAATATATGAGAACATCACATATTACTGAAACAAAATAGCTGAAAGAAAAAAATGGGAACAAAAATTAGTGGTTCTTTCAGAAGAAGAAAAAAAATCCATTAACTATGTCAATGTCCGCCTTCAAAAAATCTTCTGATCACAACAATAATAAGAACCAAAATATTGATATGTAGGATGATGATACTTTTAAAACAATACAGCTAGAATGTCAAACTATATCTTTTACTTTAAGATATACCGGTATGTGCTTTGTGTGATATAGACTAAAAGCCTGCTTCATATAAGAAGCTCTGTAAAAAATAACTTCTCATAGATATTGATTGAAGATTTCTGATTGAACAAGTTATTCATATTTTACTGCTTTTCTCAGGATATTTTTGTAATAGAACAATTATATCTGACTCGGAAATGTCTTGGGAGAGTTATATTTGTAAGTTTTGGATGTCCTATTGTCTCTATAGTAATATATACTTAGGTTTTCGTACATGTTAGTCAAAAATATTTTCACTCTTATATCTTGTTTTTGTCTTTAAGTGTGCATTTTCATAATAATTTGTAGAAATAGTATAGAAGGGTTTTTTGTTATCATTTTTTGTGTAATCAGTTGTTGTTGCCTTCCATGAAATAAAGCAATAAATTCCTGTCTTTAGTCGTAGTCTTATGAATTCTTTGCTTTAGACATTAAGATAGTATAAAATAATTTTTACTTTGATTAAAATATGGTATCACTTTTTAGCTCACCTGGCCAAAGGCCATGTGAGCTATTGCCATCACTTGGCGTCCGTCGTCGTCGTCGTCGTCGTCCGTCGTCGTCGTCGTTAACTTTTCTTCAAACTTCTTCTCCTCTGAAACGGTTGCACAGATTCAAACCAAATTTGGTCTGGTGGTACTTTAGGGTATCCCCCACAGAACTGATGTGGGGATTTTTGATTCGTCGAAAAACATGGCCGCTGTTGCTAAAAATAGACCAGGGGGGTCAGACTACTGTTTTTGGCTTGTAAATCAAAAAGTATAAAAGATAGATGAAATCTGATGCCACGCTACTGCTTCAGCATCAAAAGCTCTACAAAAGTCTCCATTGAGTCGAAGTTGTCAGATGACCCCTTATGGGAGTTACGGCCCCTTAAAGGTGAAAAATAGCATTTTTTCATGTTTTTGGCCTATAGAATGAAAACTATTGCAGATAGAGAGAAGCTGTTGCTTGCTTAAATGTTCAGCATATTTAGCTCTACAAAAGTCTCCATAGGGTCGAAGTTGTCAGATGACCCCTTATAGGGGTTACGGCCCCTTAAAGGCAAAAAATAGTGTTTTTGGCCTATAGAATGAAAACTATTGCAGATAGAGAAAAGCTGTTGCTTGCTTAAATGTTCAGCTCATTTAGCTCTACAAAAGTCTCCATAGGGTTAAAGTTGTCAGATGACCCCTTATAGGGGTTATGGCCCCTTAAAGGCAAAAAATAGAGTTTTTGGCCTACAGAATAAAAACTATTGCAGATAGAGAAAAGCTGTTGCTTGCTTAAATGTTCAGCTCATTCAGCTCTACAAAAGTCTCCATAGGGTCGAAGTTGTCAGATGACCCCTTACAGGGGTTACAGCCCCTTAAGGGCAAAAAATAGTGTTTTTGGCCTATGGAATGAAAACTATTGCAGATAGAGAAAAGTTGTTGCTTGCTTAAATGTTCAGCTCATTTAGCTCTACAAAAGTTTCCATAGGGTCAAAGTTGCCAGATAACCCCTTATAGTGGTTACGGCCCCTTAAAGGCAAAAAATAGTGTTTTTGGCCTAAAGAAAGAAAACTTTTGCAGATAGAGAAAAGATATTGCTTGCATAAATGGTCAGCTTAATTAGCTCTACAAAAGTCTTTTAGGGTCGAAGTTGTCAGATGACCCCTTTAAGGGGTTATGGCCCTTTAAAGGTGAAAAATAGTGTTTTTTGCTTTGGAATGAAAACTATTGCAGATAGAGAAAAGCTTTTTTTTGCTTAAACATTCAGCTCATTTAGCTATACAAAAGTCTTCAAAGGGTTGACATTAAGACCAGGTGAGCGATTCAGGCTCCTGGGAGCCTCTTGTTTAATCAAGTCTTTTAATCTAAAATTTTAAAAGGAAGGCGTTATTTAAATAAGTTGATTTTGTGCAGTAACATTTATATGATTCATATAAAACATATTTTATATTAGCCTTTTAATTTTTCATGTTTCTTTCTTATCAAAATTTTTTATTTAATTGTGTATGAAAAAATATTTTATTTTGGTTACTTGAAAAGACTATGAAAAAAAAAGAAAAGTTGTATAAACAAATGTTAATGTAGCTTATACATCTACTCTGTAGGTATTATGAATCTAGTGATAACAGCCACTGGTGACAAAGATGTGACAGATAAAATAAACAAAGTATCAGTAGCTGTCAGAGAGGAAGGGGTAAGATTAAAAAAATAATAATAAACCCTATCCAACCTGCTTTGTATGTGAAGAAAATATTTCGCTGTTTTGTTTTGCTCTGTCATATTTTGTAATCAAAAGAATAACATTTAACAACTTTATAAAAAATAGTAGAAAATATTTTTGATTTTACAATTTTCCATTTTTTTAAGAAAAAGTTAATATAAATCATTAAACTATATTTACAATCTTAATACTGTGACAGAAAATTTGTTATACATGTAGATTAAATTTATATTGTCAATACCAGTAAGTGTAAATTTTGGCTAGTTTTAAAATAGTTCCATCCAGTCTCTATTTGCATAATAAAACAACATCTTACATTCAATTTTATACATTTTGATACATGTTCAACCACTAATCAAAACTTATGAATGATATTTATATTTGCTTGTATTTCAGGGTGATTTGAATAAATTGTATGAGGAGTTGTCTGCCCTACTGCTTCAGAAAGTACAAGAGCAGTCCAAAAACATAAGTAACCAATCTCCAAAGATGTCTTCTTCTGATGAGATTATACATGTATGTATTATGCAACATGTTCTTGTTCCTTATACTTTTGTAACCATTTAAAAGAAGAACTTTTTAGCTCACCTGGCCAAGGCCATGTGAGCTTATGCCATCACTATGCGTCCGTCGTCATCCGTCATCTGTCATCGTCCCTTAACAATTTCAAAAATCTTTTTCTCTAAAACCACTGAACCAATTTAACTGAAACTTTGCAGGTATGATAAATGACATGTTGGCAACAAACGATCCTCATTCTAAAATGATTCTATAAAAAACATGGCCGCTGTTACTAAAAATAGAACATAGGGTAAACTCACTTAAAATGGCTTATAACTCAGCAACCATAACAGATAGAAAAAATCAGAAGGATCTCAAGACCTTCAGAATCGAAAGCTCTTCAAAAATCTCCATTGGGTTGAAGTTGTCAGATGACCCTTGATAGGGGTCATGGCCCTTTAAAGGTAGAAAAATAGCGTTTTTTTCATGTTTAAGCCCTATAGAATGAAAACTATTGCAGATAGAGAAAAGCTGTTGCTTGCTTAAATGTTCAGCTCATTAAGCTCTACAAAAGTCTCCATAGGGTCAAAGTTGTCAGATGATCCTTTACAGGGGTTACAGCCCTTTAAAGGCAAAAAATAGTGTTTTTGGCCTATAGAATGAAAACTATTGCAGATAGAGAAAAGCTGTTGCTTGCTTAAATGTTCAGCTCATTTAGCTCTACAAAAGTCTTCATAGGATCAAAGTTGTCGGATGAACCCTTATAGAGGTTACAGCCCCTTAAATGTTGAATAATAGTGTTTTTTATCTATTTAGAATGAAAACTATTGCAGATAGAGAAAAGCTTTTCTTGCTTAAACATTCAGCTCATTTAGCTATACAAAAGTCTCCATAGGGTTGACTTCAAGACCAGGTAAGCGATTCAGGCTCTGGGAGCCTCTTGTTTATTTATCATTTGGAAACTGGTTATGAACAGTGTTCCAGCCAGGATTTGAAAAGGGCAGGGATGAATTTTTAAAAAGGGCACATTCGTGCGTTGACTTCATCTTTCAAAAGGGCATAACTAATAACAATGAAATACAGCACAAATTCATTTTAACAAAACAAACAAGCATTTTTAGGTTTAAGGGGAGACTCTTGTTTCTTTGACAAGACTTTAGGCTTTTCATTACATTCATTCATTCTATCAGTGCTAAAAGCTTGAATGTCAGCCCAAGAAAAAATTACACATTTCATTTTTATTGAATTTGCTAGTAAAATCCGGAGATTTAGTACCATTCCGGTCAGAGTTCGTTTTTAGC
Source organism: Arcuatula senhousia (assembly GCA_963971305.1). Taxonomy (NCBI): domain Eukaryota; kingdom Metazoa; phylum Mollusca; class Bivalvia; order Mytilida; family Mytilidae; genus Arcuatula; species Arcuatula senhousia. The sequence continues at coordinate 14,190,755 of OZ020303.1, read as the reverse complement.
TTTTAACTTCCGCTTCCTGTCATTATTTGTAAACAAAAAAATATATGATGGAGCATCTTAAAAATCCATCAACATCGTTTCTATTTTTCAATAAAAGTGCTTATTTAATGTTAATTTTGATAGAAAACATCCAGATGAGTTTAGATTTTCTGATTTGTGTACTATTTTCATTACCGAGGCAGAGAATTTTACTGTGAATCGGACAACTTACCTGTAATTGAAATTAATTTAATCAAAAAGGATACCTTAATTAATTGACAAGAGAACACATGTTAATTTTATTTGTTAATTGGCTTGGGGTTGTAAATATGTCGCTCAATTATCTCAAATGGCTTCATTCTCAATACACAAACTACGTACGATGGACTGAAAAAGGCAAATGTACGATCAAAAAGGGCAGGGCGGAGATGAATAACGGCAGGTATCCTGAAAAGGGCAATCGGGCGGAGGCAAAGGCAGGCGGGCGGACCGCCCTCTGTAAACAGCCTAGCTGGAACACTGATGAACATGGTTACATAAAATACATGTGCAGATACAATGAAAAACTTTAGTATGAACTGATTGACAATATGTGTCTGCTAAGATTTTATCTGTCATTACATGGTTATCTGAGTTGTAGAAATTGTATACTTTATGGTAAGTAGTAGTTGGTTCCATTTGATGACGTCATACTCTCATTTTGTTAACTTCTGTTTGCAATACATCAATGTCTTATTTAAATCATTCCTTATTTTTTAGCCACACAAGATATCTCCTGTTAAATCAATAAACCCTGTAGATATAGCTGATTTCCATATGAGAGGAATTACAAGTCCAGAGAAAGATCCACCTAGAGTGATGAGTGCTAGAAAAACTGCTGAAAGATTTCCTAGTATGATAAAGCTTTATTCACTTATAAACCTTAAAAAATATTTAGCTTTGTATGAGAACAGTTAAGTCAGTCATACATATTTCCTTTATTTGAGGCATATACTTCATGTTTCAAGACAGTGAAACAGCAAACAACTACATAATTACATATAAAACACATTGTCCTGAAGCCACTTTATATGTATCTAAGGCTATTTTATTACAACATATTTTATAAACAAACAAAGCAAATTCAATCTCAATAAAACTTTTAGGTGAAATTATTTAAAACAAAGGTTTTATAGCTATCAGAGGTATAGATGATTACGAAAATAGTTAAGATATTTTAATGATGCTGAAGAATTCTTTTTATAACAAAAATGACAGTGAGATGACTTACATTATGATCTGATGTCAAAAAGTGTTATCCCCGAGCCCAATGGGAAGGGTTGGGAAGGGGATATAGCGTTCGGTTCGTTCGTTCATACGTACGTACGTAATGGTATTTGTTTTGTCAATAACTTGGGTACTAAACATCATAGAGGGATGATGTTTGGTCAGTGGGTACATCTTTGATGGTTGTCAGCATCAGTACCAAAATTAAGTCACTTTGACCTATATTTTCTGCATGAATGACTCAGGTTGAAGTTTTGGTTAAGGTCCATATCTTAGCAACTGCGTGTGATAGGGAGATGAAATTAGGTCAGTAGGTTCATCTTGGATAGTAAAAAGCATCTGTACCAAAATTATGTTACCTTGACCTATATTTTCCGCATGAATGACTCAGGTTAAAGCTTTGGTTAAGGTCCATATTTCAGCAACTGCATGTGATAGGGAGATGAAATTGGGTGAGTGTGAAAATTTTGGAAAGTAACCAACAGCTGTACCAAAATTAGGTCACCTTGACTTACATTTTCCAGATGAATCATTCAGGTTAAATTTTTGGTTAAGCCGCATATCTCAGCAATTCCAATTAGTAGAATGATATTTGGAAAGTGAGTATATCTTGGATAGTAATTGACATCTGTTCCAGATTAAGGTCACCTCCACTTACATTTTAATTTAACGGGCAAGGGGATTAGCAGTCGTGAGCGACTGCTCCATTTCTTTATTTGATCACTGATAATAATGTTTTTCTCTTACAGGATTAGGAGATTCCTTGTTACTTGGACCTCAGGTATATTATCATGATAATTGATGGTTTGTGATCAGTTTTGATGATGTATTAAAATTCTATAAAATGATTTGCAAGAAGAAAAAAAAACCAAAAACAAAACACCAAAAATATAAATCCATAGCATAATGCAAAATAAACAAATATTTGTTGATGCATATAAAGTTAAAATCAATGTTTAATAAAAATATGTTTGAAAATTTAATTTAATACCCATTTTCAATGGTATTTGCATTGATACATGAATTCAAGCATCTTTATTCAGGAACTTATATTTTACAGACTTTAGGAAAGATCGTCTCCTTACCTCAGCCCTTTGTTGCTTTGGTTTCCATGGATTCTGTACCAGGTATGTACAGAACTATTTAAGTACAGATCTGTTGGATGTAAAACTATTATAGTACAGAACTGTTGGATTTTTTTTCATGAAAAAAAATTATTATATGAAAGTGCAACAGAAACTTGACATAAAATGTACAACTGTTTTCAGTATTTACATTTTTAGGCTTGACATCTTTGTCATCGATTAAGGTATTTCTATTTATATGTTTGAATAGACCAAAGGTAAAGGTACAAAATAAGCTTAAAAAATTTCAAATGTTGCGGAACTCTTTTACAAGATAAAGAGAGTTCAATATTTGTAGGGAAATGGCCTTTTCTGACTTATTCACAGGCATTTGACTTGTTTTAGTGTAAAAACCTATGGAAAAAAATAACAAGACATTTTGTTAAAATGATGTTAATCAGTTCTTGATGCTTGATGATCCAATAAATCCTATTACAAAAAGAAAATGGGGTAACTAGACAAAAAAAAAAACCCTATTTTAATTGTGAAATCTTGAAGATTCCCAAAATCTGACAAAAGTATCAAAATTTGATGAGCCAACATCCTTATATATTATGATGATTTTCTCTAGCTGCCAATGGTGCTATGCAGAGTAAACTCAAGAGTAGTGAAGACCATTATACCTACGTTAATATGGACCAGCTAGCGTGGGACCAGGGGATGAAGTTCTGGAAACCTAAAGGATCTATAGGAGATAGGTAAATTATTGTCTTTAAAGCCTTTCTTTAGGACTTGTGTTAGGATTTATATGTAGGATCAATGCTAAATGGATCTTTAATGTAGTTCTTTTTTGTCTTATAGAGTTTCAAGTATTTTATCAGTAATGATTAAATTTTTCATGAGCTCAAAAATTTATATAATAATTTTAGTTATTTATTTGGCAAAATTAATGTTTTTTATTTTAGTGTTAAAAGAGGGATTTAAAGGGGGGCATATTTGCAACAGTTAAGTATAAGAGACAAGCAATGTTTTTTATATTTTGGGAATTGACCAATAACTTTTTTTCTTGTAATATTTAGATCAATTTAAAAAGAGATAATGGATGATAATTAATCTTTATTCTGAATTTTGTTTATCATGCATTTAAGGCTAGTGCAATATAGTATTGCCAGTAAATCAGTTTACATATGGTTAAAAGTGTTGGGGGAATATCTGTTTAATTTGAATCCTACAAACTTCTTGTTTTGAACTGTAGAAAAGGATCCACACTCTTGACTATGGCTTGCTTTTAAATAGATAAGAGTGTCAGAATGAATATTTAGTTATTCTTGATAGCTTCTGGTTAATAATGATGAATTGAATTTGACAATTTTTAATGAACTTTCATTTAAAAAACAAAATCATTTCAAAATTGACTTATTAAAATGCATAAGTTTCACATTTAAATCTATTTGATAAGTCGGCATGATTATTTCTAAAATAAAGCAAAGGAGTAATTTGAATGTTGGAGTTTTGCCCAATATACCCAAGTGATGATTTTTTATGACTGTTTATAAAAAAAACCCTATTTTTAACTTTTTTGTCTCCATTTTTTTTTCTGAATTTTCAGTAGTTTTCATAATATAGTTGAAGTTTCAAGGTATAGTTTAGACACCCGATTGAAATTGCTATGCCCACTTTTGCCACAAGAAATTTGTTAAATTTGAGGACAGTCAGATTGAACTTATAGTTTATATTTTCATGTAAATGCATCCCTTCATATACGTTTTGACTTAAGCAAAGCATTTATGTAAAATCTTTGATTGAATTGTAAAAGTGGGCAGAATGCAGATTTCCTTCTTATTCTTGTTTAAATACATATATTAACAGATGACAAGCATATCCTGTATCTCTTATGGTGTGTTCTGTGTATCAAATACCGAAAGAACCCATATCTGTGTTGAATTACATTCTTATAATTCTAACCTCTTTTATTTATCAAGCGAAAATTGTATTTATTGTTAAAAATAGTACATGCTTGTGATTTGATCCCATTTGGTACCAAAATAACTTGCTAACACAGGAATGTTGGAAGATCCCAAAGTATTTTATCACTCGAATTCATGTATATATGTATAAAGATTTGTGTTTCAATATATTATCAGAGTATCTAACCTAGTTTATTTTTGTATAACATACGAGGATTTGTATTTCAGTATATTGTTGGAGTATCTAACTAACTTCAGAACACCATCCAGGTATTCAGAATCAATTTCTTTGTTTACTTTAGCTCCCATTGAGAATCCTCTATTATTTGCATGTTGTTATTTATTGCAGTGTAAATTTGTCAGCATCATAATTTGCCACACTGAGTTTTAAAGATAATGTTTATCATCCTAGCTCTATCATCATCAAAGCAAACTTATTACTTAGAGAAAAAAATATGTAGAAGTTATCAAGATTTCATATGTTTATTTAGCTGATATGGTAGAGGATTCTATTTTATGTATACCCAATTATCTCCCTTAGTACAGAAGCAAATCTTTGCTTATAACCACATTTTATAGATATGACTTAGTACAATACATGAATAATCATATATTAATTCTATTATTATTTATCTTAAATTTTGTAATCCTGTCCTTGATGAATTCAGTGTTAAACTGGTGAAATTATATAAATAAAAAGTTTAATCAATTTTCAAATAGGATTTCAATTTTCATTTTTAATCTTTGTGTCCTATATTCATATTGGTCCATTTCTCAGATATTTGTTTCTTATTTTTGTTAGATTTGTTATCTCTAGGTACATTACCTGCTCATGCTACTTTGTTCATTTCTTATCTAAGTCAGCACCTATACATGTTATATTATGATTTTGAAAGTAAACCAGGGCTCAGTATTATATTAACAAGACTTATGTTATATACCCTTAACTTTTCAGTGATGATATCTGATAAATGTCTTTGCTCTAGACTTATGCATATACTGTAATCCTTTCTTGAAAAATTATGGTATACAAGTTTAATTGTCTTGGTTTCAATGCTTGTCCAATCTTTATGGGTTGGTCATACATGTATTGAGAATTTTGCACCCTGGTTGAATACTTATGGTTTTGATAGAAAATCTTGGCATTTTAATTTTTTAGAAAGAACATTTCTGATGCATATTTTAAGACAAACTCACATCAGATAAAGTTGTGAAGTGTTCACCTGACACTTGTAGTTATGTGTCAAGAAAATTGTAAGCCAAGCTGAGGTTTGGTACAGAATGACAACCTTCCTTATAACATTACATCAGCATTTTGTTTTATTAGGGATACAGGGATTATAATGATTTTATAATTGTAATGAATTATTAGATGACATATATCAGTATAATGTTCTATATAAATTAAGTGCACTGATAGTGAAAACCCACACTGCATTTACCCGCTACCGTAGGTAAATCTTGTATTGTTGTAGATCTCCACTTAGAATATAACTTATACTTTTGCATGTACATGTATATTGCATGTATTTTATTGTTGTTTGTATTTTCATTTTTATTCAGCTCATATATGTTCTTTGATCTCAAGTACTTTCCAATAAAAAAAAGATCTTGAAAGCCAGTGACATCTATTAGCAGATATGAAGTATTTGAAATGCTCTCCTCCCATTTGCTCATAAGAAAGGTTTAGTGTGTCTTTCTTGTTATATTGCTCAAGGTGCTACAGATTCCATGATTTTTAAAAAATTAGAAAATAGAGTGAATAGTAAATCAAATTAATCTATGTATGTCTGCTTATTTTTGTGAGTTGATCATTTTTTTTTTTTTTGGGGGGGGGGGCATTTTTCATGTGTTGCCTTTGCTATCACTGTGTACAGAATGATGAAGAACTGACAAATGTTTATACTTTACAAACTTATTTTTTCTTATCTTGAAAGCATTTAATAAAACTTTTAAAAGTATGTATAAGTGTATATTTTTTGTAAAGAAATGGGTTCAATAAAAAAGGACTATGACGTAAGCTAGAAAAGGTGTTTGACAATTGTTGTCTATTTATTCCACCTTCATTACAAGATGAGAAAAAGGAATTGTCAATTTTATAATAAAAATGCCTTTAAGTCTAGGACCAAATAAAGATAGTCAGTTTTCTTCAATTTATAGAAATGAATTTAATTCATCAAGTTCTGTAAGAAGCAAATTATGAACCCTAAGAAATGTTCAAAAGTTTGAAAACTGATAAAGCACCTAATTAATGTAAGGAGAAACAGTTATATTTATGAACTAACCACATCCATCTAATGACTATCATTGCAGATTAACAATACACACAGTTGAAGATTTACAGAAGGAGCTAGAGAGAAAGGCAAGTGTGGCTGATAAACAGATGAGACCAAACAGTCCTGATTGGCAGTCAGGAGTGGGGACTGAACCACTGATATATTCCCCAAGGCATACCACACCCTCATCAGCACCACCCAGGCCAAAGGTAAAGCTTTTTGATCCAGATCCTGAATACCGATTTAACAATACTGTATCCTACACCCACATGGGCTATGTAATTTAGATGTCCCCTTATTAAGGATACTGTATCCTATACCCTCACCAAACTCTCAGACCAAAGGTAAAACGATATAATTTAGATGTTCAACTTCGACTAATTGACCATACTTCATCTTAAACCCAGACCAAAGATAGACTTTTATAATCTTGATCCTGAACACCCACATTAACAAAAATACATCCTTCATTCACATGTATACTACCCAGTCCTCCTAAGCTAGATCTTTAATTTTCCTTCTATATACATGATTCCTCCTTCAACATATCACCTCCAATAAGGCTTGATATAACAACAAGTAAAGTATTAAACTAATTAAATCCTTGTTTTAACAAGTATTACTGATCCAAAGAATTTATGTTGTATATTAATAACCTTGTCTGGTAAATATTTAGTTGATAATGGGGATATTGCCTGATCGTCTATTTCAACATTATTTTACGGTAAGTTTTCAGAAAGATAAAAGTAGCTTGCAGCCAGTGATTTGATAATTAGGCTATTTGTACTGTTGTTATATATTTTGATTTAGAAGCAACATAAAGTGGTTAAATTTGTTTTGTTTGGTGGTTTCATCAATATTAAAGCTAATAAAATGTGTAATTACCCCAAGCTGAACAGGGACTCATCAAGGTACTTTGGTACCTAGAAAGTGGCTAATTTTGTCAAAAATAATGTTTTTGAAAGAATTTTATCAACTTTTAAAGGTATCTACTTAGGGCCGTTTTTGAACTTAATCCTTTGATGGTTTAAACTATCAGAATATCAAAATATTTAACATTTTGCCTTTATTTATTTATATTTAGCCAAATTTTAGGAAGTACAATACACGGAGATAATAATAATGTTCAGGATACAAAATTTGGGGTTTATTCTGATTTTTGGGGGGATGCGCCGCTGAAGCAAAACAGGTTTTGTATTATTCTTTCTTACTTCGATTATTTTATTTTATTTAAAAAAAACAATAATTAGTAATAAACGTCATACGTTAATAATATTTCATTTTGATTACTATATATATATGGTATACAGTGACTCTGTGAACTACGATCAGGCTTTTTTTTCAGACTGTAAACTTTTTTGTAAGACTTTTGTAGAAAATGAATTTCTTATAAAGAATAATAGCTAGGCTTCTGATATTTGGTATACAGACAAATGAGGTTATGGTCTATGGAACTGGCACCATGCCGTTTTACCCTGAACCATTTTCATACTCCAGTGACACTGTGAACTTAGGTATATATTTTTTTTCAGACCGTAAACTTTTTTGTAAGACTTTATGGAAAATACAAATCAGGGTAAAATTGGTAATGCCAAATTGTAACAGAATTTTTATGCCCCCGCGATGACATGTCGGGGGCATATAGTTTTACTCATGTCTGTCTATGTCTGTATGAATTTCCGTCAAGCTTTTCTCAGAAACCATAGAATGATTTGAAATTTAGTAAGATGGTTCAGAATGATGAACGTTATGTCCTAAGCGTCTTTCAGACTTGTTGGACTTCTACTTCCTCTTTGGGACTGTCCCCATATGAACATTAATGTGAAAATTTCTGTCAAATGTTTCTCAGAAAACCTACTTTAGTTGATTTGAAATTTGGTAGGATGGTTCAAAATGACAAACTGTATGGGATTTTCAGACCTGTCAAACTTCAACTCCCTCTTTGGGGCCCTACACAGGATTAACACGTTCCTTCTCTTTGGTAAGTTTTCAAAAGGACTTCTAATCACCGGATGGTATGCAGCATCAACATGATGTACCATATTGTTGGAAACATAATAGGGCAAAACTTGACAGATGTTTTGGTGCAGTTGTCTAGTACAATGAAGTTACAGTAGAGTTTAGTTTCCAGCAAAATTGAAAATATATCTACTTAGACCACTTAGAAAAAAATATTTATTCATTTCTGAAATAGAATTTTACTTATTTTTAATTGTTCGGTATTTTGTTTTGTCCTATTACAAAGGTTTTTTTTGTTTTTTTTTTTAACAAAATAAACATATTTTGTATAATAAAGTTTGTTTTATAATGCTAGTTGTAGTATATTTTTTCATTTATAACTTATGTCTACATATATGATGTATGTATCTGTAGCCATTTCTATCAAAACTGCTTTTTTCATCTGCTAGTGTTTCATTTGTAGTTGAGTCATGGAACTCCAAGGCCAATGTCATCTTTACTTAAAGAAAAGCTTGATCTGAAATTAGATTTTAGTCGTAGGACAGAATCAGCCGCTGGCTTTCTAGAGTCCCATCAAAGCACTGAGAATATGGGAAAACCATCATCACCAAGGGTAAGTAATCAAATTGTTTATTTACTTTTGAAAGTTTAAACAATTTTACATGTAAATGGGGTTAATCTACAGTGAGGAAAACAGTGTTATTTACCTTTAAATATTGTGGTGAATTAACAACATTTGCTCTTCTTGTACTTTTAAAACTAAAAGATATGTACAATTCTCTAAATCATTAAAACTTATCAAGTTCTAGAACCAATCCTTAACTTGACATAGGGTCAAAAAGGGTTAACAGACACACAAACCTGACGTTAAGGGTAATGGGAGCTATTACCACCACTTAGCATTTGTTGCCCTTTTTCAACTCTTCAAAAATCTTTTTACTTGAAACTAGATGTTCTTGAATCTTGGTCAATTTGCCCCTTAATGTATCTTGATAAAATGATCAAATTTAAATAGAAAAAAAACATGATTAATATTAGCCTCTTAAGAATTTAAATTTCAGCAACCCTCAAATTTGGTTGAATAGTCACTTATAAGAGTCTCTTGAGCACTAGAAATATATGTAGCTGTTTTTTTTTCATGTTTTTATCCAAGAGATTAAAATTGTAGAAGATAGATAAAAGCTTTTGGTTGCCAAAATATTTAGCTAAATGACCTTTACAAAAGCATCCATCACATCAAAATGTCAGATCCCCCTTCTCAGATTTATTGCCTCCAAAAGTCAAAAGAGTTGTTAAATATTTCAAATTGAATTGGAAATCATTGGACAAATCCTTGCCTGCATTACTCAATTAAATTATGTTGTTTGAGAATATAGCTGTCAAAAGGACTTTAGATGAATTTATAGAGTTTGTCTGGACAAATGGTTTTCATGCACAGTACACAAAATACTGCAAGTCTTGTGTTGATTTAGACATCTTATATTTTAAATCAAACACGCATCTCCAACACAAAATGCAGTGTGAAAAAGTTTAGTGAGTAAATCATGGACTGTGTCCAGAATGATTGACTATCCCCATTGGGTTAAATATGTAGCAGTCGTATCATGCTGCACTTGGGCAGCCTTTTGTTATAGGAGTTATGAGTGAAAATAATCATATTTTCTTAAACTTTTATAGGCCTAGAAGTCAAATGAGTGATTCAGGTGCCTTTGACCCTAACAATTTATAATTTCATTTCAAGTATATTTAAAAAAAAATTTCTTTGTAACCAACTTTGTTTTGAGATCTATTTATTAGATTGTTGTTATTCCTACAAAGACTTAGCTTTGCTTTCAAGGTGCTTTTTGTCTCGCCTGCGACGAATAGTCGCGGAAGGCGAGACATAGGTATTACTTTCCGGCGACCGCGGCGACGGCGGCGGCGTAAACTTTTTTGTAAGACTTTTGTGGACAATGAATTGCTTGAAAAGTATAATAGCTAGGCATCTGATATTTGGTATACAGACAGTTCAGGTTATGGTCTACGCAACTGTCACCATGCCGTTTGACCCTGACCCCATTTTCACGCTCCAGTGACTCTGTGAACTTAGGTCTTTTTTCAGGCCGTAAACTTTTTTGTAAGACTTTTGTGGACGATGAATTGCTTGAAAAGTATAATAGCTAGGCATCTGATATTTGGTATACAGACAGTTCAGGTTATGGTCTACGCAACTGTCACCATGCTGTTTGACCCTGACCCCATTTTCACGCTCCAGTGACTCTGTGAACTTAGGTCTTTTTTCAGGCCGTAAACTTTTTTGTAAGACTTTTGTGGACGATGAATTGCTTGAAAAGTATAATAGCTAGGCATCTGATATTTGGTATACAGACAGTTCAGGTTATGGTCTACGCAACTGTCACCATGCCGTTTGACCCTGACCCCATTTTCACGCTCCAGTGACTCTGTGAACTTAGGTCTTTTTTCAGGCCGTAAACTTTTTTGTAAGACTTTTGTGGACGATGAATTGCTTGAAAAGTATATTAGCTAGGCATCTGATATTTAGTATACAGACAGTTTAGGTTATGGTCCATGCAACTGTCCCCATGCCGTGTGACCCTGACCCCATTTTCACGCTCCAGTGACTCTGTGAACTTAGGTCTTTTTCAGGCCGAAAAACTTTTTTGTAAGACTTTTATGGAAGATGAATTGCTGGAAAGTTATAATAGCTAGGCATCTGATATTGGGTAAACAGACAGTTGCGGTTATGGACAACGCAACTGTCACCATGCCATGTGACCATGACCCCATTTTTATGCTCCAGTGACTCTGTGAAATTAGGTTTTTTTTTCAGACAGAAAACTTTTTGTAATACTTGTGTGGACAATGGATTGCTTGAATAGTATAATAACTAGGCATCTGTTATTAGGTATACTGACACTTTTTGTGTTTATATCAAGAAATGAAAGCTTAGGTAGTTGATTTTAGCGATGGTGCCGGCAGGCGAGACATACTTTTAGTGGCCACACTTGTTGTGTCAATTGTTCTGTATCTAGAAATGGGTCTGTTGATGTTAATTTGGGGATTGGTATTGAATCTTATGAATTGTATTTTTAGTCTTAGGACAATGCAAGATGGCGAGCATACTGCTTGCCGTCTTTTATTGGGGATTTTTTAAATTGCTGTTTGTTTATGAAGGTTGTGTCGCATACACTTATTCCTCATCTCATTATTGTCAATTGCTAAAATTGTCATTTAATTGAAAATTGTAAGCATAATATTTTGGTTTGCAAATATCTGTGAACAAATGACATAAAAACCATTTACTGTTTTAATATTCATGGAATTTCAAAATCTGTTAAAATTATTACACAGATATATGTATGGGATTTTTATGTAATCAATCTACCATATTGGAAAACCATGAAAATAGACATAAGTCATTAAGATTGAATTGGCAAAAATTAATAGGTAACCATTAGTTTTCATTGATGGTCATTTAAATTGTTTTTATATTTACAGAGTTTGTCTGGTGAGACTGATGGAGCTGAATGTTATCATTGTGCTCTAGAGGCTGCCATGACAACTGAGGAAAGGGAGGTAAGTCATCACCCTCAGGTCTCAAATACCCCTTTTGATGTTCGCATTCATTTTCTGCTAGAAATCTGCATTTTTGAAATTTGTGCTTGAAAAAATAAGGGTACACATGTTATATATCATTGCAAAGCTGATAAAGTCTTCTGTCTAATTTTGGTATAATACATGCTCGAGGATATTTCTTGATCTCAACGATGGCCTAGGGCCATCACCTCATTACGACAATTTATTACGCAAAATATAGTCCTATAAAAAACGAAAGTAGTATATAAATCTACAAATTGGTAACAAAACGAATCTTTGGATGGTAAATAATGAATCCTATCTAGATAAATAGTATAATTTAATTATTCGACTAAACTTCCATTGTATCTGCCGTCTAAGCACAAAAATAACAATGTACATTGATATAAACATAAGGTTACCTAAGGCCCCCAAAATAATATAATAATTTGCATTGGTGTAAACCATTTATAACCTGAGCCACCTATACTAAATAAATTGTAATGAACAAAAGATTACCTGAGGCCTACTAAAGCAATATTCAATGGTGTAAACCATTGGTATATCTATTGGTGTCCTCTCAATTGTAATAATTTATTAATTTATAATTGATACAATGTATACGATTCTTCATCATTATTGTTTGTACTGTCATTGCCCCTTGAGGGTCCATAATTGGTCAATAAACTTGTATTCTTGTATTCTTGGTATAACTATAGCAATATACTTTAAAGTTGACCGTTGATTACCCAAGGCCCCCTATAGCAATATACATTGAAGTTAACCATTGATTACCCAAGGCCCCCCATAGCAATATACATTGAAGTTAACCATTGATTACCCGAGGCCCCCTATAGCAATATACATTGCAGTTTATCATTGAGTACCCAAGGCCCTTATAGCAATATAGATTGAAGTTAACCATTGATTACCCAAGGCCCCCTATAGCAATATACATTGCAGTTTATCATTGATTACCCAAGGCCCTTATAGCAAAATGCATTGAAGTTAACCATTGATTACCCAAGGCCCCCTATAGCAGTATACATTGTTGTTATTAATTGATTACCCAAGGGCCCCTATAGCAATATGCATTGAAATAAACATTTGGTTACCTGAGGCCCCCTGTAGCAATATACATTGAAGTTAACCATTGATTACCCGAGACCCCCTATAGCAATATACATTGCAGTTTATCATTGATTACCCAAGGCCCCCTATAGCAATATACATTGAAGTTTACCATTGATTACCCAAGGCCTCCTATAGCAATATACATTGAATTTAATGTATATTGATTACCCAAGGCCCCCTATAGCAGTATACATTGAAGTTAACCATTGATTACCCAAGGGCCCTTATAGCAATATACATTGAAGTTTACCATTGATTACCCAAGGCCCCCTATAGCAATATACATTGAAGTTAACCATTGATTACCCAAGGCCCCCTATAGCAATATACATTGAAGTTTACCATTGATTACCCAAGGCCTCCTATAGCAATATACATTGAATTTAATGTATATTGATTACCCAAGGCCCCCTATAGCAGTATACATTGAAGTTATCGATTAATTACCCAAGGCCTCCTATAGCAATATACATTGAATTTAATGTATATTGATTACCCAAGGCCCCCTATAGCAGTATACATTGAAGTTAACCATTGATTACCCAAGGGCCCTTATAGCAATATACATTGAAGTTTACCATTGATTACCCAAGGCCCCCTATAGCAATATACATTGAAGTTAACCATTGATTACCCAAGGCCCCCTATAGCAATATACATTGAAGTTTACCATTGATTACCCAAGGCCTCCTATAGCAATATACATTGAATTTAATGTATATTGATTACCCAAGGCCCCCTATAGCAGTATACATTGAAGTTATCGATTAATTACCCAAGGCCTCCTATAGCAATATACATTGAATTTAATGTATATTGATTACCCAAGGCCCCCTATAGCAGTATACATTGAAGTTAACCATTGATTACCCAAGGGCCCTTATAGCAGTATACATTGAAGTTTACCATTGATTACCCAAGGCCCCCTATAGCAATATACATTGAAGTTAACCATTGATTACCCAAGGCCCCCTATAGCAGTATACATTGAAGTTAACCATTGGTTACCTGAGGCCCCCTATTGCAATATACATTGAAGTTAACAATTGGTTACCCAAGACCTCTAATAGCAACGACATTTGTGTAAACCATTTGTTACATGATGTCCACTATAAGATTGTAAATTGAAGTAAATGATTGGTTACCTAAGGCCCCCTATGGCGGTGTACATTGGTTACCCAAGGTTTCCTATCACAATATACATTGAAATTTACCATTGGTTACCGGAGGCCCCCTAAAGCAATATACAATGAAGTTTACCATTGGTTACCCAAGGCCTCCTATAGCATTGAACATGTTACCTTCGACCCCCTACAGCAGTGTACATTGAAATAAACAATTGGTTACCTGAGGCCCCTTACAGTAAATACATTCAGAAATAAACAATGTTTGCTCTCTATAGCAATATACATTGGAGTTAACAATTGGTTACCTAAGATCCCATATAATGCTAAAGCAACGGCATAGATTTAAAGCATGGGATACCTAAGACCACCTATAGCATATTTATTGTTATAAACTTAAGAATATTCATAAACTATCAAGCAGACAAAATCAGGAATAGGAAATACCGAATAAAAATAAGATTTATACATGTAGCTACAAACGAGATTTATAACTTGTTTGTTATAATCATTGAAAGCTAATTCATGGTAATGAATTGCAGATTTTATTAATTAATAATATAATTCTAAGTCTTTTGAGGTAACCTAAAAATGCCTTTTTAAGCGATGTTATGCAGGTTTTGTCATGTTACTACGTACATGTGTGAAAAGTACACCATATCATATATGCAACATCTGATATTTTCACATAATGAAGACCCTAAAAAGTAGACCATTTTTTTGTCGCAATATGTCCTTACCTTTATAATAGAGGTTACCCCCCGTGTTTACTTTACAAATGGTTCATGACATTATAAATACTTCTAGGGAGCCTGAAGTAACCAAACATTACTTTTAGGTTATCGATACCACAAATTAGTAAAAAAAAAAATCAAAATTCTTCTACAAGTATCGATCTCTTATTGAAAAATCTAATTGTACACGTCGTTTTCTGATAGTGAAAGGAATATCACATCCTGAATCTTATGGTAAAGTTTTTTTTATAAAGCTCACAAGTTTAAAAGCAATCCATTAGAAATGAAAAATTGGCTTCAAAATCTAAGAATTTTAAAATTCAAAAGGATATGAATTGAATATTTTGGTTAAATCTTTGAATTTAGTGTTTTTTGGCAGAAATATTGATAACTTGATACTTACCTTAAAACTTCGATCATAAACGTTTTTACAATTGTCATTTTAAAGCATAATAGCGATCAAGGTTTTGTGTGATGACACTTCACTAAATCAGTATTGTTTGAAGTGTTGTGTCGGATTTAAAATCGATATGTTTGACTTTTTTACATCAGTCGATTGATGATTCTCAGCTAGCTGTCAGTAACAGCGAGTGTTCTTTAGAGAGTTCCTTTACCGTCCTTTTGTTTGTTCTTGTTGTTTTTTGTCTTATGTTCTCTCTAGTGGAATTGGACTTTGATCGATTTGATTTATATTGTGTGTTTAGTTTTTGTGCTTTGTCTATGAATATTGATAGGGGAAGGTTGGGCCTTGGGTAATCAATGGTAAACTTCACTGATATTGCTATAGGGGGCCTTGGGTAATCAATGGTTAACTTCAATGTATATTGCTATAGGGGGCCTTGGGTAATCAATGGTAAACTTCAATGTATATTGCTATAAGGGCCCTTGGGTAATCAATGGTTAACTTCAATGTATCATGACTGCTATAGGGGGCTTTGGGTAATCAATATACATTAAATTCAATGTATATTGCTATAGGAGGCCTTGGGTAATCAATGGTAAACTTCAATGTATATTGCTATAGGGGGCCTTGGGTAATCAATGATAAACTGCAATGTATATTGCTATAGGGGGTCTCGGGTAATCAATGGTTAACTTCAATGTATATTGCTACAGGGGGCCTCAGGTAACCAAATGTTTATTTCAATGCATATTTCTATAGGGGGTCTTAGGTAGCCTATCGTTTATTCTAATTTATATTAATATAGTGGGTCTCAGGTAACAAAAAGTTTACATCAATGCTGTTGCAATAGGGGGCCTCAAGTAACCAATGATTAACTTCAATGTATATTGTTATAGGGGGCCTCCGGTAACCAATGGTAAATTTCAATGTATATTGTGATAGGAAGCCTCGGGTAATCAATGTACACCGCCATAGGGGGCCTTAGGTAACCAATCATTTACTTCAATAAAGGTAATTACAAAACTACCGAACTTGAATGATCAATCTCATAGTCCAGAGAAAATGACAAAAACGAATCAGTCATACCGGAGAACTGGTGGATCGCAATGGTCCTGACTTGGTACAGGCATTTCAAACGAAATGGTGGGTTAAACCAGGTTTTATGGCGCCAAACCTCCCTCTTCCATTGCGATCTTAAAGTCCTTAATATATAAAGTAATAGTGTGACACTGTAAAATTTGCTTAACCCATAATAAATAGTAATGTGAAATAGTGTGACACTGTGATTTTTTTTTGGAATTAGGTTTATAAGTCGAACATAATAAGACATGTAGGATATGAAAATTATTATGAACAAAATACGGAAGCTTTCGCCAGGAATTTTGTTGTAATTTTTATTTGAGAGAAACACAAAACCAGAAGAATTAAAGATCGCAATGGTCCTGACTTGGTACAGGCACTCAATTTACAATCTTATAGTGGGCATGATGTAACCAATGTTTTACATAAATGTCGTTGCAATAGGGGCCTTGGGTAACCAATGGTTAACTTCAATGTATATTGTTATGGGGGGTCTCAGGTAACCAATGATTAACTTCAATGTACAATCTTATAGTGGGCATCATGTAACCAATGGTTTACATAAATGTCGTTGCAATAGGGGCCTTGGGTAACCAATGGTTAACTTCAATTGTATATTGTTATAGGGGGTCTCAGGTAACCAATGGTTAACTTCAATGTACAATCTTATAGTGGGCATCATGTAACCAATGGTTTACATAAATGTCGTTGCTATAGGGGGCCTTGGGTAACCAATGGTTAACTTCAATCTATAATGCTAGATGGGGCCTTAGGTAACCAATCATTTACTTCATTTTACAATCTTATATTGGGCATCATGTTACCAATGGTTTACATAAATGTCGTTGCTATAGGGGGCCTCCGGTAACCAATGGTAAACGTCTATGTATATTGTTATAGGAAGCCTCAGTCAACCAATGGTTTACTTCAATGTTACGTATACTGCAATAGGGGGCCTTAGGTAAGCACTCATTTACTTCAATTTACAATCTTATAACTGCTTACTCTTCCGGAGCACCTGAGTTCACTCTTGTTTCGACTGGAGTTCGCGTTGTTGATTGATATTCAGTTGTTTTGTGTTTCCATGTTTTACGTGTTGTCTGTTTTTGTCCCGTTCTTGTTTGTGTTTACTGGTTTAGTCTCTGCCCTTTCGGACTTTTGACATTCGGATACCCCATTGGTACCTCTGCTTCTTTATAGTGGACATGATGTAACCAATGGTAAACATAAATGTCGTTGCTATAGGGGGCCTTGGGTAACCAATGGTAAACTTCAATGTATATTGTTATAGGAGGCCTTGGGTAACCAATACAATACAATACAATACAATACACAATACAAATGTTTTATTGTCAATTAAAGACGCCCTTGCAGGCAGTAAAATCACAATATATACAATGATTAAATGATTGGTTTAGTAACAATAAAGAAAGAATAAGAAAAAAAAAATATATATAAATAATAATTTCTATGTTGATAACAGTAAAACGGTTATATCAGCAAGGGACACACAAAATAATCCCAAAATATTACTACATGTACTAAGCTAAGTATATTGCTACTGAATCAGTTTATACTTGGCAGAACAAAAGATTCCAAATGGCTTTAACTAGTGGATCAATATTGATGTCATTTAATGTATTAGTAATACATGTAATATTGTAAATATTAATAATAATAATTATTGTAATAAAAATAAAATGTCTATATCCTGCTCAACTGATCTTCTCTCTCCTTATTTAAATTTTCAATTAAAGAGCTAAGTGTGAGCAGAATTTCATTTTCTTCATTGCTGAAAAGCCAGATAAAAAGATCTTTGGAGCTGCAATTCTTCAAGTTACTATTTTTATCCACTAATTTATCCAAGTAAAGCTAACCAATGATTTAATGTATATTTCTATAGGGGCTTAACGTCAATGCCGTGTACACTTATTCCACGTCTCCGTTATCTTCTACTGAATGTATAGGGCTTCGGTAACCAACTGATATCCGGGCTATTTATATGGATGTACAATATATAGGGGCATGACAAATTCGAATGCTTATTTGAACGTATATTTATAAATGTAGCATCCAAGGTAATCAAATATATAAATATAAGACCTTCTTGTATATATGTTTTTGTTTTTTATGTATTGTGTATTTGTTTTCATTTATATCATATAATGTATACCTTGATATTTTTCAGGCCCACAATGAAAATTAGACTAGTTCTAATTGGTTTAGCCTCTTTGAATAAAGCATTTACTTACTTACTTACTTACTTACTTACTAGGTAACCGAATATTTATATAATGTATCCATGTCTAAATAAACTTCCGTTGAGGAAGGCCGTGAAAGGCCGTGAGGCCGAAACGTCCGGAAAACTGTCATAGTTTTTAACATATAATGGTATAGCGTCTAAGGTAACCAAATGTATATTATATGTCTTTTGGGGACTATTAAGGAGCCTAGAGTTATCGAATATTTTTTTTAGATATAATTTACTTATACGTATCTATAGGTGGCCTGGGGTAACTAATGGTTCATTTGTTAAAAGTGAAAGTAGGAAAACCCTACGCCGAAGCACTATTTTTTTCTTGATGGCCCCAGGCCATCGTTGAGATCAAGAAATATCCTCGAGCATAATACATGCACCATCAAGGATTGGAATGTGTACAAAATTCTCAAAACACCATTTTACCATGCTTTCTGGTCTTCCACATGGAGCCTTTTCAAACAGCAAAGTAAACAAAATTCACTTGTCAAAATCAAGGATATTTAAAATGAGTGAATTTTTGTGTTTCATTTGGTTGTACACATGTTTTTATACGACCGCAAAATTTTGCGATCGTATAATGTTATGGCGATGTCGTCGTCGTCGTTGTCATCGTGGTTGTCGTCTGGGAACATTTGGTTTCCGTGTGATAACTTGAGTAAATGTTGACCAATTGTTTTAAAATTTTGATATGATGTTTGTAACCTTTAAAGGAAGGTTGGTATCGTATTTGGGGTTTGTAGCTCCTACTGTTTAAGAAAAAAGGGCCAAAAGGGGCTAAAACGGGTGTATTGACAAAACTGTTGTAGAATGTTTATTATTCATTCGATTTTGAAAATTCTTTTCTTAATGAATTCCTCATTAAATTCTGTCAACTAAATGTGTCAATGATTTTGATATTTATTGCACCGTTACATTGCTACAGGGGGTCAAAAAGGGGCCACACCCCAAAAATCGACTTTTTTATTTGTGGTCCGATTTTCAAAATCTTTTTTTCATTGGAATCCTTATGAAAATCCCTGCCTGCATTTTTCAATCAGATTTGCAATATCTCTTACCATTTTTGAGAAATTAGGGGTCGAAGGGGCAAAAAAACATCATTATTTACAGCAAATAGTTTTACACAATAAAAAAAGTTCTAGTGGGCCAGATAATTGTTATGAAGTTTCAATATGATGATTATATCCAGAAAAAAGATTGTTAATTGTATTAAGGGTTTTTGTCCCCAACAATTTTAGAAAAAAGGGTCAGAAGGGGCTAAAACGGGTGTATTGACAAAACTGTTGTTGAATGTTTATTATTCATTCAATTTTGAAAATTCTTTTTTTGTTAAATTGCTCATTTAATTCTGTTAACTAGATGTGTCAATGGTTTTGGTATATATTTCACTGTTCAATTGCTTCAGGGGGCAAAGACGGGCCATGACCATAAACTCAACTTTTTTACTTTTGGTCCGATTTTCAAAATCTTTTTCATTGGAATCCTTGTGCAAATCCCTGCCGGTATTTTTTCAGTCAGATTTGCAATATCTCTTTAGGTTTTAGAGAAATTAGGGGTCAGAGGGCCAAACATATCACAAGACTTTTTAGCTCACCTGACCCGAAGGGTCATGTGAGCTATTGTCATCGTTAAGCGTCCGTCGTCCGTCCGTCCGTCGTCCGTTAACTTTTCTTCAAAGATCTTCTTCTCTGAAACCACTGAAGGGATTGCATTGATACTTGGTATACATGATCTTTAGGATGTCCTCTACCAAGTTTGTGAATTATATACATGTCGACCAACCAACATGGCGCTGTTGCTTAAAATAGAACAGGGGGGTCAGACCATTGTTTTTGGCTTATAACTCAAAAAGTATAAGAGATAGAGAAAATCCGAAGCAACCTTCCTTGTTCAGCATCAAAAGCTCTACGAAACTCTCCATTAAGTCGAAGTTGTGAAGAGTTAATTCCCTTTAATCATCAAAATTGACCATTTTTGCAGTTTTTGGACTATATTTTGAAAACCTTTAGAGCTAGAGGAAAAGTTAGCATTGAAGAATTGTTAAGCGCATTGAGATCTACAAAAATGATTCCAGGGTCTAAATTGTCAGATCAGCTGTTTAAGAGTTATTCCCCTTTAACTGTTTTTTTTCCATTAATTTACACTGATTTTCAAAAATCTTCTACTCTAAAACCACTGAAGGGATTGCATTGATACTTGGTATACATGATCTTTAGGGTGTCCTCTACCAAGTTTGTGAATTATATACATGTCGACCAACCAACATGGCCGCCGTTGCTAAAAATAGAACAGGGGGGTCAGACCATTGTTTTTGGCTTATTACTCAAAAAATATAAGAGATAGAGAAAATCGGAAGCAACCTTTCATGTTCAGCATCAAAAGCTCTACAAATCTCTCCATTGAGTCAAAATTGTGAAACAACTCCTTATAGGAGTTATTGCCCTTTAATTGTCAAAAATGACCATTTTTGCAGTTTTTGGACAATATCTTGAAAACCATTAGAGCTAGAGGAAAAGTTAGCATTGCAGAATTGTTAAGCTCATTGAGATCTACAAAAATGATAACAGGGTCTAAATTGTCAGATCAGCCGTTTAAGAGTTATTCCCCTTTAACTGTTTTTCCATTAATTTACACTGATTTTCAAAAATCTTCTTCTCTGAAACCACTGAAGGGATTGCTTTGAAACTTGGTACACTTGATCTTTAGGATGTCCTCTACCATGTTTGTGAATAACATACATGTCGACCAACCAACATGGCCGCCATTGCTAAAAATAGAACAAGGGGTCAGACCATTGTTTTTGGCTTATAACTCGAAAAGTTTAAGAAATAGAGAAAATCTGAAGCAAATTTGCTTATTCAGCATCAAAAGGTCCTTACAGGAGTTATTGCCCTTTAACTGTTTTTTTCTATTAGTTTAAACTGATTTCCAAAAATCTTCTCTGAAACCACTGAAAGGATTGTTTTGCAACTTTGTATACTTGAAAGTTTGTGAAATTTATTCAAACTTTGGCATAGGAGATCAGGTGAGCGATTCAGGCTCCTGGGAGCCTCTAGTTTAAATTTGATGTTGATGTAGATATATATGAATGTGTCAAATATGCATTTTAAAGTCCACCACAGGGTGCATGTGTCAAAAAGCTTTGTAAGTCCACTATGGGCTGCATGTGACCAAAGCAATTTACTATCCACATTTGGCCTCAAACGTACAGGGTTTAATTTGTTGCGGTCGTATCATGCTGCGCTCGGCGTAGCTTTTTATTATTATTAATCCAATAAAACCTTGACAATTACAAACAATGATTATGCATTTTCATTTTTAATGGACTATATGATGGATTGACCAATTGAACTGGAAGTGGTGAATGAGACCTAAACTGTACGGAAAATTATCCCCCTTACATATGGTAGTTTTATTGACCAACAGTAGATTGAATTATTCGAGATGGAAGTTTCGTCTGGTTTTAATGTTAATTTATCCTTTTTGATATCAAACTAACAAGTTGAAGCTTAGATATTCATGAAATGTGACATTTGTTCAGTATGGAATGATCTGACAACCATAAAGTAAAAGAAGGAGTTTAGTTTTTGTCTCACCTGCGAAGCAGAGCCGGACATAGGTGTTACTTTACCGGCAGCGGCGGCGTTTTATGAGCACCTCTATATCTCAAGAACTATAGGTCCTGGGTTGATGAAACTTGGTATGCATATGCCCCAGTAGTAGTTTAGCACAGTTGCATCCCGATGTTTTGACCTTGACCTTAATTTACCGGTTGAGTGACTTCAACAATTTTCAATACATATAATAGCAATGGAAAAGTTTTGCGAGCACCTCCATATCTCAAGAACTATAGGTTCTGGGTTGATGAAACTTGGTATGCATATGCCCCAGTAGTAGCTTAGCAAAGTTGCATCCCCATCTTTTGAACTTGACCTTGATTGTCTGGTTGAGTGACTTTGATTATTTTTATTGCATATATTAGCAATGTTAAAGTTCTATTTAATCTCAGAAACTGAAAATCCATGTATAAAATTCAAAAGCTGTTGCTTGCATAAACATTCAGCTCATTATGCTCCATAAAAGTCTTCATAGGGTTAAAATTGGCAGATGATCCCTTAAAGGGGTTATGGCCCTTTAAAGGTGAACAATAGTGATTTTTAGCTCACCTGGCCAAAGGCCATGTGAGCTTATGCCATAACTATGCGTCAGTCGTCCTCCGTCGTCTGTCGTTGTCCGTGGTCCGTTGTCCGTTAACAATTTCAAAAATCTTCTCCTCTGAAACCACTAAACCAATTTAACTGAAACTTTGCAGGAATGGTATATGACATGTTGGCAACAAACGATCCTCATTTTAAAATGATTCGATAAAAAACATGGCTGCTGTTACTAAAATATAGAACATAGGGTAAAACCACTTAAAATGGCTTATAACTCAGCAACCATAACAGATAGAAAAAATCCGAAAGATCTTAGGCTCTTAAGAATCAAAAGCTCTACTAAAGTCTCCATTGGGTCGAAGTTGTCAGAGGAACCCTAACAGGGGTTATGGCCCTTTAAAAGGTCCAAAATAGCCTTTTTTTCATATTTTTGCCCTATAGAATGAAAACTATTGCAGATAGAGAAAAGCTGTTGCTTGCTTAAATGTTCAGCTCATTTAGCTCTACAAAAGTTTCCATAGGGTTGAAGTTGTCAGATGACCCCTTACAGGGGTTACAGCTCCTTAAAGGCTAAAAATAGTGTTTTTGGCCTATAGAAAGAAAACTGTTGCAGATAGAGAAATGCTGTTGCTTGCTTAAATGTTCAGCTCAATCACCTCTACAAAAATCTCCATAGGGTTGAAGTTGTCAGATGATCCCTTATAGGGGTTACAGCCCCTTAAATATTGCAGATAGGGAAATGCTGTTGCTTGCTTAAATGTTCAGCTCATTTACCTCTACAAAAATCTCCATAGGGTCAAAGTTGTCAGATGACCCCTTACAGAGGCTACAGCCCCTTAAAGGCAAAGGAATAATGTTTTTGGCCTATAAAATGAAAACTATTGCAGATAGAGAAAAGCTGTTGCTTGCTTAAATGTTCAGCTCATTTAGCTCTACAAAAGTCTCCATTGAGTCAAAGTTGTCAGATGATCCCTTATAGGGGTTACAGCCCCTTAAAGGCGAAAAATAGTGGTTTTGGCTTATAAAATGAAAACTGTTGCATGTAAAGAAAAGCTGTTGCCTGCTTAAATGTTCAGCTCATTTAGCTCTACAAAAGTCTCCATAGGGTCGAAGTTGTCAGATGACCCCTTTTAGGGGTTACAGCCCTTTAAAGGCAAAAAATAGTGTTTTTGGCCTATAAAATGAAAACTATTGCATATAGAGAAAAGCTGTAGCCTGCTTAAATGTTCAGCTCATTTAGCTCTACAAAAGTCTCCATAGGGTCGAAGTTGTCAGATGAACCCTTATAGGGGTTACAGCCCCTAAATAAACATGTTTTCATGTTTTTGGTTTATATAATGAAAACTATTGCAGATAAAGAAAAGTGGTTGCCTGCTTAAATGTTCAGTTCATTAAGCTCTTAACAAAAGTCTCTATAGAGTCAAAGTGTTCAGACCAGGTGAGCGATTCAGGCTCCTGGGAGCCTCTTGTTTGCTTATAGAATGAAAACTTTTGAAGATAGAGAAAAGCTTTTTCTTGCTTCAACATTCAGCTCATTTAGCTCTACAAAAGTCTTCATAGGGTTGACATCAAAACCAGGTGTGCGATTCAGGCTCTTGGGAGCCTCTTGTTCATAAATGCCAAATATTGCATTAGCAACTAAGAGAAAACCTAGCTTTTTGTTCAAAAGTTTAAATGAAATGTGTTTAGTATTTTATGTGTGTGTTAGCTTTGTAACTTTGTTCGATGTTGATATTTTCTAAACTTGTCACTATTTTATAGGGTACCTTACCAACATCATTGTTAGTCTCTCTGTTGATTGTCAAGGGATTGTTTCATTATCTTAGTTATTGTGGATTCATTTATTTTCATGGGGATAAATTGTCATGGTTTCCTTAAAAAAGACATTTTAATTGATGCATTTTTAATTTGGTTGTTTGAAATGCGTTGCTAATCACAATAATTGTTACCCACACCAATAATAATGACACCACAGTATTTTTAATATTAATAGTTAAGTTTTCACAAATACAGCAGGTGTGAAGTGTCTTAGACTATGGTTTTAGTTATACAAATATTCAGGTGTGTGTTTGTTTATATTATGTGTTAATTCTTAAAGTAAAATTTTACATAGGTGCTAATGGCAAAATCACCTTCTAGATTTAAAAGAAATGTATTATTACAGATAATCTGTGTTTAAGGTTTTGCATAATAATATACCATTTAAAGGAATTTTATGAGCATGAAAACTGCCGCACATAAATTTTTCCTCAATCAATTTCGTTGATAGGTATTTAAAATCTCCATTTACAATCTAAGTATGTTGACATTAATTTCACCTTAATTTTAATGACGGCCTTCAGTTATAGAGATAGGTGTTTAACTTAAACAAACTTGAAAGGATTAATTCCTTTGCTAACAAAAGGCCACTATAGGGTGATGTTGTCATGTTTTCTTCAATCTTGTGTTTTGTATACACAGTGATAACTTTGCTTGTTATTTAAGAATAAGAGTAGATAAGTAATGGCATTGTTAATTGACACATTAGATTTATACAATGACAGGTATCAAGTCCTATTTGATGAATGTTTCAATCACATTTGAACCAATGTATTCTAAGGTCCCTATCTTAGTTTTCAATTTTTAGCTCACCTGGACCAAAGGTCCATGTGTGCTATTGCCATCACTTGGCATCTGTCATCGTCGTCTGTTAACTATGAAAACTATTGCAGATAGAGAAAAGCTGTTGCTTGTATAAATGTTCAGCTTATTAGGCTCTACAAAAGTCTCCATCGGGTTGAAGTTATCAGATAAACCCTTATAGGGTTATGGCCCCTAAAATAATGTTTTTTCATGTTTTTGGCTTATAGAATGAAAATTATTGCAGATAGAGAAAAGCTGTTGCTTGCTTAAATGTTCAGCTCATTTAGCTCTACAAAAGTCTCCAGAAGGTGGAAGTTGACAGATGACCCCTCATAGGGGTAACAGCCCCTTAAATGCGAAAAAAAGTGTTTTTGGCCTATAGAATGAAAACTATTGCAGATAGAGAAAAGCTGTTGCTTGCTTAAATGTTCAGCTCAATTAGCTCTACAAAAGTCTCCACAGGGTAGAAGTTGACAGATGACCCCTTATAGGGGTTACAGCCCCTTAAATGCGAAAAATAATGTTTTTGGCCTATAGAATTTAAACTTTTGCAGACAGAGAAAAGCTGTTGCTTGCTTAAACATTCAGTTCATTAAGCTCTACAAAAGTGTTCATAGGCTAGAAGTTGGCAGATGATCCCTGAAAGGGTTTATGGCCTTTGAAGGTGAAAAATAGTTTTTTTTTTTTGCTTATAGAACAAAAACGATTGCAGATAGAGAAAAGTTTTTTCTTGCTTAAACATTCACCTCATTTACCTATACAAAAGAGACTCCATAGATTTGACATCAAGACCAGGTGAGCGATTCAGGCTCCTGGGAGCCTCTTGTTCTACTTATTTGGCATATTTTACAATAGTCAGTAGTTGCTGTAATGTTTGTCTCCTTTGTCATTATTTGCACAGAACACATTAATATGATATTGATGAGCTCTTTTAGAACACCCAAATAAATCATGTGGCATCTACTTGGTAATCAATTACATGTAGTATATATTATCCATTCTATGTTTTCACCTATTTTTTGCTTGGCTATTCTTTTCACTCTATGCACATTGTTTAAAAAAAAACCAAACAACAGCAACACTAATTTTCCTGGTTTTATTGCTGTGATGATTTGATAATTAGATATTGGAAAAGAGTTCAATTACAATCAGCTTGGTTTGATTATGTTTTAAGTAGTTACATTAGGGTACAATAAACCGATATCGATCAACAATTTTTTATAAAAAATATCCAATAGTAGATAGCAAACGTCAATTTGAAAAATCCACAATGGAAAACAGCCAGCAGCCGTCAATGTGACCTAGTGAGTGGTTGATGCTCGCTGTTTTTTGTTTTTCAATTGGCCCTTAATTGAAAATAAACTACATATGATTCAAGCCCTTGATTAAAAGTTTGAGTATCTTTTTGTGAGCTTCCCCATACTTTTCAATATTTATAGTTAATGTTAAGTGTTTCAAAATTTGGACAAACTAGTGCATAGCATCAGTACTAATAAGAGGGTGACATTTCTTTGCCTAGAATTTTGTTTTAGGTCTATTTTGGTGTTGAAAGTTTGAAAAAAAAATTTATGTTATTCTCACAATGTTTCTAGTTCAACAGATTTGTCAAAATTTAGTGTCATAAGATACATTAAAACATAACTTTATGTAAATATAACCAAACAATCAAAATTTATTTACTTATATATTTCTGTTTAATAAAATTTATAGGATTTGATTGTAGTTTTGGAATGCCCAAACAAACTTTTTGATAAGCACTTTATTCTTGTATTGTTAACCTATATATTAAATTTTTATCGTTAAAATTGGAGAAAAGCAATGTTTAACATATAATTTCTTAACAATAGAAGTTAAAAGCTAGACAAAGTGTTTGCTATCAAAGATCAATAGTTTATACAGTACGATTAATATAACCTTATCTAAAGTTTTATTGTAATACAAAAATCACTGCAGCGTTATCACACAGTGTGCAGAGTCATACCCAGTGACCGAATCGTAATTATTTCATTACTTACATCAAATACCCTCGTACACTCACCAGAGCCCATTATGTCTTGTATCGAATATTTTGTTAAAAACCTGTTCACCCGTATACACTGTTAGACGATTATTGCAGCCCACAAACCAAGTGATAAGAATCGATGAAGTTTTAATTTATAACACTTTGTCATGACTGAGTCTTATTAATTAAAATAATGACATAATTAATGTAAAATATGTGACATTGTTGTAATAATGATTTTAGATAAAGGTAATATCAGTGTAGACCAGCTTTAATTTGGTTTATCGGTTACTGGTATATAAATGTAATGAGGATGGTTAATATTGAACCCTTCACTTTGTGTCTTCATTGAAGTTAATTCAGGATAATCTTGAACCATTATTGCCAAATTTCCAAGTAGCTTAGCCTAATTTAATTTTCTATTTCTTGTTTGTTTCTAAAACTTTTTTTTATAAAAGTACAGGTAGGCTGCAAAAAGAAAAAAAACTTGACTGATACATATCTGTTCATGTTTGGGTAAATAATTGTCAGTAATGTCTAAAAGTTAGTACCATTCCCTGTCAATGTGGAATAGAGAAATATGATTGTCTAGACTAACATTAGAGTGTACAGAATACTTTCTGCCAAACAAAAAACTGAAATGATTGTCTAGACTAACATTACAGTGCACAGAATACTTTCTGCCGAACAAAAAACTGAAATGATTGTCTATACTACCATTAGAGTGCACAGAATACCTTCTGCCAAACAAAAAACTGAAATGATTGTCTAGACTAACATTACAGTGTACAGAATTCTTTCTGCCAGACTACCATTAGAGTGTACAGAATACTTTCTGCCAAACAAAAAAAACTGAAATGATTGTCTACTCACTACCATAAGAGTGTACAGAATACTTTCTGCCAAACAAAAAAACTGAAATGATTGTCTAGACTACCATAAGAGTGTACAGAATACTTTCTGCCAAACAAAAAAACTGAAATGATTGTCTAGACTACCATTAGAGTGTACAGAATACTTTCTGCCTTACAAAAAACTGAAATAATTGTCTGGACTACCATTAGACTGTACAAAATACTTTCTGATGAACAAAAGTCTAGACTATCATTAGACTGTAAAAAATACTTTCTGCCATACAAAAAACTGAAATAATTGTCTGGACTACCATTAGAGTGTACAGAATACTTTCTGCCAGACTACCAAAAGAGTGTACAGAATACTTTCTGCCAAACAAAAAACTGAAATGATTGTCTACTCACTACCATAAGAGTGTACAGAATACTTTCTGCCAAACAAAAAACTGAAATGATTGTCTACTCACTACCATAAGAGTGTACAGAATACTTTCTGCCAAACAAAAAATCTGAAATTACCTCATCCTATGATAAATTGACACTTGGGTGTGCCATTTAATAATAAACCAGTTTCTTGCCAAGTTAATTTGTCTCTCAATAGGATGTACTTGTCAGAGGATGTACAACTATTTCACGACCAGTTTAAACATGCATTAAATATGCTTTGATTTAAAAGCCAACCTCATTTCGTATTCATTATTTTGCACTTTTATCAGTGAATTTCATCAGTCTTTAATCAGCGTTAGATAGGTTTCTACGTGAAGTAGAAGTATGGTATATACCAATGAATTATTTATTGCAGTAATATATGGTATAGTTTACTTGACTTGGTTATTTACTTTTGGTTTATTGACTGTTCTCTCATATGGTTGTGTTTGATTTGATGTTTGTCTTGGTTATATACAAATCCTAAAGTATACAACCATGAGATGGCTCTTCTCAGAGTCAAGCTTCAATGTTTTAAATGGTCAATATGTCATTCGTGTCATATCTGGTCCTTCAGGTTACACCTTGAAGTTTTTAAAATTGCTGTTTATATATGTACATGTAGGTTGTGTCATGTACACTTATTCCATGTCTCATTATCTTCTATGTATGAATTTCGTGCTTGATTAATTATTGTTATGATACCTTTAGAATTTCAAAAAAATGAAGAATAAAACCAGTACCAATAGGGTTAAGACCATTCAGATATAGTTCAAAAAATATTTGCTATTACATGAATGACTTTTGCCAGGGAAGTCATATTAAGCCAAATGCTTATTCAAACTTGAGTGTCGAATGTAACAAACAACCGATCTATGTGATGGAACTGACCTACTTATGAAAGTAGAAAATTATTTTGTTATGAAGGGGAGTTAATTAGTATATCAGCCAGAATTATTCCACTTAGATATTAAGAGTCCATCAAGAGACATATACAGAATGTAATGAAAAGAGGGAGTCAATGCTACAGTACCTTGATTTGGACAGTCATTTTATGGATATGTTGCATGTACATTTATAACACATTTTTAATTGCTATCGATGTAACACATTTATAACACATTTTTAATTGCTATCATTACTCCTTGTACAGAATTTTTTTTTTAAGAATGTCTAAGGCATTATTGTATGTGTTATTAAAAAATCATAGCTTTTTTTTAAAGAACAATATCAAAACCAGGTATTGCATAAGTTCAAATAAAAATAACTTAATAAAGCAGCTTAGATCTGATTAGAAGAATTAAATATATGTTTATTCGATAGAAGATTATATTCACTCAGTCGGTAAAAACTTCATTTTGAAATAAAGAATTTGACACTTCATATAGCACAGAATATTGCTAGTAAAACAGTCATACTGCTTGATTAAATCATTTTCAGATTAAAATAATTAATTTTGTACTAGTTACATGTAATTAAAAGTCCAAATTTATTTTCTAGTTTTGGTATCTAAAAATAAAATATTTCCAGTATGTGTTGTCTTAATGTTATAATCAAAATCTGAGTTCCTTGGTTACTGTTTCAAATATTAAAAACAAAATAATACTTTTGTATATGAATGCTTCATTTTCAAATTATATAATGTATTGAATACAATTTAGTTTTTAACCTAGTCCTTTGTTAAAGTTTTAGCTATTGCTGCCAATTGCCCTGATTTTTCATAGTCTAATGCTGTTTTCCCATCTTCATCAAGATATGTAAAGTTGGCACCATTTTTCATCAGAAATATTGCAGTATTGAGGTGTTTTTCATTGACTGCCACATGTAGTGGTGTTTGTCTCTTTCCATTTATACTATTAATATTGGCCCCACCTTGAATGAGTAATCCTACAAGTTTATTATTTCCTGAGGATGCAGCATAATGGAGAGGGCTTCCTCCATGTAAATCTCGTAAATTGATATTTGCACCAAATTGAATGAGATCTTTTGTAAGCTGCTCTTCACTATTCTCAACAGCAAAATGAAGAGCGGTTTTATTGCTTGTACTTATCATATTCACATTTGCATTGTTCCTGAGAAGTAGAGAACACAACTCTGGAGCATTATGACCAGCTGCTATGTGTAGTGGAGATTTCTTGAATTTAGTAGTCAGATTCACATCGGCACCACTCTCCAGCAGAGCTTTTGCTATCGTCATATGATTTTTAGCACATGATAAATGTAGGGCAGTTCTTCCCATTCTTTTCTCTTTCAAATTGATACTCATATTGCTCTTTTTCAATATCATCTTGGTAACTTCAGTGTACCCTGCTGATACTGCTAAATGTAATGGAGTCATCCCCACCTCGTCTTTACTCCAAACATCAGCTCCTTTCTGTATCAGTAACTTTGTTAGCTCTGGATGCTGATATATAATAGAGAGATGTAATGGTGTTTTCCCTGTTTCATCACTTGCGTTGACGTCTGCATCTTTATCCAATAACAGAGTAGCCATTTTTGTATTGTTTTTCAGAAGAGCCACATGCAATGGAGTTCTTTTGGTTTTATCAGCTATGTTTACATTTGCTCCCTCATCTAGTAAAAGTTTTGTTGCCCTTATTTTATCGCTTTTCACTATTTTATGTAAAATAGTAATTCCAGATCGACTATTCAGAGTTCTATTCACATCAGCTCCATGGTCAATTAGAATTTTTGCTCCATACAAGTTATTATGGCAGAGAGCGTTGTAAAGTGGAGTATTTCCTTCAGCATCTCGACAGTCAATATCTATATTAAAGTCAATGAGAATTTTTACAATATTGGGTCGGAACCTTTGTGCCATAGCATGCAGTATAGTTGTTCCCTCACCATTAATATTAGTACATAAATCATTACAAGTATCCTTGTTTCTCTGTAGAATTCTCACTACATCCATGGAATCACCATACAGGACGGCTTCCATTAACTTCTCTGTCTCCTTATCTAAAACCCTATAGTTTGTCATTGTGTCGTATTGAAAAAATAAAATCCTCCTTGCCTGTTGTTTAAAGCTCTTACTTTCTATG
The DNA here is from genome assembly GCA_963971305.1 of Arcuatula senhousia. Classification (NCBI taxonomy): domain Eukaryota; kingdom Metazoa; phylum Mollusca; class Bivalvia; order Mytilida; family Mytilidae; genus Arcuatula; species Arcuatula senhousia. Next base: position 14,158,831 of record OZ020303.1, on the reverse strand, counting down.
TATTAGTTACTTAACATGTTATTTAAATTAAATAATATGAGGTTGAATGTTCCTTTTATACAGAGCAATCCCTTTAAATAATCCCAATCAAAATTCACCACAAAATTCCATATTGGCGAATGGTAGTGAAAAGTAAAAGTGACAGTTCTGAAGAGCAATGTAAATATATTAAGTATATGTTATGCTGTACACTGGTATAAGGTACTTCAGGCTGATCAACATCCCTTACTAGGTTATAGCTGGCATTAATCTCCGTAATTGAGGTTTTATGGGTCTCAATAACACATGCTCAAAGTTTTATTGCACAGCGGATAAATATTTTCCATTTAAATATTAAGCTGGGAACTCGATTCCCTTTTAATGTACAAACACTTACGTTGCTCCTATGACTAAATAATATTTATCTTCCTCTATGAAAAGATGTTCAGAAGTCCTTTTGTCATTCCGAATGCAGTAAAAAAAGTCCATTAGAATTTTGTTTGTTATGGATCTCTTTTCAATGAGTTCAGCTTCAAGTATTATGAATATTCTCTAAGCAATTAAAATTTAATGAACAGTAATAGTGAAATAATTTTTCTACCTTTCCCAATAAATGTTGTTGTATACCATAAAAATCAATAAATGGCTTTTATCATAAGACTGCAGTAATGTTTATCTGGTAAATAAGGAATATTGAATTGAAATTGATTACTATCTTAGTTAGCAGTATTTTGCTTAGCTACGTATTCCTATGATCATGTCTCAGTTTTATCCATAGCAAATATTTAATGAAATGTATTATACGAATCCCACGTCATAATCCGATATGATATATTTAATAAATTAAATCGGGTATCTGGTCATATTTAGTCTATTCATAGAGTTAATACTGTAAATTAGCCTTATCAAAAAGTTTTCTTATTTTGAAGTGTTAAAATTAGCTGGGTATTATTTTTGTGTATTGAATGTCATGATATGCTTTTATTTATTAAAAGAGTTTTAGACAAGCCTAAGTTTTGATGAAATAGGAGATTGAATCTCTTATGTATAGAAAATAGAACTCCTTTCATTTATTTTTAAAAAGCACCACTAGAATTGGTTCATCTCATTTAAAGTGAGATTTGAACATACAGAGAAGGATCATTTAATATCGTTAATGGTCAACCTGCCTTTTGAACTGTTAAAAGACGTTTTATTTCAACACCATTTAAAATTTTTTGATAAACACAAGTCATTAGATTGAAAATCACTTACTCGTAAAAATATAGTGGAATTTATATTTGAAGAGCTTAAAATATTTGATTTCAGTGTGGTATCAACAGGAGATACAATCAGATATTATACCTTAGAAATATTTGTATAATATGAATGGGGTGATTCTATATGCCCTTGTGATATTCACATTAAATGTTTTAGTTATCAATATTTTTTATTGTTTTGTCAGGATGAGTTTGTTAAAGTTAATTTGTTTTATTGTTATTATTTTTTTAAATGATAAAGCTTTCACTTGTTTAGCTCTCCTCAGTGAGGAAAATATATACCATATATCTGCATATGTTTCATTAATGTATAACCATTTTCTCCCCCACCATTTAAAATTGACTTGCATGAGACCATAATTATTTGATGACATATTTTTTTAGTAACTGTTACAGTTATGGAGAATATAGTATTGTTCCTCTATGACCTAATGGGGCATAGAAATGCTTGTCCATGTAGCTATCAACCACACTTTCATAACTAGATTAACAGATTTGCTTGAAACTAATTCTTATTTTTTGTACCAAAATAATTTTAGATTTTAAAGTATTAATTTTAAGTAAAAGTCCACAAATTTTTTTGGAGTTATCTACCATTGACCTTAAAAACTAAGTACAGAAAGGTGTGAGAAGATCTGCTTTCTGTTAGTCTTCATAATTCTTGAAATGAATTGAAATGGAATATGAAGAAAATTCCGTTAAATAAAGGGACCTCTAGCAAATTTTTATGCAAGATAATCATGTCATTTTTCTAAAAAAATGATAAGAGTTTCATGAATTTCTTTTTTCAATTTTATGCCAATGATTTCACATCAATTTTGCAGGAACAATTTTTGTCACATTTCATGTGTCAAAAATCACACGATAATGACATAATATGGGCTTTGCATCAAATTCATGCTGCACATTTGCCTGTGTTTAGAGTCTAAAATTTAAAACAAAGGACCTGTAGCACTATCGTGGCATTTATTTATTCTTTTCTGGTGTTAGAGACATGCCTTAATTATAATTTCTAATTTGTCATTTCAGGTAAAAAATCCGCCAGGTGAGCATCATCATGAAAGCCATAATCATAAAAAGACAGAAGAGAAAGAAGAGAAAAGGTAAAATCAAGATGATACATTTCATTTTAATCTGAAAAACCAACTAATGTGATAAAAATTATATATGTTCATTAAAAAAATGCCAGGCACATAGGTGATATTAAACAAGAGTGGGTCTCCACAATCAACATATCTTTACCTCAATAATGAATGCTGTAAACTTAAGATGCAAAGGAAGGCTCAAGATTGTTTCTTGTAGAGATAAACAACTTGGAGCGAAATGTCTGATACTTAGCTCAAAATAACTATTATATTGCCCTCAATCTTTAATTGTATTCTCTGATTACAAAAGTAGAAAGGGCATACAAAGTTACGCCTTGTTTGTTTGTCTGTTTCTTCTAGCTCTTAAATCTACTATGTTGAAATTCTTAGACAAGACAACACATACTCTTGTTCTCTGTGGATTATAGAATGCTCTTTTATAATATGTATATCTGTCTTTTAGAGATGAAGAAAAGAATTTGCCTGCTGAAGAAAGCAAACAAGACACTCCCAACGTAAAAATTCCAAATGATGTAACAGGTAGAGCAGATGACACTTATAAACAGATTTTGCCTGAAGGTGAAAATGTAACTCTAGGGGATATTATTACAACACCAACATTAGAGGTTCAGATTCCATCTTCTGCAGAGGTCAAGGAAGAGGCTGATACCAAATCAAAAGACGTTAGAAATAGTTCAAGGGAACTCAGTGCTAGACACAGTTATCCTTCTTTGAAGGATAGCTATAGACCAAATGCAGACGGAGGACATCACCAGTCACAAAGCAAGGGGAAGGCAGCTCTTATGATTTCTGGGTAAATGATGTGGTTTTGGGATCTTTATGTCTTAGATTTTTAGATTATTCAGCAGTTCAAATTTTGATCAGGAAATTTAGAAGTAATAAGTGATGGAATTTAGAAATATTGTAATGCATTTTTCACCATGTATTTTTGAAAGAAGCAAAGGTGTACCAAAGGGGTAATCAAACATAATTACACCAAAAAGACAAAGACAAAATTGGTAGACAAAATAATCATCACAACAAAACAAACGACATTACAAAAAAACACACGCATAACAACAAAACGGCATTTAGCAACGTGAACTGAAGTCAAAACGAGAGTGAACTCAGGTGCTCTGGAAGAGAAAGCAGTTCCTACCTGCTATAGCACACGTCTCCTTTAGTGTTGGTCAAATCCAGAAAGGATGACATTACTGAACTCTATGTCAAACCAACATCTGTGCTCATCTGAGAGATGAGATGAAAACAGTTTAACTCTAATCTGTAGGTGTTTCTTTATAAAAAGACTATCAAATTTAAACAAATAGAGTACAAAACACTTTAATAAATATCAGCTTATAATGTTTTCTATTTTTAGATCAAAACCTGTGACTGGGACAAGACCATTTTCTGCCGTTGATGCCTATAAATATATCGTCTCACACCCGATCCGTCCATCTAATAGTTTATCAGATAATGCATTCTCTACATCTTATCAACAACAGAGAACTGAAGTGTGGAAACAGAATGTAACAGCTTCTCCTAGGCCTGCAACCACAGCACCTAATTCAGGTAAAGTAGGGCTTCTGTAGGAATGGCCCTGTCTGTATGTCTATCTGTTCAGATATCTTTTAAGGACAACCCCTTAAAACCACTGGTTGGATTTTGATGAAACTTGACATGAGGAAACTACATTATATACTTATCTTGAGGGAAAAAAATTGCCCTCAGATATTATCAGGGGAGATAATTGGACTTTTTTTCCGATGTAGAGTGCAATATGAATTGAGGGGTATCTATTAATTAGTCCATTATAAATGTAAACTTTGTTGTTGGGTATTATGTGTCCCATGTAATATGATCATTTTCTTTTTGATAAATGCTTTTTTTTTTTAAACCAAAACATACAAGTTTAAGTAGCTCTTGTTTTACAAACACAGCTTATCTAAAATCATGTAATGTGATAGGATAGTTGTTCTGAAATGTGGATTGCTGTTTGATTGGTTGATATTTATATGAGCTTATGAGAGGGACTGCACCTTTTTACCTGCGTCACCCAAGGCGGAAGCAGGTCTAGTAGTCAGGTCACTCAGTCCGTTCGTCCATCCATCCGTTGTGCTATGGGGTGCCTGTCTTGTGTAATCTGAATCTCAAAAACCAAAGAGTAAATAATGAAATTTTAAACAGTGATTACAGATATATTGAAGATGTGCACCACCCCTATTGGGGTCATTTTATAATTTTGTTTAGAAATTAGGGGCCCAAAAGGGGTAAAAAATGTGACTTTTTTATTTGTTTCCACAATTACTTTTGTTCTGGTCAACCAAATGCTATGAAACTTTACAGTATTGTTACTTACCATAAAAGGAAGGGTGGGGTTGATTTTGGGTGTCCCCTTTTCTTTTGTCTAGAAATAAGGGGCCCAAAAAGGGCCATAAAATGATACTTTTATTTGTTTTCCACATTAACTTTAGTTCTGGTTGACTGATAGCTATAGAATTTTCCAATAATGTTCCTTACCATAAAATGATTGATTGGAATGATGTTGAGGTTTCTCGTCTATTCCTTGAGAAATGAGGGGGGCAAAAATGCAACTTTTATTTATGGTCCAATTTAGAAAAAAAAATGCAAGTTTTTGTTTTATATTGGATACAAAATGTAGGATAATTTTTTCTTGACCCACCTTTTCTGTTTAGTAATAAGGGGGACAAAGGGAAGAAAAATAGAAACTTTAATTTGTTTATCTTATTTTTTTTTTAATTCTTGTTAAATAGAAGAATCTTAAATATTTTTATTTCTAAATATTTACTGTCAGTCTATAATGGGTTGCATATGACAAATATGCTCTGTCAGTCCACCATAGTATGCAAGTGTCAAAAACAATTGACTGCCCATATTGGGCCAAGAATGTACAGGGTTCAATGTGATGCAGGGCCAGACATCGACTGGTCTTGTTGGATATGACAAAGCAGTCATATTTCAGTTTGCTAGGTTAAAGTTAATTACAAATTGTGTATTTTTCTTAAATTATGGAGAAGATATTTTCAAACTTTATTTATAAATACAGAAGTAGTTTTGAGTATAGTAGCAACCCCAGCCCCTAGTGGTAAGTTGTATGTTTTATATACACCACTTGTGGTAATCTTAGCATCGTCAAAACACTCTTTATGGGTTGTTCTACAGGCTCAAAAGTTCACTTCACATATTATTGTTGAAAAGCAATGTTGTAATTGTTATGCATCTTTTGAAAAGTTACAACTGTATTTGATACTACAAATTTTCTTTTCTAATTTTCCTTTTTTTTTAACAAAAATCATAAGAACTCCACCTTCATGATTACACTATTCTTAAAAATGTTTTTTATTTCAACACTGCAATCAATGTTATATTTAATCTCATAATACATTTAATTTCATTTTCATATTTGAAGATGTCTATTTTAGTCTATCTTTAACTAAAGTGTTCTTTTTTAAGTGTCATATAATGGGAGATAATTTATGGTAAAAAACTTTAAAAAGAGTTGGCAAACTTAAATGTTTTGCAAGACTGTTGAAAATTTTAATTTTGTTTTAAATTGTTTCTTTGGTTGTGTTACGAAGAAATGAAGCTTAAAAAAATTATCATTATAAATTATATAACTTTTAGATTTCAACTATATTTCCACTAAAATGAATTGATAAGCTCCCTTCAATTTTAACATTAGTTATTTCTATTGATCTAAGGTTTTCTTGTTAGGTCTTCTGTTTTATCTATGTAACATGTGTTATTTGTCATATTAGTAATAGTTCCTGTGCGAGGGTTTCGTGGACATGCTGGTAAGACTTGTGACATCACGGTATTGGGTGTGAACCTACACTTTTCCCTATTCTAATATTTTTTGTTTGTTGTTAATATTGAAAATAAAATTTTGAATGGGAAATTGAATTGCACTTTTTAAAGACTTTGTTAAGTGGCACTAATATATACTATGTGGCCTACAAAGTGTTGCAAAAGTAATATGTCTGTCATCTTAAGTCCTGCATTAACCTTTATCTTGTAGTCTCACCAAAATTTGTTCAAAGTTTTCCAGGCAACCTTGCAAAGGCGGATGTAGGACCCTCATGTTTGACAGGAAAATTTGGTTAGGAACTGTATGAAACAAGAGGCCCCAGAAGATTTTTTTTAATTGCATGCCCTCCCATTTGAACATTTCTGGATTTGCCACAGCCATATGCGACAGTCCTTTAATATTTTTCATGTAGCTTCATCGAATAGTTTTCTACAGTGTAACATTATTTTATTAAAAGAAATCATTTACACATGCTTCCAGTTTACTAAATACATGTATTTAAAACTGCAGGTTATATTAGTGTTTTCCATGGCAAACCACAGTTCTGGTGATTTATATTTAGTAATTTATTCGGGTACATGTTTTAAAATCATTTTACACAACGGTCTGTGCCTTAGTTTTCTGTTTGTTCTTTTGGGGGGGCTGGGAATGGGGTAGGGGCGTTTTTTATTTGGTCTGTACATTGACCTTAGCTTTACCATTTTCTTTAAAACTAATCGACCTTTAAGAAACTTTTATACATCATGGAATTCTAACGTCTTTCTACAATAAGTTAGATGACCAATAAACTTAACATAGGGATAAAACTTCATAATCAATTTTGAACCATTTCAAAATGTACACGGTTGAATTTGAACATATAAATAATGTATATGGGAATATGGTCCAAAACTTTAAAATGAAAATAATACCACAGAACATTCCGTTTTTACCTGCTCATTGACAGTTAAGCTTCATAGATTCAAAATTAAATCTATTTTTACAGGAAGAAGAAAGTCTCCCCCACCACAGAGACCATCATCCCCAGCAAGTCGAATATCTGGTCATAACCGCCCTCGTAGTGCTGTGTTACAGATGACTGCTGGGAATGATTGGTTAGCTGGAGGACGGGATCTCCACTGGGAACAGATATCATCACGACCTAAGAATGCCCATATCCCAGGATGGAAGGAGGGCTTACCAGATTATAGACCTAAATCAGCAGTGGCTAGTAGAACTTAGTATGTACCACTGATTTATTAATTCATGACCAAATATATTATTTGCAACCTTTTTCCACAACTAAAACAGAAGAAAAGAGTTACCTTATTTTGTTATGGTGTTATATTATGTAATAAGTTGCTGTACTTATTTTCTGATATTATGTTTAAAGTTTGCTTGAAGTTTCAGTAACATTAGATGGGATATGTGGTTGCTGTTTTTGAATGTTTTTGCTTTTGAATCTAAAACACATCGGTTATGGAATTGGTATCATATCATATCACATCAGAAGAAAACATGATAGTTAAATAACTAATCCCAAAGAGTAATTGTTAAGATAATGATTTTTTATGCTCCCGCGACGACATGTGGGTGGGCATTAAGTTTTGCTCATGTCCATACGACCGTACGAATTTCTGTCAAGCTTTTTTTCAGAAACCATACATGACAATGATTTGAAACTTGGTAGGATGGTTCAGTATGACAAACTGTACGTCCTAAGCGATTTTAAGACCTGTCAGACATCTACTTCCTGTTTTGGACTTAGGCTGATTTTAAAGTATGTGAACATGCCTATGAAAATTTCCGTCAAACTTTTCTCAGAAACCGTACATGAGAATAATTTGAAACTTGGCAGGATGGTTTAGTGTGACAAATTGTATGTCCTAATCAATTTTTAGACCTGTCGGATATCTACTTCCTGTTTTGGACTTAGGCTGATATTAAAATATGTGAACATGACTATGAAAATTTCCGTCAAGTTTTTCTCAGAAACCTTACATGAGAATGATTTGAAACTCAGTAGGATGGTTCAGTATGACAAACTGTGCGTCCTAAGCGATTTTAAGACCTGTCAGACATCTACTTCCTGTTTTGGACTTTCCGTCAAGCTTTTCTCAGAAACCTTACATGAGAATGATTTGAAACTCAGTAGGATGGTTCAGTATGACAACTGTACGTCCTAAGCGATTTTAAGACCTGTCAGACATCTACTTCCTGTTTTGGACTTAACCTGATTTTAAAATATGTGAACATGACTATGAAAATTTCCGTCAAGCTTTTCTCTGAAACTGTACATGAGAATAATTTGAAACTTGGCAGGATGGTAGGATGGTTTATTATGTCAAACTGTACGTCCTAAGCAATTTTCAGACCTGGCTAGCAGGGGCATCTGTGTCCCATGGACACATTCCTTCTTTATTTTAAAATATAAACTATTTTCTTTGTTCAGTATATTTTGAGCAACTGAAAGGAGTACTTTTATATAAATAGAGTAAAAACCAAACTTTCTTTAAAGTTTTATTATTATTTATTTTCCTGTAGTAAAAGATCCAGATCATCTACTCCAGTTACCCCATCATCTCTAGCCTATGAAAATATGATGCATGGTAAGTTCGTTACTGGGGGAAAGATTAAGTTATTTAGAGAATATAAACTTTTCCTTGTATACATGTAACTACTGTAATATTATCTGTCTCATTCCCTGTATGCTGAAGGTTATGATTACTTCCCCTTTCTTTTGTTATTAAGTCTTGCTCACAAAGCCGTTTCTTTTTTTAATCAAGAACGCTTTAAAAGGATTAATTTAAGGTATTTAGATAAAAAGATTAAAGTTTCTACTACAAAAATCTGAAAGATAATTTGTAAGAGATCAGGGTTGTTCCAGAATAATATATAAGAAGAAGTTGGAAAGAACTTCGTTTATTGAATAAAGGCTTATGGAATTAAAGATGATTTTTGTAAAGCATTAGGGAAATATCAAATTAAATGTTGGTTAGAGGGGAGATTGCCTGCCAACATACCCCTATATTTTATTCTGGAACAGCCCTAAAAGTTAAACGGTTAAATTATTTATTTATATACTCGCTATAAACTTGTCATTACCAGCTGACCAACATATTGACTTAGAGGAGGACATGAAAATTAATTCTTTGGTATGATCAATTATTTGCTTTTTGGTTCATGGCGTTTAGTAGATGCATTGTAGCAATGATGTGGGATCCTCTTGGGTACACAAAGACACACTACAATCAAGTTGTTTGCCAATTTGAAAAAAAATATATTTATTCTGACACAAGATTCGTGCTTTTTTTTTCATTCCTTTCTGATAGACTGAAAAGGGAATATATTTTGCACTGAGTCAAGAAATGGACTTTAAGCATTTCTCAGCCATGATTTTGGGGTTTGGTTTTTAAAATGTTCAATATAAGCAGCTGGAAAAAGAATACATGTTATATTTGGTAATTAGCGAAAGAGTTCATTCAATTCAGTATATTATACATTTCAAACCTACTTTATTTTACCAAAAAAACAAATGGAAGGGAGGTGTTGGGGTAGGGGTGAATGAAATTAGTTAGATTTTTTTATGCTTATGTACAGCCAGTCTCCCTCCTTTTTGATGTTATCATAAACTCTGTTACATTTGTGCCTGATAAAGGTGTACATGTGTTAAAGATGATGCATATATGTCAGTGACAGGGACAGATACAGAAATTGCTGAAAAAAGGAGTTAAACCTACAGACACTAAGACAAAAACAGGGGCCTCCAGACCAATTTTGTCGAAAATCTTCACGAATATAACAAATTTCCAAATGAAAAGGGGGGCTTCTGATGCCCAAAACACACCTCTAGACGTGCCACTGGGTGGTAGTGTTAATATCAAAAAACCATATGCAAAACAATTACATGTAAAAGCAAGGGATCCTATTGGTATCACCATCAATAATTTTAAAAGGGTTTTGATATTTGTGTGACGGTATCTTTAGTTTTCGTTCTTTCTAGATCTGATTGATTTTTCCTTCTCTTTGAGTTGCGAGTTGTATTCTGCCTTTTATTGTTTATTTGTTTATCTTGCATGTTGCATGTTTTAGTTTGTGAAAGATGTATCTGTAAGTTTTTTTCATTTTTCGTACAAAATACATTTAACACATGAAATATTTCACTTTTTTATATTCTTTGTCAGTTTTTGTTAATTAACAATGATGAAATGCCTTAAAAAATCAGAAAAATAATTTTGAACTTGAACACTCACTTGATCATCAATGTTTATAAAAGCTGACAATGTAAGCACTCCCTTCCTGAATATTTTATAGCACTTTTTCATAGACACCAAGTTAGAACATTAATCTTAACACTATAAAAAGCTTTTACACCAAAATTTTATGTCATACTAATCTTTTATTTGATTATATTCTATTGACAAATCAAAAGTTTGCATGTATAATTTAGTACCCAACTTTTTAACCCTTCTCTATATGTATCCATATTATAAATTATATTATAGACAAACTCTATAGCCAAATACTTAATATTGCAGGGAATCCCAGTTGTAAAACATAAATATGTTTGGAAGGTACAATTTAGAACTTTCATTTGGCAAGGAGGATCCTCATTTTTATAGATATTGTAGATTTCTATTTATAGTTGCCAAATAGTAGTTAAGCTGGTCCAATATATTAGTAATAGCTAATTCATAATGCTTGTAGAAAAATTACCTTTTCTGTATTTGATATTCATTTGAGGTGTACATCCCTAGTTTTGAACTGTTCATTTAAGTGCAAATATTGTAAGAGTATGTTTTGCTCAGAGCTTTTTCAATGATATTTGTATGACTGATATTTCAGAAATCGCCGTTTGTTGTTAATGTGTAAGTCAAAGGCAACATGGGTTATAAACATCACATCTGTATATGGTTTTATATACACTGCCATATCTCAAACACTATGATATTGTTATGTCCTTGCAATCTTTTTTGTTCATTTTTTGGACACATTTTTGTTTTCTTAAGGTTGGTGGTTTTGCAACTTTTCATCTTATGTCCCTTATGTTCTAAAAATAAAATTTCTAAAGACAAATATAAAACAGTTAAATTAGTCTTACTAGTATGTAGGAGTTGCTTCAATTTTAATGTTGAATGATTTTACAAAGTCCTCACATTTGATAGATGAAAAGCTATGATGGATAGTTTTAAAGACATGGTGAGGGATTCAAGACCCTGGTAATCATATTATTAATAGAATTATTAACTTTCTTTTCATATTTTTGTAACTTTCGTTACTTTTAATGAAAAATTTCATTTTTTTTACTATTTTTTTGTAAGAAAAGTATCTGTTTAAAGTGATATTAACAACTTTCATTTAACAAATCATTGTGATTTTATTTTGCTTCAGGTTTCCGTTCCCCTCAAGGTTCCCTTCCTGAATTAACAGACCTCTCTGACTACTATCACCCTTATCATCAGCACACATCAAGGAAACTTGGCCAGACAGGCATTAACAACTTCTATACTCAACCATCACAAGATATGGTCTATAGGTAGAGCTAGCTACATCATGCTCAAGTTTGTACCAATAATGCTCACGCCCACCAAAACTATTGATAGAAATGTTTAAAGCATAATATTTTGAAATTATTTGATCTTTGAAAACCTAAATGCCTTGTGTGATAATTGTTTAATAATAACAACATTAAATCATTATGTTTAAGACATGACATATATACTTTGATAGCGAGCATAGCTCGCAAGCGGGCACGAAGTGCCCGCTCGAGCGGAGAGCTCTACGGTATTTGTTTCCGCGAGAAATTTGCTAATGCTGATTTAGATTTTTTATGGTCCGGAAAGGGTTATTATTTTTACAGGTCCGGAGTGAATGTTAAAATAATTTATAAGAAAAGAAATAATGCTTAAAAAAATAATAAATTGCGTTTTTTACAAGAAAATAATATTCTTAAAATAATAAATACACATAAGCTGCTCGTTTCGTCTTGGTTATATGCACGTACGAAACTAACGTGTCTCGAAGCTTAATCGCCCCATACCATCTCGCCCCAAAATAAGCAAATGGAAATATTGGAAATTAAATTATAGCGATATCCCTGAATGTCGACATTTAGAACCAAAATAACGTAGTCCCTTTTAGCTATGCTCGCATTTAGGCAATGCCTACTCCATATTATTATGATATTTAACATTTTTCCTAATTTTTGAGAAGTAAGTTTTATGTGTGGTTTGTAAAAATTCTACATTGTACAAAAAAAAGAAAAAGGTTCTTTTATTTTTATTTTATGGTGGACTTCTTTAAAAATAATATTTAGAATTTAATTCAGGGAAATAAATACTGTTTATATTTTCCTGCATTAAGCAACTTCTAAATTATAATCATTGAATAAACTATTCATCCTTTGACTTTGTATTGGTACATATGATGTACTGACTAGCTGAACCTATCACTTAATAACTTGTAATGGTTGTGTTCTAATGCCTGGCTGTATCGGGTGATGGGAACTACTGCACTGAGTGCTGTGATCTTTTTCTTGCTAGATCTGTAATGGTAATATCTTGGTAAGCATGTCTTAAATAACATTGTCTATCTGTTTATATTTTTATACCAAATGGCAGACTTTCTCATAACATTATTTCTATTTTTTTGCATCAAAATGTAGGTACTCAATTGGTATTACATTTACAATTGCAACAGTTATTAGAGTTTGAATGCTTAAAATACCATTACTGTTTTTTTGCCAGCTTGTGATAGCTAGTCTATCTTTTTTCAGTGAATGTAAATTTAAGTATTATAATAAGCTAGTATAAAGTAACTAATTCTATTTTCAGAAAGCATCATTATAGTTAGACACTGATATAAATCCTATTATTTTTGTCCTGCCTGCCAAGCAGAGAAAGACATAGGTGTTGCTTTACTGGCATCATCAACTGCAGTGGCGCTAACTATTGATATTCAAGTTTTATAAGCACCTAAATATCTCAATAACTTAGTCTTAGGTTGATGAAACTGGGTATGCACATGCCCCAGAGCTAGCTTAGCACTGTTGCATCCTCATCTTTTGACTTTGGCCATGATTTTCCAGTTGACTATGGCAATTTTTATTACAATGATCATAGAGTTTAAATTTAATGGTCACCTTCATACCTCCAGAACAATGTCCTAGGTTGATGAACTTGGTACATTTATTCAAATGCCCCAATAGTAGCTTATCACAGTTTCATTTCAATCTTATAAATTGACCCTGATTTCTAGTTGACTGACTTTGACAATTCATATCTCATTAACTTTAAGATCTCATTTAATGAAACTTGGTATGCTTATGCATCAGTGCTTAACCATTACAGTTGCTAACTCATATTTTGACTTTGACCTTGCAGACTTGGCGAAATTCGTCGGTCTTACGGACATGTCCGATGATTTTCATCATCAGTCCGACCAAAGTCAGCACTGCACCGGACCAGATGTCAGTCAGATTTATGGATCATAATGTATTTAATTGTTATTTTTCATTGTTAAATTTTCTTCCAATCTTTTGATTTTGACTAACATGTCGCGATTTTACTTGCTATTTATTGACAGCCAGTTAATTTTACTTTATTTATTAACAAACAACATCGACAAATGCATGAAACTGTCAACAAAATTTGTTGCACATGCACAAACTATCGGAAATAATGAAATCATGTGTTGAAAGCCGGAAAAAACATGAATGATTTCCGGAATTTGACGATAATATCAAAGTTCAATAAAATTTTGGTCTGATGGTGTTCTGGTCGGACCGGCAAGTAATATTACGTTATTAGACCAAAAGTCTGTCCTATTCCAAAACTATTTGGCCAAGTCTGACCTTGAAATTTCAGTTGAGTGACTTTGATTATTTTCATTAGTACTTTTAAAAAGCATTATTATTAGCTCTTAATTTATGAATGCATTGGGGAATTTAGCAAAGAATTTTATATTTCTGATTGATTGATTGTTTATTGCTATGTTTCAGCACTCCCCCATGTAGTCCTCGTTCCAGTAGCCCAGTAAAGATCCTACACCTAGACTGCATTATTGAGACAGAAGATCCAGCAAACAGTTCCGGCACTCCCTCACCACTACCAGATGCAGCTGAACAGTAGATTTATTCTCATATTTTTCATTGTTAAGTTTTCCATTTATGTTAAAGCATCAGTATTTTTAGATTAATGTTTACATTCCAACATTTTCATTATGATTTTTATATTTTTTTGTATTTTAAACTTGTTTTTTCATTTATATATAAGAAGCTTTCTTGATTTGTAAAGCAATGGTTGATTCCCCTGGAAGTGATTTGTTTTTGAAATGTTATATAATTTTGACAAAAAAAAGATGACTTCTAAATATCATGTCTTGCTGATTTTAGAGTTATTCCCTTTATGTCATTCTTTTTCATTGAAATTCATTTCACATGATAAATTTAAGTCGTTTTTTTTCCCCTGCAAATTAGAGCTGTATCAGTATTATCATATCCTACTATTGTTGATATGTTGTTAAAGTATTTGATATCCATTGTATTGTTATTAATAGACTTTTCAATTTAAAGGCATATTGTCTACAGAGAATAAAATTTTTGTACAAACAAAAAATTGTCAACAGACTGTTTGGTTGGTCTATTTTTAAACATATAAACAATAAAAATATAGTTTGGGTACCTTTTTAATCTTATTATCGAAAAAACAATTACCACTAAATAATATGTGTAAAGCTTTACAAAAATTCATATTTATGATCTCTTATCCTGCCTCAAACATGCATACTATGTTTATTAAGTCCCCCAAACAACGTTTGGGGACTTATTGTTTTTGCACCGTTTCTTATTATTATTATTCTTCTTCTTCTTCTTCTTCTTCTTCTTCCGATTCTTCCACTTAGTCGTGAACTTGTCCGGAGATCCCAGAGAAAACGACTCCACATATCAATATGAAACTTGGCAGGATAATAGATTGTAAAGAAAGGAAGCTTCGTTGACAATTGGACTTTTCAAAATGGCCGCCGTTTCCATGGAAACAGGAAAATGGACTAAATATTGGACATTGCAATATCTCGGTAACCTAGGTGCGCAGGGTTCTGAAATTTTGTAGGTTGATAGAGCAAAACAATCTCTTTAATAATATGAAAAAAAATTTTGAAGCGATATTTACGGTTTTCAAGATATAAATAAAAATGTGATTTCTCAAGGGAGATAATCGGGTCGAAATTTTCAAAGTGCTCCGATTTACTTGAAAATTGATATATAGGGTTTTTTGGACATGCTGAAGAAAATAGTGGCAAATACGGGTCGTTTGGGGGACTTTGTGACTTGCTTGCAATCACAGTTAATACTTGTTTTTGTTTATAATCAAAATGCAGCCAATAATATGTATAGTGAAGTTTAGGCTCCTGAAGAAATGTACATGGTGACAAAAATAACAAAGCCGCAAACAAAGAAAATAACAATAATGGTGCGTAGAAAGGTAAAAAAGATGATTTGAATAGTTCACATTAAATATTTTTAATTTGTCACTATATCAAAGTCTTCAGGGACAAAATATTCGAGATCCAATGGCCATATTAAAATTATTAAAAATATATCTGTCTTCATGAAGGTAAACACATAATCAATCAACAAGGTTGAATAATTTTGAGTAAAATAAACCAAGTTTAACACGAATAAAGTAATAAATGTGTATTCTAAATTTACTTTTACTACATTTCAGTCTGAATGACAACAAAAAATTGGACACAAAAAAAGGTGATTTTTGTAAACAATTTGCCTTTAAGAATAAGAAAATAAAGTTTGCCAGTACTATTTAAATAAAATTCTGGTAGCTTGTTTTGGTATAAAATGAGGGAACATTATTGATGTTAAATTGTACTTTTGTATGTTGCTTTATAAAATATTTTATCAGTCTATCTATTAAGGTTAATTCATAATCATCATAGTAATATCCCTAAGCAAAATCATTTACTAGTTCTGATCAATGTAGTATGAGATGAAGCTTATTAGTATGCTTAATTTGTGTGTGCTGCATTATAGTCATAAAGAGTCCAGTGAATTTATTGTTTACCAAATAGTTAGTATAGGTAAACTTCTAAATCAAAAATAGTCAAACAAATGCTTTATCAACTAGATGATACATATTCCTTTCAGGTTATTTGTGCTGTAAAATCAGGGTACAGATTTCATTTTAATATATATTTTTCCATCCTCATTACTCCATAAGAAACTGGAGAAGTTGGTTATTGATATATATTTAATTTTACAGCAGCTTTTTGTAGCATTTAGGAACACATTTGAACATTTGTGTGCCAGAAATGATCCATGACAAGAAAAGGAGCTATTAAATCAAAATATTTATATTTTTGTTTAGCTTTTTTCAGTTCCATCATGTAATGTTTTATTATAAACATTTATTTGTTTGTTCATTTTAATTTAAAAAACGCAGAAAAAAAAAATATATGGAAGCAGTAGTATTCTTCACAAATAGACTGATTGGTTTTATCTGAATACATTTTATTTTCAATTTTTAAACATTTAAAAGTTATAAATGTGCTTGCTCAATCAAATAGTTAGAAAACTTACTGCATATTTTATCTATACTTCAATATTTTCTTATTTTATTAAGATTACCGTAAAAGTGTAAAGTTGAATTCATGCTTATGTGATTGATTGTATAACAGTACCCATTTTGAAAAACGAGGGGGTATACTAGATTAAGCTTTGTCCATTTATTTCTTTGCAGTTGCATCACATTATACTGTCCTTCAAAACTCTTTACTATTTCTGTTAGGTTGCATATATTTTTTTTAATCCAAGTTTTGTAAGCACATGCTGATTCATCGGACATTTCTTTGTTTATTCAAAAGTATGCAATTTACTCTTTTTTCTCAGCTACTTTCTCTAGCATGCTGTATTTCATGTTGCTTTTCTGGATCCACATGACATTTTGTTTCTGTTTGGCCAATGCTTTTGAACAAAGGGGAATCACTTAAGCAATTTGCTCATTTGTTAAAAAAAGTTACATGTCTTCCTCTTCGTTGTAATTTTGCTTCTTCATTTTTACACAATGATGTCAAAGGTTTTAAATATAGAATGTGTGAATAGCAACTTTATATGTCAAAAAGTTTCTTAAATAAGTGTGTGTAATGCCTGTGATATGCTATGTACATGTATTTCTTTATCCGTCCAATTTTAGATGCCAAATTATTTTTATACTTTTACATGTTTTTTTTTTCACTTTGTTATAACTTGGTTGTCTCATGTTTAGTTGGCAGTAGTATAAGGGAATTAGTTAAACTGCTGACACAGATTTTACTAAGTATGTAATAAAATATTGTATTTCTTTAATTTTGAGTCTTTGTTAGATGCCCTTTCACACCAAATTTTAAGGGTAAAAAATGGAACCATTTTTGTAACAAATTTCTCAGCTACTTCTTTTCCTAGTCATACAAAATTTGATATGAAGCTTCAAGTAGGTGTTTTGTATTTTGGGAGGTGTTTCCAGGTGTGTAGCTTTCTTACTTTCTGGATAACAAGCTGACTTAAAAAATTTAAAGGGTCAAAATGGAAAAAAATTTGCAACAGAATTCTCAGCCACTTCTATTTGTAGTATATGGTATGCAGCTTCAGGTAGGGGTCACATATGGTGGGAAGCATTTTCAGGTTTGTTGTTATCTACTTCCTGTTTAGCAAGCAGACTGAATTTTTGCACCTTGGCCGGGGATACAGGAATTCCTAACCCTAACCCTTTAAGAATGAAAATTGTTCTAGGAAGATAAAAGATATTGCTTGCCTAAATTCTTTGCTGAAGAAGCTCTACAAAAAGTCTTACTAAAGGTTGAAGTAGTAAGGTGACCCCTTTTAGGTGCTTTAGCATATAGAAGAGAACCTTATGGCTTAAAAGCAAGGTGAGTGATTCAGGCTTCTGGACGTCTTTTGCTGGACTATTGAATTCAAACCATTGCATCTAAGAGAAGCTCTGAGGAAACTTACACTCTTCAGGTTTTAAAGCTCATGTGCATGGGGTATAAAGTTGTCAGATGACTCCTTTCGGTTGTAATGGCCTGTCAAAGCTAAGATAAGGTCAATTCAATAAATACTATTGCAGAAACGCTTTTAAGCATTTTACTTGGTCAAACTTTCAGTTCATTGTGCTTGATTTCAGTTGATAATTTGCTCACCACTCGTGTCCATCAACGACTGTTACATAGATTATCACCACTGGTGGTGTCTGTCAATGACACTTACATAAATGATCACCACTGATGGTGTCTGTCAAAGACTGTTACATCAATGATAACAACTTACGGTGTCTGTCAATGGCTGTAACAGTAATGACCACCGCTGATGGTGTCTGTCAATGACTGTTACATAAATGATCACCACTAAAGTGTTTGTCAATGACTTACATTAATAATCACCACTAATGGTGTCTGTCAATGAATGTTACATAAATGATCACCACTAAAGTGTTTGTCAATGACTTACATTAATAATCACCACTAATGATGTCTGTCAATGACGGTTACATAAATGACCACATTCAATAAAGTTTTTGACAAAAACTTTAAAAACAAAAGACACTTACCGAACATTAGCAAGGGTGTGTCTTCACCAACGACTGTTACATAAATGATCACCACTGGTGGTGTCTGTCAACGACTGTTACAGTAATGATCACCACTGGTGGTGTCTGTCAACGACTGTTACAGTAATGATCACCACTGATGGTGTCTGTCAACGACTGTTACATAAATGATCACCACTGGTGGTGTCTGTCAATGACTGTTACATAAATTATCACCACTGATGGTGTTTTGTCAATGGCTGTTACATAAATGATCACCACTGATGGTGTTTTGTCAATGGCTGTTACATTAATGATCACCACTGTTGGTGTCCGTCAATGACTGTTACATTAATGATCACCACTGATGGTGTCTGTCTGTGACTGTTACATTAATAATCACCACTGATGGTCTTTATCAACGACTGTTACATAAACGATCATCACTGATGGTCTCTATCAACAACTGTTACATAAATGATCACAACTGGTGGTATCTGCCAATGACTGTTACATAAATGATCACCATTGATGGTGTCTGTCAATGACTGTTACATTAATGATAACCACTTATGGTGTCTGTCAATTACTGTAACAGTAATGATAACAACTTTTTGTGTCTGTCAATAACTGTTACAATAAGGACCTCCGCTGATGGTGTCTGTCAATGACTGTTGCATAAATGACCACCGCTGATGGTGTTTGTCAATGACTGTTACATTAATTATCATCTCTGATGGTGTTTGTCAGCGTATGTTACATTAATTATCACCTCTGATGGTGTTTGTCAGCGTATGTTACATTAATTATCACCACTGATGCTGTTTGTCAGCGTATGTTACATTAATTATCACCACTGATGGTGTTTGTCAATGACTGTTACATTAATTATCACCACTGATGGTGTCTGTCAATGACTGTTACATAAATGATCACCACTGATGGTGTTTGTCAACGTATGTTACATTAATGATCACCACTGATGGTGTTTTGTCAATGACTGTTACATAAATGATCACCACTGATGGTGTCTGTCAATGGCTGTTACATAAATGATCACCACTGATGATGTTTGTCAGCGTATGTTACATTAATGATCACCACTGATGGTGTCTGTCAACGACTTACATAAATGATCACCACTGATGGTGTTTGTCAATGACTGTTACATAAATGATCACTGATGGTGTTTTGTCAATGGCTGTTACATAGATAATCACCACTGATGGTGTCTGTCAATGACTGTTACATAAATGATCACCACTGATGGTATCTGTAAATGACTATTACATTAATGATCACTACTGATGGTGTCTGTCAACGACTGTTACATAAATGATCACCACTGATGGTGTTTGTCAGCGTATGTTACATTAATTATCACCACTGATGGTGTCTGTCAATGACTGTTACATTAATGATCACCACTGATGGTGTTTGTCAGCGTATGTTACATTAATTATCACCACTGATGGTATCTGTCGATGACTGTTGCATCAATGATCACCACTGATGGTGTTTTGTCAATGGTTGTTACATAAATTATCACCACTGATGGTGTTTTGTCAATGACTGTTACATTAATGATCACCACTGATGGTGTTTTGTCAATGGCTGTTACATAAATGATCACCACTGATGGTGTTTTGTCAATGGCTGTTACATAAATGATGACCACTGATGGTGTTTGTCAATGGCTGTTACATAAATGATCACCACTGATGGTGTCTGTCTGTGACTGTTACATAAATGATCACCACTGATGGTGTTTTGTCAATGGCTGTTACATAAATGATCACCACTGATGGTGTTTCGTCAATGGCTGTTACATAAATGATCACCACTGATGGTGTTTGTCAATGGCTGTTACATAAATGACCACCACTGATGGTATCTGTCAATGGTTGTTACATAAATGATGACCACTGATGGTGTTTTGTCAATGGCTGTTACATAAATGATCACCACTGATGGTGTTTTGTCAATGGCTGTTACATAAATGATCACCACTGATGGTGTTTCGTCAATGGCTGTTACATAAATGATCACCACTGATGGTGTTTGTCAATGGCTGTTACATTAATGACCACCACTGATGGTATCTGTCAATGGTTGTTACATAAATGATCACCACTGATGGTGTCTGTCTATAACTGTTACATAAATGATCACCACTGATGGTGTCTGTCTATGACTGTTACATAAATGATCACCACTGATGGTGTTTTGTCAATGGTTGTTACATTAATGATCACAACTGATGGTGTTTTGTCAATGACGGTTACATAAATGATCACCACTGATGGTGTTTGTCAGCGTATGTTACATAAATGATCACCACTGATGGTGTTTGTCAATGACTGTTACATAAATGATCACCACTGATGGTGTCTGTCAATGACTGTTACATAAATGATCACCACTGATGGTGTCTGTCTATGACCGTTACATTAATGATCACAACTGATGGTGTTTTGTCAATGACTGTTGCATAAATGACCACCACTGATGGTATCTGTCAATGACTGTTACATTAATGATCACCACTGATGGTGTTTTGTCAATGGCTGTTACATTAATGATCACCACTGATGGTGTTTTGTCAATGACTGTTGCATAAATGACCACCACTGATGGTATCTGTCAATGACTGTTACATAAATGATCACCACTGATGGTGTTTGTCAGCGTATGTTACATTAATTATCACCACTGATGGTATCTGTCAATGACTGTTACATCAATGATCACCACTGATGGTGTTTTGTCAATGGTTGTTACATAAATTATCACCACTGATGGTGTTTTGTCAATGACTGTTACATTAATGATCACAACTGATGGTGTTTTGTCAATGACGGTTACATAAATGATCACCACTGATGGTGTCTGGCAATGGCTGTTACATAAATGATCACCACTGATGGTGTCTGTCTATGACTGTTACATCAATGATCACCACTGATGGTGTCTGTCAATGACTGTTACATAAATGATCACCACTGATGGTGTCTGTCAATGACTGTTACATAAATGATCACAACTGATGGTGTTTTGTCAATGACGGTTACATAAATGATCACCACTGATGGTGTTTTGTCAATGGCTGTTACATAAATGATCACCACTGATGGTGTTTTGTCAATGACGGTTACATAAATGATCACCACTGTTGGTGTTTTGTCAATATATTTATAAAATATTTTATCAGTCTATCAATTAAGGTTAATTCATAATCATCATAGTAATATCCCTATGCAAAATCATTTACTAGTTCTGATCAATGTAGTGTTAGATGAAGCTTATTAGTATGCTTAATTTGTTTGTGCTGCATAGTCATAAAGAGTCCAGTGAATTTATTGTTTACCAAATAGTTAGTGTAGGTAAACTTCTAAATCAAAAATAGTCAAACAAATGCTTTATCAACTAGATGATAAATATTCCTTTCAGATTATTTGTGCTGTAAAATCAGGGTACAGATTTCATTTTAATATATATTTTTCCATCCTCATTACTCCATAAGAAACTGGAGAAGTTGGTTATCGATATATATTTAATTTTACAGCAGCTTTTTATAGCATTTAGGAACACATTTGAACATTTGTGTGCCAGAAATGATCCATGACAAGAAAAGGAGCTATTAAATCAAAATATTTATATTTTTGTTTAGCTTTTTTCAGTTCCATCATGTTATGTTGTATTATAGACATTTATTTGTTTGTTCATTTTAATTTTAAAAACACAGAAAAAAATATATGGAAGCAGTAGTATTCTTCACAAATAGACTGATTGGTTCTATCTGAATACATCTTATTTTCAATTTTTAAACATTTAAAAGTTATAGATGTGCTTGCTCAATCAAATAGTTAGAAAACTTACTGCATATTTTATCTATACTTCAATATTTTCTTATTTTGATAAGATTACCGTAAAAGTGTAAAGTTGAATTCATGCTTATGTGATTGATTGTATAACAGTACCCATTTTGAAAATGAGGGGGTATACTAGATTAAGCTTTGTCCATTTATTTCTTTGCAGTTGCATCACATTATACTGTCCTTCAAAACTCCTTTACTATTTCTCTTAGGTTGCAGATATTTTTTTAATCCAAGTTTTGTATGCACATGCTGATTCATCGGACATTTCTTTGTGTATCAAAAAGTTTGCAATTTACTCTTTTTTCTCAGCTAATTTCTCTAGCATGCTGTATTTCATGTTGCTTTTCTGGATCCACATGACATTTTGTTTCTGTTTGGCCAATGCTTTTGAACAAAGGGGAATCACTAAGCAATTTGCTCATAAAGTATTTGTTAAAAAACGTTGTCTTCGTTGTAATTTTGCTTCTTCATTTTTACACAACGATGTCAAAGGTTTTAAATATAGAATGTGTGAATAGCAACTTTATATGTCAAAAAGTTTCTTAAATAAGTGTGTGTAATGCCTGTGATATGCTATGTACATGTATTTTTTTATCCGTCCAATTTTAGATGCCAAATTATTTTTATACTTTTACATGTTTTTTTTTTCACTTGTTATAACTTGGTTGTCTCATGTTTAGTTGGCAGTAGTATAAGGGAATTAGTTAAACTGCTGACACAGATTTTACTAAGTATGTAATAAAATATTGTATTTCTTTAATTTTGAGTCTTTGTTAGATGCCCTTTCACACCAAATTTTAAGGGTAAAAAATGGAAACATTTTTGTAACAAATTTCTCAGCTACTACTTTTCCTATGATATGAATCTTCAAGTAGGTGTTTTGTATTTTGGGAGGTGTTTCCAGGTGCGTTGCTTTCTTACTTTCTGGATAACAAGCTGACTTAAAAAATTTAAAGGGTCAAAATGGAAAAAATTTTGCAACAGAATTCTCAGCCACTTCTATTTGTAGGCTTTTAGAATATGGTACGCAGCTTCATGTAGGGGTCACATATGGTGGGAAGCATTTTCAGGTTTGTCGTTATCTACTTCCTGTTTAGCAAGCAGGTCTTTTGAATTCAAACCATTGCATCTAAGAGAAGTTTTGAGGAAATTAACTTACACTCTTTATGTTTTAAAGCTCGTGTGCATGGGGTATAAAGTTGTCAGATGACTCCTTTCGGTTGTAATGGTCTGTCAAAGGTAAGATAAGGTCAATTCAATAAATACTATTGCAGAAGCATTTTACTTGGTCAAACTTTCAGTTCATTGTGCTTGATTTCAGTTGATAATTTGCTCACCACTCGTGTCCATTAATGACTGTTACAGTTATGATTACTCAGACATAGATTATCACCGCTGGTGGTGTCTGTCAATGACACTTACTTAAATGATCACCACTGATGGTGTCTGTCAAAGACTGTTACATAAATGATCACCACTGATGGTGTTTTGACAATGACTTACATCAATGATCACCACTGATGGTGTCTGTCAATGACTGTTACATAAATGATCACCACTGATGGTGTCTGTCAATGACTTACATCAATGATCACCACTGATGGTGTTTTGTCAATGGCTGTTACATAAATGTCAGCGTATGTTACATTAAGTATCACCACTGATGGTGTCTGTCAATGGCTGTTACATAAATGATCACCACTGATGGTGTTTGTCAGCGTATGTTACATAAATGATCACCACTGATGGTGTTTGTCAATGATTGTCACATTAATGTTCACCACTAATGATGTCTGTCAATGACTGTTACATAAATGATCACCACTGATGGTGTTTGTCAATGACTGTTACATAAATGATCACCACTGATGGTGTTTGTCTATGACTGTTACATTAATAATCACCACTGATGGTGTCTGTCTGTGACTGTTGCATTAATGATCACCACTGATGGTGTTTGTCTATGACTGTTACATTAATGATCACCACTGATGGTGTCTGTCTATGACTGCTACTATAATGATCACCACTGATGGTGTCTGTCTATGACTGTTACATCAATGATCACCACTGATGGTGTCTGTCAATGACTGTTACATAAATGATCACCACTGATGGTGTTTCGTCAATGGCTGTTACATAAATGATCACCACTGATGGTGTCTGTCTATGACCGTTACATTAATGATCACCACTGATGGTGTCTGTCAATGACTGTTACATAAATGGTCACCACTGATGGTGTCTGTCAATGACTGTTACATTAATGATCACCACTGGTGGTGTCTGTCAACGACTGTTACAGTAATGATCACCACTGGTGGTGTCTGTCAACGACTGTTACAGTAATGATCACCACTGATGGTGTCTGTCAATGACTGTTACATAAATGGTCACCACTGATGGTGTCTGTCTGTGACTGTTACATTAATGATCACCACTGATGGTGTTTGTCGATGGCTGTTACATAAATGATCACCACTGATGGTGTCTGTCTATGACTGTTACATAAATGATCACCACTGATGGTGTTTGTCTATGACTGTTACATAAATGATCACCACTGATGGTGTTTGTCAGTGTATGTTACATTTATGATCACCATTGATGGTGTTTGTCAATGGTTGTTACATAAATGATCACCACTGATGGTGTTTGTCAGTGTATGTTACATTTATGATCACCATTGATGGTGTTTGTCAATGGTTGTTACATAAATGATCACCACTGATGGTGTCTGTCTATGACTGTTACATAAATGATCACCACTGATGGTGCTTGTCAACGTATGTTACATTTATTATCACAACTTATTGTGTCTGTCGATGACTGCTACATTAATAATTTCCAACGGAGATGTTGATCAAGAAGAGTGTCTTCTAATAAATGCTTGAATTATGACTGACTGATTCAATTAAGATCACTATTAGTTTTTATCTGTAATTCTGTAAAACCTGTATAGTTTTGATCATTCATGATAGTATCGTCATGAAAAATAAGATCAGATCACCTGTACAGCTAGTTATCACTGCAGGTGTGCCTTAATTCATGTATTAGATTGCGGTCACCATAGAGAGTAGTGTCTGTAATAACTGACCAACACTAATGATGTTTGTCGAAGAAATGTCGAGATTAATCACCCGTGTTGGTGTCTGTCAATGAGTATAAAGTATATGTTCACCATTACTGGTGACTACCTCGCTGATACAATTATGTTTAACACTTATGGTGTGTGTCAATGACTTTCAATATAAGCACCGATGTTGTTGTTTGTCAACCAACATGGTCGCCGTTAATCAATGTTGCTGTCTGTCAATGATTGGTACGATCATGTAACTTGTGCTGTCTGTTGATGACTGGTACAGTTATATTAATCACCGTTACTGTCTTCAATGATCACTGGCCTGGTGTTGTCTGTCAATGATTGATACAATTATGTCCACAACCGATGTTGTCTGCCAATGAATGATTGATACAGTTACGTTCACTGCTGACGATGTCTGTCAACCGCTGTTACAGTTATGGTCAATAAATGACTGATAAATCATGTTTACCACCGATGCTGTTATTGACTGACTGGTACAATTATACTCACCACCGATGTTGTCTGTTAATAACTGGCAAAATTATGTTTACCACCGATGCTGTCTGTCAATGCCAGGTAAAGTTATGTAAATGGCTGTTATGGTACTTACTTTTGTTATCTCTCAATGCAATGACTGGTCAAGTTTTGTTCACAAGTGTTTACCACTGTTGCTGTCTGTCAAATACTGGTACAGTTAGGATAATCACTTATCTTAAACATATTTATCCTGGATTGGGAAACACGCTTAATGCTTCATAAATCCCTCTCCAGTTTAGAATTCGCGAGTGTGGCCGTGTCCCATGGAGCCTACTGTTATCGAACTCTACAAAGGGGTCTTTAACTTGCACAGGGTATTGCTCTCCCCATACACGGGACAACATTTTTGTCCCTTCCGAAGGACTAGCGTCGTTCCTTGAGACCATCCTCGCAAATGGTGTCAAGAGAGAGTCGGAAAATCGGTTCATGAAATATTCACCCCTGACGAGGATTGAACCACAAACCTTGGTGTTAGTAGCCCGATGCGTTAACCACTACACCACCAGCTCTCTGTCAAGGCTGTTTGTTAATGACGTGCAGTTATGTTTATCACTATTGCTGTCTGTCAATCATTGATACAATAATGTTGATTAATGTTGCTGTCTGTGGTAGACTTATGTTAATCACTGTTGCTGTATGTCAATGATTGGTAGACTTATGTTAATCACTGTTGCTGTCTGTGAATGACTGGTACACTCATGTTAACCACCGAAGTTGACTTTCAATGACGGTACAATTATGTTAATAACTACTGGCCTGTTGTCTGTCAATGCATTGTACAGTAATGTTTATCACTGTTGATGTTTGTCAATATCTTGTAGACTTGTGTTAATCAGTGGTGCTGTCTGTCATTGACTGGTACAGTTATGTTAATCACTATTGGTGTCTATCAGTGACTGGTACAGTTATGTTAATCACTATTGATGTCTATCAGTGATGTCTGTCAGTGACTGGTACAGTTATGTTAATTATTGTTGCTGCCTGGCAATGACTAGTACAGTTATGTTCATTTTTAAGTTATCTGTCAATTACTGGTACAGTTGTGTTAGTCAGTAACGTTGTCTGTCAATGACTGGTAAAGTAATGTTTATCACTGTTGCTGTCTGTCAATTACTAGTAAAGTTGTGTTAATCAGTTGTGCTGTCTGTCAATGACTGGTACAATTATTTTAATCACTGTTGCTGTCTGTCAATGACTGGTATAGTTTTGTTTTTACTGTTGCTGTCTGTCAATTACTGTTAGGGTTGTGTTAATCACGTCTAACAAAGACTGGTACAGTCATGTAAATTACTGTTGCTGTTTGTCAATTACTTGTAGAGTTGTGTTAATCACTCTTGCCGTCTGTCAATGATTGGCACAGTTAAGTTTACCATCGATGCCGACTGCCAATGACGGTAAAGTATTTCTGTCTGTCAATGAATTGTACAATTATGTTAATTTTTGTTGCTGTATGTCAATGACTGGTACATTTATGTTAATTATTGTTGCTGTCTTTCAATTACTGGTAGAGTTGTGTTAATCAGTGGTGTTGTCTATCAATGACTGTTACATTTATGTTAAATAATTATTGCTGCTGTCTGTCAATTACTGGTAGAGTTGTGTTAATCAGTGGTGCTGTCTATCAATGACTGGTACAGTTTTGTTAATAATAATTACTGTTGCTGTCTGTCAATTACTGGTAGGGTTGTGTTAATCCACTTGTTAATCACTGGTCACAGTGCTGTCTGTCAATGACAAGTGCAGTTATGTTAATCATTAATGCTGTCTGTCAATTACTGGTCTAGTGATGTTAATAACGGGTGCTGTCTGTCAGTGACTGGTACATTTATGTTAATCACTATTGTTGTCTGTCAGTGACTGGTACAGTTATGTTAATTATTGTTGCTGTCTGTCAATGACTGGTACAGTTATGTTAATTTTTTGTTGCTGTATGTCAATGACTGTTTGTCAGTGACTGGATGGTATTTGTAAATGACAGATGATATTGTTTTCACCACACAAAATGTTGATTAATGACTGATTCAATTATGATCAAAGCTGATGGTGTTTGTCAATGTCTGATTCTATTTGATAGCCGAAGATGATCTGTCAATAAACAATACAAATATAAGCACCATTATTGGTTACAGTCCCTCCGGTGCTAGTATATTTATGTTCACCGGTGAGAATTGTCTGTTCATGAGGCATGACTGGTTTATCTCATTATTTTCTATTAAAACATAACCTCACAAGTATCGGTCAGTTGAACATAATTAAACCAGTCATGCCTCCAGACAGACACCGTTACCGGTGAACATGAGGTAATAAATTAAACACTTTCATGCCTCGTGAACTATCCAATGATACTGGAAATTACTTAATTTTCACTGGCAATTACTTACTAAATGATACATTGGAATAAAAATTACAACAAAGTTCATCGCAATATAAATTTGCTTCATACGCCTGGTGCGCGTTTTTTGTCTATTAAAGACTCATCAGAGGCACTAGCTCTAGTCGAATGAATAAAATAATAAACAAGCATAATGAAACAAAACAAACAAGGAAACAGACATTTATTGGTCGAATTGGCAAAGGAAATTGGTATTATTGGACTATATAGGCTAGTCCGGAACAGTTTCTTTACTTATTAAAGGATTGGAATAAAATTTGGATAGAATTTTAAGTCTCATCTAATTAAGTATTTTCGCTATCAAAATATACAGAGAAGTAACTTACATTTTTATAAATATTGATAACGCAAAACATCTTATCTAATTCTTTCAATTTATAATGACCTTCTCGGACTAAAAAATTAAACCCTCCCCGGAATTATATATACTCACTGTGCATGCATGTATATTGGAAATCAATTGTACCCAAACTTCTCTTAATCAGAAAATCGTAAAAAATACAGTTATCGAGTTGAATTTTTCACTGAATGTCAAGTGAATTATGCATATCCTTTTGTTTTGTTTTGTAAAAATCTAAAAATTGTTGAATTCCAACACGTGAATTCCAATTTCTGAGATTTAAAAAATCACGTTTTTACCCCAAAAATGAAAAATCTAAATTTTCACCCAAAATTTAAGCTGTTAACTTAATTTTCACCACGTTAAACTGAGGGAGAAACGTTTCTGTTGAAAATCAACTGAGAAAACTTAATTTCAAAAATGTGTGTTGTTTTTTTAAGTGTGATTTTGTGAATTCCAAATTGACGTACACTACCTGATTTCAAACTGCAAACAAAACATCTCTTAGGCGCCTAAAAGGTATTTTACAATATTTTTTTTTTGATAAAATGTATCAATTATTAAATAAAATGTTGAATTTGTGATTTTTCAATGTGATGCACATTTTCTTTTTTCCATTAGTATGGCCTCCCCCCCACATCAAAAACAAATTTTAAATTTTAAACATAATATAAAATGTGACCAGAGACAGTAAACTAATTGTAAGTTCTCTGCTGACATTCAAAGACTGTTGTTAAGTTTTGGACAATTTTAATGAGGCTTGTTTAGGGTATATTGGGATATGGGATATTCACACAATTTTTTCATGGGATACGGGATATTTGAGGCAAAACTTACTGGGATATGGGATATTTAAGTCCATTTTATTTACAGGGATATGGGATATTTAAGTCCATTACAGGGATATGGGATACTGGAAAAACACTTTTTGGGATATGGGATATTTGATGAAAAATTTACGGGGATATGGGATATTGGTACCCCCCCCCCCCTAAACAAGCCCCTTTAATTTAAAGGTCTAATTATTGAAAAAATACTGTGGACCTCTTGTTTACCTTCTATATTCTCATGATTTCTCGCACTTGTTTCCAATCGAAATCAATAGTCACGTGACAGGTACGAGATTAACTCCATGCCGATGGCCGAGAAAGAAAGAAGGAAAACATCCGAGTTATTTTGACACAGGGTAAAAACACTGCAGATTTATTTCTAACTAGATAGCTTCCAAACAGAACAATATTACCCAAGTATCTGTTAAATACAATTAGTGTATCACCAATCCCTTTATGTAAAAAAGAAACAGAGTAATAGACAATTCGAGTCTGATATTTTGACAGTTCGCATCGGCAAAATTTCGCGGAAAAAGAGGAAATAGATGAGTTTGCAGATTTTACATTTAAATGTATTTGCAATATAAATTTACATATATCAACTATTTTGACAGCCGTTTATAAACTGAAGAAGAATGGTTTGTTTAGGATATATTAAGGAAGTCAAACATCAATAATAATGTGTCTACCACAAATTATTTGTGTTTATGATCCTATTGCATATTCCTATGATTATGCTGGTCACAGAGTACAGAAGATCTGACCATACAATTATCATTGTTAATGTTAATTTAATTATTTGACGTAAAGATTTAATTTAGAACCTGATATTAAACGGACTGGCTACGATTACTTGCTACGAATAACAATAAGATTTTTTATTGTTATTCGCGTGACTAAAATGGGCGTTTTCCGGATACGGCACCTTTTCAGTCCCGAATCTCACGAGTAACAATAAAATAAAATTAGGATTACTCATCTTATTGTTACTCGAAAGGAAGAAGGAATTTAATACAAAAGATACAAAAAGTTTTTTTGTGGCAGGATTCATTTTCTGCAAACTGTAACAATGCTTACCTACTCACTGGTAACAGCACAGTGGGCTGTAATGGCCGTAGTTGTTGACGAAGGCAGGGTCCGATACTGGAACGTCTGCTGCATCTGAGGAAGGCGTCTACAACTGGTGCATCCTTGGTACTTCCGGTACTCATCAGTCGTCATCCAGGTGAACACAAACCACTAAACTCCTCCCTGTTTCATCTCAAAGGACCCCTGGATGGTAGTCGAGCTAGCAATCCGTCGTCTGGGCGGGTCTGGATACCATGGATCGATGAAATCGGTTGGATAGTTTTCTGTACAGGATGGCTGGGACCAGAGTTTGTAGCCCAGTTCTAGTGGTGGTCACCCGGTAGGGTTTCTCCGGAGACAAGATGCTGCCTCCGCTAGACTAAGAACTGGAGCTCATCACAACAGTTGCATTGCAATTCTACCCAGAGAAAGCTTTCCCATTTACATACCCCAGACAGAGGGTCTCCAGCTGATCCCAGGTTGACAAGCTGGAGACACACTCCATGTTTCCCATTTCATTACCCCATTCCTTATACAAAGTAATTCCCCACACAGAGGACCTCCGAGACAAGGAGCCGCTTAGTAACCCCTTTTAACCTACAGGCCACACACATGACATCTCCAAGGTCACATGGACAAGCCACAAACTGGAGACATGCCCATAAACATGCCTGTTACCCCTCCCTTCCTACACAGGACACCTCCCGGTACTTCATGGACAAGCCACAGACCGGAGACATCCCAATGTACCTCCTGCTTCTCCCCTTCTAACTAACTGAAACTAAGCCAGCTATAACTTCCCCTCCCCTGTCAGTGATTCTATGCAACAGGCACAGCCGGAGCACTGCCAGGATCCCAACAAAACCCTGACAGACTCCCACAAATGGCTACTCCTTGTAGGAAGTACCACTGTTTGTTATGGACCCATTCTTCTTTCCCACAAGTACACCATTCTTCTAACGTCTTTCCCTCTACAATTGTCCATTTCACACTCCCTCTCCCACCATTGTTGTCTCGAACTGACCTGATTTTGCCAGTTTTTGAAGGTCCAATAATGGACCCAACCCTCCTTATGAGTTCCCCTAGTCCTTTCACCACCACTAGTAATCATCCCCTGTGTGGAATCTAACAGCTTTATTTCCAACTTTAAGACCATCCCCAAGGTCCTGCTGGTCTGACCCTGAGAACCCTCTGGCTCTGAAGACTTATTGCCCATAGCGCTGGAGAGACCTGAGGTAGGCAGTGTGGAATCGGACTTGACTTCATTGTCTACTGTGGCCTTGTCCTTTACCATATAGGGATTGTCCTCCTCACTAGATGGTTGTGCACAACACAGCTTACTACTCCTGATCCCCCTCAGTCCTACATCCCCTGCAAGTCCCACTCATTTGGCTGGTCTGCAGACCTCCTCCTACCAATGAGACCCTGGGTGTTTTCATCTACTTGGGGCGTGCTCGGGTCCCTTGAGTCGCCCCCTTGCAGTTTAAAGTCTCATTTTTAGCTTTGGAAGTCCCCTGCTTAACAACACATTTTGTTAGAAGTCCCCTTAGAACACATTTTGCTAGAGTCCCCAATTTTCCCACAAGGATGCCGATCTTCCCCTTTTGGCACCGAACGTTGCATTAACACCCTGATATCCCGAATCCCATCCAAGATTTTGTCCATCTTTGACTGGAGACAATCTAGTCTCGCCCTCAAATTATCTCTCCCCCGTTTTCCTACTGACTCCTCTTCCACTGTGTTCTTTTTCCCAACAGCCCATATTTTGGTCTCTGTTCCTAACCTTGTTCCATTAACTTTGACGTCTGCCCATAGATGGCCAAGTGGTTGTGCTGGTGCCACTTTACTGCATCTAATGCCGCCTCAATAGTTTTTGGGCAGGCATTAGAAACATAACTACCTGCCTCCCTGTCGAACACACCCTGACAAAATTTTACCACTGCTCGTTGGTCAATGTAGGACTCCGGTAAGTCTAGGAAAGCCATGTTAGCTAGGGAGAGCACCCTGTCAGCCCAGTCTTTCAGTGACTCGTCCGGAGTCTGACACATATTACTGAACTCCAACTGAGCAGTTTCGGGTAAGTCTTTGAAGCCAAACCTTTTTTCAAGTAAGCTTATAGTCTCCCGATAAGATAGGCTTGGGTTTCTATTGTCTTGGAGAGCATAAAAGTCGCTAGCCCTGCCCTCCAAGCACCAGCACAACTGATCTTGGCATTGATTCATAGCCCAGCCACTAGCTGCCGCAAGTCTCGAAAATTTTGCATAGAAGGCTTTCCAGCTAGTGTTGCCGTCGAATTTCAAAGACTTGGGCAAATAAACAGTTGGATTGTAACCACTGTGACCCTTATTCCTGTTTGGGTACCCCAGTCATCAACCTTCTTGTCCTTGCCCTCGGACCAACTGAAGATACACAGCTGATCCTCTTTTTCCCATGCATTTGGGTACCTTGCTCCCCGACTGTTGTCAACCTCGGGTAATGCATGCCCACGTCTTTGCCTGACCCCTGTTTCCCTGACTCCCAGACGTCCATCGTACCCTGTTGTTGAGTGGCCGGTTGTATTGACCCCTTCCCCTCGGTCCTCATGATCAGTATCCCCGTGTACACCCGCATTTCGTAGGGGGGCCATCCCGTATGGTACCTCTGTCACCGTCAACGAACCTTCGGTCGGACCACACCGCTAATCTAGGTCGTTCCTCGTTTGTGACTTGTCTGCTTTGTACTGGAGCCGATGTCCGTGTTTCCCACTCTTTGACCCGCCCCCTTGGGATAGATTTGCCTGCGAAAGGTAACTCCGGCAGTCCCATCAGACACTGTGCTGGGGCATGTGTCCTCATCTCATCCTCTTGCACCCCATTAAAGCTCAGCTCATATTCAATTCCCTTCCCGTTTTCCTGCCAAGGTGCTTGTGGTGTCCTTGGTCTCTTACCTTAAACCATCGGTCCCCCCCCTCTTACCCTGGGAGAAAAATCTAGGCACTGCAGCAATCGGGAGGTGATATTCAAGGACGGGATATCCTGCAGGTCGGCTAGTTCCAGGTCCCCCCTTTCCTCCCTTAATTCTAGAATGCTGTCTGCATTATCAAACCCAATGCCGGGGACGGACATCAGCTCCTGGGTCGAACAAAAGTTGACCAGCACACGCATCATGAATTACCCCGATGATTGTGGGTTGTGTGTAAATGCTGTTTTTTTATGTTGTCTAAATCTCAATTTGTGTGACTTGTTGTACTTCCAAAAAATAATAAAGTATGATGTGAAATTTTTGATTGTTTTCTATATGTGTAGGTGCCCGTTTTCCCCTTTTTTTGGGGTGGACAAATTTTTACACTGTCCACCCTTTACTGTTCTTTTCTCTATTCCCTCTTCTTAATCAGTGATGTTTTGACTGCTAAAATAATTTGTTTTTGTTTTTCGTTTGTTTGAAACAAAATGTGTTGACTGTTGTTGTTTACAATCACAACACAGAATCTGATTGGTCAACACCACGTGATCTGACATGGAGCTAATTCCCCTTGGCGACAATGTGGGGTTCACACGTGCTCTGACAAGGAGGTTATTCCCCCTAAACGAAAATGAAAAAATATGAAAAATCCCAAAACTTTGACTGTAAACCCTGCTTGCCCACTCTCCCCTTTACCCTGAAATTTCCAAAAGACCAACCTTATTCCCAACAAGCGTCGATCTCAGCAAATTTCCCCTAAGAGTGCCAAGTCCTGTCTGCCAAGAATCGGTCACAGAAGGTGACCGCCTCAACCTGAAATATCTCACAAAATATGCAAGAAAACACCGCGACAGGCACTGAGAAAGTCGCAGCGCCAATGTAACAATGCTTACCTACTCACTGGTAGCAGCACAGTGGGCTGTAACGGCCGTAGTTGTTGACGGAGGCAGGGTCCGATACTGGAACGTCCAGGTACAAACCACTACAAAACTAAATTTTAGTATGATGATCCTGAAGTCAACATGTATATTTGGTCTTGTTTGTTTTTTACAGTCATTTTGAGTTGGGTACTAAAGGATGACATTAACGTTAGAAACCTTTTGGATTGAGGCGTTATAGATGTAAAGATCAGAAACCAACACCATCAATATAAAGATTTTAAAAGAAAACGTTAATATCAATAGAATGAAAAAGTACTTTGTAAACAATACTTGGTTTGTTCTCAAGAAAAGAGTGGCAGAAAAAAAAAAGACGTAGCAAAGTGGTTGTGGCAGAGGAGTGATATCGATGTCCACGTTTACTCTGCAATTGTTTGTGACGGGTGCCTGGAAGGGCACTATTTAAAGTGTCTAGGACTTAAGGCCCCACCCAAAACAACCTATTGGCTGTGCGGAAAATGTCACAAAACAACATGAATGAAATTATTAATATTGTACAATAATGTCAGTCTAGGGGGTCCTGATCACGAATCACAAAGAATAAAAAATGAAAATATCGAAACACGGAAATATGGCTAAATTTTTGTTCACGGATTAAAGTTTGACTGTGTATTACTGTAAAGCATGCCTAAAACAAATCACGACAAAATACTTTGCTGAGAACGGTTCACGTGCAATATCCAATCACGATGCACTGAAAAATATTTCAACAAATCACAATTCACGGAAAATAAAAATTGCCATTAACGGAGAACGAAAAAAACCCATCGGCCCCCTCAGTCTATATTATTCGTTTTGGTTACTTAAATGTCCAAAATAAACTCAATCATATTTCTGTGATGTTTTTATTTTATTTCCTTTTGCGAGTTACAATAAGGCGAGTAATCCTAATTTTATTTTTTATTGTTACTCTTGAGATTCCGGACTGAAAAGGTGCAGTATATCCAGAAACCGTTTCCGTTTTAGTCACGCGAGTAACAATAAAAAATCTTATTGTTACTCGTAGCGAGTAATCGTAGCCTCGGCCGATATTCAAACCTGAGAAAATTATAACTAAAGAGATATGAATCAGCCTTTTAAACATAAGAAATTGGCTAAAATAACAGTGTCGTCGCTGTGAAAAATGCGAGTAAACTTGGGCGTGGAAAAAAGAACTTGTTACTATTTTGATATTGTTAGATAGCTGAATCTTTCAGGAATGGTATGGTTTAATTTTTTATCAGCTTTACTTTTTATTTAATTTTTATAAAACAAAAACTAGACCATGGTAACTGGTTAAAAATGCAAATCCTCGCAATTTGATTGAAATCGGTCACAATTAACAAATTTTAACAGGAAATTATGTAACCTTTAACAGGCAATTACTCGTCTCAATTTCATCTAATTGTTGTAAAAATTTTATTTGTTTATTCTGCCACTTTTCTGCTATTTAAGGGTACTAGATTAGAAAGTAATTTATGAATATTAAAATATTTTTTTTAAGTTTTCCAAGAGAGGCTTTTTTAAGCATGTCTAGGTAAATAATTCGTTATTTTAAACTGACGACTTTAAACAGTATTTTTAAAAAAATTCCTCATCAAAATTAGCCTATCGCATGCAGCAGGATTTCCTCTTTCCAATGATATGAATATTATACATGTCCAATTTATGATAAAAAGTGTTTACCCTCGAACAATAACACCATGTTTCAACAGACAATCTGAAGACAATATTGCCAGTGTACAAAATACTGTGACAACCTTGTTATTTATAACTTATTGGGAGACACAAATCTCTTTAGTTTAATTTTTAATTATCTCAGTTAAAACAGAAAAAGCAAATGAAAAAAAAACAAAAAAACAAATTAATCCAGTTGAATGTGGGCACTATAATAATATCTGGGATACTGTACTGAAGAAAAAATACAATGAACAACTGTACATTTATACATAATTTTTAAAAATATATTCATAACAATTTTGTAAATAATGCTTCCAAATACTTCAACTGATTCCTAACCACTCATGCCTTTCCACATGTTACAATCTATTAACTTAATAAAATATTTCAGGAAAGAAGATGGCTGATGCCAGAAAGGCAAATTCAGAAGATGTTCCTCCTCCAGGGGGTGGATTTGACCTAGGGTCTAACACATTACCCTTGTACAATACATGGACACAGTTTAGTGGAATTCCAATGCACCATCAAGTCCCTACAGATCAAACTGGTGTATTTAATTGGGATGCACTTACACCTCCTAGTAGTCCATCATCTTATGACCCTGCACTTGAAAATGCAAACATGAATAGAGACTTTTTGACAAATATTCAAAATTTGTTATCTGTTAGTGCTAATCAGTCAAGTTTTGAACAGGAAATAAGACTACCTGAAAATCACAAAAGATCACATCTTAGTATGTCAGATGCCAGCAGAGAAGGAAAAGACATTTATACAGAATCTTTGAATAGTTGGAACTCTTTCTCTCAAAATTATGACCCTTTTGGGGTTCCAGTTTCTGATTCAAGAGCAAATAATGAAAGCCCCACCACAACAAGCACAAGCAGAAGTGAACAACACATAAACAACAACAAACTTTCCTACTCAGATGTTGCTAAAACATTGAAGAGTAAGCCAATTCAGTCCCCCAAAGAAAAAGATGATGATTCTCTAAAGAAAAAGGCTTCTGGGTCTTTTCCAGCTCCTAAACCCTTTAAACCCATTGTAAGAAAGCCATATTTCACAAGACAAGGGTCAAAGGGTCATATCAATAAACATGTAGATGATATGGAATCAAATGTCAGACCTGACTCTAAATATGGTCTAGATCATTTTGATGAGTTTGCAGTAAGTCAGGAAAAGAGAAGTGATAGTATAGAGAGTATTCCCAAAGTATTGAGTAGAAAAGGCAGCTCAAGTAGTCTGAGCAGTGGAACCAGCGGAATTGAAGAAATCCACCTCACTAAACCTGCCACAGCTTGCTTCACATCATCAAAGGCAGATTCTATAGATGACTTCAAGCTTCCACCTAAAGCTACTGAAACACAACAACCTAACAAGCCATTCTTTGATGCAAGAAGAATTTTCCAGACTAAATCTTCCAAAAAGCCCTCAACTGCTTCAAAGGGATCTACAGATCATGCTACCGTTTTAAATAATGGAAAGATTGGTCCTAAAACATCTTCTAGCACTCAGAAGAAATCAACTGACAATATTTACATAAATAATGATTTAAGTGACTCAAATAAAAGAAATAATCCTCAGCAAACTAAAGATGACAGTAAAAAACATGACAACTGTGTACAGAATGGGAAGGTGGAGAAGAAAGGGAAAGCCGAGGAATCAAGTAGTGGTGGTAGAAGAAAGAACGACAAAAGACACTTGCCTTTACAATCTCCCTTTGATCAAGAGTATATAGGTAATCAATCTGTATATATTCATGTATGTTAAAAATTTTGAACATAAATTTTAAAGTGAAAAATCAGGTTGATACACAGCTCTAGCATGATGAGATGTGTTGTGTCATCTACTATTGTACCCCTCTTTCCAAGTAAGTTTGTCATTAACTTCTTGTTTTCTGAATCGTCAATTGTGGTCGACTTAATGCAACCCTTTGTATCTCAGCAACTACCAACCACAACCTTTTGATATTTGGTTTGTAGTATCGACATGCATGTGGCATGGGGTCCCACGTCTTGGAATTCCTGTCAATTCTTTAAGTCCAGTCATTCCGAAGGTCCATCAGACATCTGACAAATCTGGTAAAAACTTGCTTGGTCCAGTAACGTACTGGAATGTTCAGTTCGAACTTTGAATCAATTTTCTCAAGACACATCTCATCTGACAGGAGTTCATGTAGGCTCGATGGGGCTACTACTTTGTACAAAAGCCAAACAGGAGATTAAATCTGATTAGCTTATATAAGCTTTTTCACAAACCAATATAGATAGATGCATCTAAATTTAAAGAGGATTCAAGTCTTTTGCTCTGAATTTTTTTGATAAACATCAATATAGTGCTGGTGAAATTGAAAGTGATTGAATACCTGTAGAACATAATCTGTATATAGTTTTACAATTTTTCAGATGAGTGGATAAATTTTCTGTTTGAGAAGTCCAAAGCATTTGTGTCTTTCATTTGGTCTAGCCTTATAACATTGTTATTACTGTTATTTGGACTAATAGCTTACCTGTAAGTTTGATATGTAGTGCATGTTTGTGGAATAATAATTACATAAATCCAGAGAAAAAGGTTATTACAATGTAGTTCAGGCTTTTTAGCTGGATTTTATGGAGTGAAAAATCAGGGATTATAAAATGGTGAATGTAAGGTTGGTGGGCAGGGAAAAAGTTTTCGTAACAGTTTTCTCAGCAACTTTTCATCAAAACCATTTGATATTCAGGGTGGGGTCCCATAACATGGGATTTGATTACAGATCTGTCGCTCACCTACATCCTGATAAATGAAATCTGGCCATTTTTGATTTTTTCTGAATTTATCCTGTATTTCTGTTAAAAGGTTAATTCAGCATTTCTGAAAAAGGTCCTACCTTTCATTGATTAAACATTTGTAACTTGTGCCAAACATGTAAAAATATCTTTATATATTGGAGGTAAGGTTAGTTTTTAATTATATTGAGTGATTTTTCAGAGTCAGTTATACAGTGCATTATGTGATATGGAGTTGGGGGAAGGTTTCCAATTTCATCACAACACGAATCCTGCACAAATATTTTAAACGTTTTATAAAAGACTCTGGATTGGACAGGAGACGGCTTGGTCTAGCAGAAAATATTATCTTACCCTCAACAGGTTTGTTGCATTTAATCATTTATTATTTATTTCCATAACTATTAGAAATGTTCAAATTCTATGATCATTTTACTCAAAAGCATGACTTAATTACAATTGAGAAGTATAGTAAAGATTGAGAGCAGGGTAGTAGTGTATTGTATTTATATGCTCCACCTCCAAAAGAGGGGAATGTAGTGTTCAATCTGGTGGTTTCTGTCTCAGATCAAGGTTTCAATCTTCATTTCTATCCAAAATCAAGGTTACCTTCAGATTTATGTCAAAGATTTATGATATCATCATGAAAGTTAATATGCATATGCACCAAGGAATGAAACAAAGAAACAAAGATAGATTATCACAAATTCATACCCACACCATTAACTTCATGGGCCAGTGATTTCAGGTTGTGATGTGGGGCATCATGCCTGACATATTCTTAATGGAAGCAAATATACATAAGGAATATATGGAATTTTGTTTTTGAGATGGATTTTATCACGGCAAGTATCAGTCAAGCCCATCAGGGCGAGCCTGATACGTAAAGCCGTGATAAAATTCATCTCAAAAACAAAATGTCTTATATTTCTTTTATCGGCAATACCGATTAATTCATGATCAACTTCTTATTTCCTAATAATTTCATTTTATGAAGAATCTATTTTAGCGTAGGCGGTGATGCGGCAATTTCATGAATGACGTTCCAAAATTTTCATTCATAAATTGAAGCGAAAGAACATGGGCGCAACGTTTATGCAAAGCAACGTCATGCACCTCCTTTAAAGTGACCTGTTATTTTTTGTATCACAGTCAATACAATTTATCTCAACCGCAAACATCAAAGGAAAATGCCGCAAATTGCCGATAAAATTGATAAAGGTAAACGTTTAAGTCTTTGTATTTTAGGCTCAGAAGCAATGCAGAGACTCTTAGCTTGTAAAGGAAAAGACCCTTACAGGTATAAATATATTTCAAAGTTTTGTTGACTTTGCCCTCTTGTTTCTTGGTGTTGTAGAATACCTGTAAAATTGCAGGATCCCACTGTCACTGATAGCTTCTTTTCTAGTGACATTGGTCAGAATTCAGCAGTAAGGGTACAAAGTTTTTTAATGTTTGATAAATGATGTTTCACTGGTTCATATGTTCACTGACCATCTTAATTTAAACTTAATTGTCATAAACAAAAATAATGTCATAGCTCTAATTAATCTTGTTAAATTGTGTGAACACATGTAGGTAAATGATTATTCCATCAATAATAAATGAATGTTTTCCTTATAGTATTTTAGGTTTACGCTGTGATTGTTCTGATGATGATATAAGGAAATACTATAGGAAACAGGCCATATTAGTTCATCCTGATAAGGTATTTTATCAATATATTTACACATAAATGAATTTAATCATTAACGTGTGTTTCACTTAAATTAATTAACAAAATTTATATTTTTAACAATATTTAAGGTAAATCATATATATTCTCTTTTTAGATCTGACAGTTCTTTATATTTTCTGAAATTTATTGGTAACATAAATGATAATCAGAAATAAATATTCTCAGCAAAAAAAAAACATTTGTGCTGTCATAATATTTCAGCTCTCTCTTGTATCAAATTAATACATATACTCTGAAGTCCATTTTTTTCTGCCAACGTTCATCTCTTTATAAGGGTCATCTAAATTAAAACTTGTACCATATTGAATTCTTTTCATCTGAAAATTCTTGTCTCTCTATAAGCATTTTAGCAATGATTTCTGAATTTTCTGACTTGTTTTACAGAACAAGCAACCTGGTGCTGAGGAAGCTTTCAAGATCTTAGGGAGGGCTTTTAAACTGATAGGATCTACAGTATGTATTTGTGCATCAATATTATTTAATAATATTTAATATCTTCTCATTTATGCTTAGTAAGCATATCAAATTTGGTAATTTAAAGGGTAAGCTTTTTGATTCCCATACAACTTCAATATTACTTTCTGTTTGGCCATTGAAAAATATCCCAGTTTTGTCACCATTTAGTAAACAGAAGCCTGATATGATGGATATTGTATCATGTCATGTTGTATCATATTTTGTGCCCACAGCTAATAAGATTTTACACATGGCATATTTATGAAAGTAGAGTTATCATAATCACAGTTCATCATTTCAGCGGATTAAATAGAAAGCTTTAATTATAAAAAAAAAATCGTTATAGAAAATTTTGGGCTGTGTGTTATGCAGTTTCTATAAATATTTGTGATCACTTAGAATTCATTTATATGAATTAGTGGGGATTGACTACTCTTTACTTGCAGCTAATGGGAAAAAGTATTTAACATGCTTTCTATCAGAAATACGATTTGATTTGATTTCAGGACCTGAGATTAAAATATGACACAGAATTTAAACAAGCTGACGAAGCTGAGGCTGCAATGGTAAGCTTAATAAGGGTATGGAATACATGTACATGACACAACATTATTGAAAACTCTGAAAGTAATTGCATTTGTCAAAAATTGTTGGCATTCTAAAGTATATCTTCTCCTTTTAACAGCTCCGTTAACCAAGATTGCCTATGTTTTCTGGTATTATATGTATGTAAATTCTACACAACTTAATGCATTGATAAGCCTTTGGTCCCGGTTAACAAAAGTATTTTCACCAATTTCTTCATTTTAAGGTGCAACTCATTGTTTTAGAGCTGTAATTGTAATCTCATTAGTGAAACTAATTAACTTGTTTTTGTAGAAGGAGTTTAATGATCTGTTGACAAAGCTGCAAGAAAAAATGCAAGAGGTATGTTTCATATACATTATCAACAAAAATATAAAATATATACTATAAATATAGTAGGTCAAATTGGCATTTTTCATGTTTTTGTGCTATGGAATGAAATTTTTTGCAGATAGAGAAAAGCTGTTGTTTGCTTAAACCTTCAGCTCAATAAGCTCCACTAAAGACATCATAGGGTCGAAGCCGTCAGATGACCTCCTCATAGGAGTTATGGCGCCTTTTCATGTTTTTGTCCTATAGAATGAAAACTATTGCAGATAGAAAAAAGCTATTGCTTGTTTTTAACGTCAGGGTATTAATTCTACAATTGAGTCAAAGTTGTTAGTTGACCCCTTTTAGAAGGTGGGCGATTAAGGCTTTTATTATATGATCACAAAAAAATTTGCTGATATGATATGGTCTGATTTGTGAATTTTTATACCCTCGCTTTAAAGAAGAGGGGGTATACTGGTTTACCTCTGTCCTCTGTCTGTAACATAACTTTCCTAACAGTTTTCTCAGCAACTACATATCACAGTGACTTGAAATTTGGTAAATGGCTTTCTTCAATTTCAAAATAAAGGTCTGTCCGATATCTACTTCCTGTTTACCTACTAAGTCAATTTTGACCATTACTGGTCAATTGTTGAAAATTTTCGTAACATTTTTCTCACTAACTATATATCACAGTGACCTGAAATTTGAAATTTGGTATATGGCTTCAGTATGGGGTCCTTTATTACAAGTATCAAAATTAGGTCTGTCCAACAGCTACTTCCTGTTTACCGACTTAGTGAATTTTCAACATTACTAGTCAATTGTTGAAAATTTTTGTAACATGTTTCTCAGCAATTACACATCACAGTGACTTGAAATTTGGTGCATTTATATGGCTTAAGTATGAGGTCTTTTATTGTGAGTATCGAAATTAGGTATATTAGATATCTACTTCTTGTTTTCCGACATAGTTCATTTTGGGGGTAGCGGGGGTATACCGAGTGAAAAGTAGCTCACAGATTCCTTGTTTGTTAAATCAATGATATTCACCTATTGTAGCATAAAAGTAACCTAGTCAGAAATTAGATTATGATTTTAGATCTCAGAACATAATACAAACATTGAAATAATGTAAATGTAACTAAACATGTACCTTATTCCATATATTTTTTCAGGCTGCCAATATGATGCGTTGTGATAACTGTGGCGGGAAACATCGTAGGGTTTTTATAGACCGGCCATGGTATAGTGCTAGATTTTGTAAGAGATGTAATGTCCGACATTCTGCCAAAGAGGTAAGAATACCTTGTGTTATTAAGATAATTTGATGTCTTGTAATTGATAAAATAGAAGATTATGAGATTCTGCCAAAGAGTTTGGCATACCTTGTGTTATTTAGATTAAGATAATTTGATGTCTTGTAATTGATAATTTGTTAAAAAAAGATTATGAGATTTCTATTAAGTGTACAGAACACTCCCTGTGTAAATCAGTGAAAATTAAACAAATAAAAACATTATGGAAAACAGCCAGCAACCTTGCAAAATGTCAATATCT
The DNA here is from genome assembly GCA_963971305.1 of Arcuatula senhousia. Lineage (NCBI taxonomy): Eukaryota > Metazoa > Mollusca > Bivalvia > Mytilida > Mytilidae > Arcuatula > Arcuatula senhousia. The sequence goes on along the minus strand of OZ020303.1, from coordinate 14,115,042 downwards.
TGTTATGGTCCTGATTTCATAATTATTATTTGTTCCTCAAAATTCAATGATTAATATATTTTAGGGGGATGTCTGGGCCGAGACAACAATGTTTGGATTTCTCTGGCATTACTATGCATGCATGGAAGGAAAAATATATGATATCACTGAATGGGTGGCTTGTAAAGTAAGTCCTTCAGAATAGCTAGTTATTTTAAGTTTATTTTTTTCTCTCGCCTGTTATGAATAGTTGCGGAAGGCGAGACATAGGTATTACTTTCCGGTGGCGTCAAACTTTTTTTAAGACTTTTGTGGACAATGCATTTCTTGAAAAGTATTATAGCTTGGCATCTGATATTCGGTATACAGACAGTTCAGGTTATGGTCTACAAAACTGTTACCATGCCCTGTGATCCTGACCCCATTTTCACGCTCTGGTGACTCTGTGAACTTGGTCTTTTTTATGGCTGTAAACATCTTTGTATGACTTTTGTGGGAAAAGAATTTCTTTTAAAAAGTATAATAGCAAGGCATCTGATCTTTAGGATATTGATGAATTAAATTGGGGTATTTAGGTCGTCATCATGTCATCTGACCTTGACCTCATTTCTACACTAAATGACTGTTGATATTGTTTATTCAGTCTTTTATGTTAAGTCTGTTTCTCAATGACAACATGTATAATATCTAGAATCATTTTGGTTGGTCCGCAGGAAAATGTTGAGAATAAATAGTCGAAAACTAGGTATTCCGATGGTGCCAGCAGGCGAGACATACTTGAGTGTTAACTCTTGTTTACACATTAGTGGGCTGTATGACTAAGTGATCTTGACCACTAGGTTATGAGTTTGATTCCAAGTTTGTACATTACATAAATTAGTATGGCATTGGGAATGTTTTTTCTGTATCTAGCAAAGGAGAGTGATTTTCATCTTACACTCTATTTCTTTATTCAATTAAGCTAATTGCTCTGTGTAACCCTTGTGTATTAAAAAGACTGTTTTCAAATCAAATTTTATGTCAATAATTTCTTTCATGCTTATCTTGATTTATTACATATTTGTAGATGGCAACAATACTGAAAATTTTCTAATGTCCATTCATGTTAAATAATTATGATCTGTCATTTTTGTCCCCTGCTGCAACGCGGAGCGGGGACATAGAAATGCCGGGCGTCCTTCCGTCCATCCGTCCGTCTGTCACACTTTTTGTAAGCGCTCTCAAGGCTACAAATTTTGTTGGATTTTCATGAAATTTATTCCAAATGTTTATATCACTAATACCTTGGACAAGTTCGAAAATCAGCATTTTTCGATAATTTTTGTAGGAGTTATGGGACTTTGACCATAATAAGGACTGGTTTTTTTTGCTAAACAGACCTTGTAAGCGCTCTCATCCCTACAGATGTTGACAGATTTTCATGAAATTGATACCAAATGTTTATATCACTAATACCTTGGTCAAGTTCGACAATCAGCATTTTTCGATAATTTTTGTAGGAGTAAGGGGACTTTGACCATAAAAACAACTGTTTTTTTTTGTAAAACAGACCTTGTAAGCACTCTCATCCCAACAGATGTTGACGGATTTTCTTGAAATTTATACCAAATGTTTAAACCACTAATACCTTGGTCAAGTTCGATAATCGGCATTTTGATGCCCCCGCGACGACATGTCGGGGGGCATTAAGTTTTACTCATGTCCGTCCGTCTGTCCGGACGTCCGTACGAATTTCTGTCAAGCTTTTCTCAGGAACCATATATGGGAATGATTTGAAACTTGGTAGGATGGTTGAGTATGACAAACTGTATGTCCTTAGCAATTTTCAGACCTGAATTCTATTTCCTGTTTGGGGCCAGCGGGGGCATCCGTGTCCCATGGACACATTCTTTCTTTATTTGATAATTTTTGTAGGAGTTAGGGGACTTTGACCATAAAAACGACTGTGTTTTTTGCAAAACAGACCTTGTAAGCGCTCTCATCCTTACAGATGTTGACGGATTTTCATGAAATTTATACCAAATGTTTATATCACTAATACCTTGGTCAAGTTCGATAGTCAGCATTTTTTGATAATTTTTGTAGGAGTTAGGGGACTTTGACCATAAAAACGACTCTGTTTTTTTTGCTAAACAGACCTTGTAAGCGCTCTCATCCCTACAGATGTTGAGGGACTTTCATGAAATTTATACCAAATGTTTAAACCACTAATACCTTTTTAAAAAGTTTAAAAATCAGATGTGTTCGATATTTTTTGCTTCACCGGCGGGGGACCCTGGAATTCCATTCTTGTACCTTAAATAAATTACATTTAAATTTTATCCAATTATTACTCTTGTTTAAGTTTTTTCAAAATGTTTTATTTTTATAGTTAAGAATTGTGTATTTCTTATTGTAGAAGGATTTCTTCAAACATATGCAGGCTAGTGCTCACCATGTGTTCTATAGAATAGCCACAGAAGGGAACAGAGGTGGTGGTGGACAACAGGGCAGGACAGGGTTAGTCATAGAATATTCTACTGTGGATTCATTTATTTTTGTGGTTTGATGAATAAGGATCAATTGATAGTTCTAATCTCTGTAGCAAACAGATCAATGTTAAATTTCCTTTTTGTGGGGTATTTAATTTCATGGTCAATGCACCCCCCAAAAAACTCACAAAAATTGATATTCATGAAAAAAATGAACCACAGTATCTAATAACTTCTAAATGAGATTAACTAATTGCCCACAATATTGCATCCTTAACAGTTCCTTTTGTTACTTATAATGATGGAAAACAAAAATCAACCTCTGCAAACATAATTTGAAAAAGATTTGAATTGTGTACAAGAAAAGAAAGTTAACATTGGTAGTATGTTAAACTTAATCTTAAAGTGCACGTACCTTTTCAACAATAATAAAGTAGTTCAAGGTAAAAAACTTAATATTTTATGGTCAGCTGATTTAAATGCCCTGCTTACAGATGGAGAAGTTATATATAGTGGTTTGGTGCATGTGTCCATTTCATGTATGGTTTACCTTGAGGTCTGAGTTACTTTCCATTATGAAAGAGTAATATCATCCTGAAATATTACATCAAGATATATTAGAGTATGAACATATCATGAAATGATAGTCTCCCATCAACAAAATTGATGCAATGAATTGTTCCATGTTTTACAGGGAAGCTGATTTAGAAGATTTCATCAACAATCTTTTCCAACAAGCAATGCAACCTGATGGTAACAACCAATGGCAGCCCCCTCAGCCACCAACCCAGTCTACTTCAGCCACTGGAAAGAAAACAAGGAGGAGAAAAAAGAAACATTAATATATTACTGTGCCCCATCCATGTGACATTTGTTTTACAATTGTAGCTTACTTGTAAACATGTGTAACAATCTGACTATTTGCTATTATCATGGGTTAATTTTTTAACCTTGATGGATGTATTTTATTTTTGAAAAATTAAATTGCATATTTTTTGTAGACTTTAGAATGGCAATGAAGCTTTTAATAATAGTTATTTCTTGTGAAAGGGGGATATAAATTTATTTTTGTAACTGTAAATCAGATATATTTATTCTATGAATTTAACCCCAAAAAAATTCTTGTGAATCTTGGCAAGTGAAACTGTGTAAAACTAATTTTGATTTCAGTTGTACTCGTATTTAAAATCCTAGTTATAAAATCATGAATGTCCAGACGCAGGTGGGGAAATTATTTTCCTAAAAAATTCTTAGCAACTATATTTCATCACAATACAGTGGATTCTACTTTATTGACTAACTTTTATTAGAATAATCCTCTTAATTGACTAAGATTTTAAAACACCAAACCCTTTCCTATACTTTCAATGCTAAAAATTTCATTTAATTGTATTTAAAATCTGAGAAAAAGTTCAAAATTCCTGTTAATTGACTTTACTAAAAAATTTCAAAAATCACCATGAAACCTGTCAAACATGTTTTCTTAACAAGGTCTTTGAAGTTTGTTTGATAAAAGTTATCAAAACATGTTTTAACAACCTTCAATTATGTCACATTTGTTTTTACAAGCATAAGGATACAATAAAAGTGTCACCTGACTGTTCTTATTACTCAAAACATTTGATAATTAGACAAAATTATATAAATTCTTTGTATTTTCTGTTTAAAATTGACATTTCACTTTATGGGGTCTTTTGGTTAATTGCATGAATTTCTCTGACAAATTGGTTATGCTAATAAGAGGAATCCACTGTATCTTGATATATGGTTTGCAGAATCAGCATGGTGTCCTGGATTTAGATTTTAGGTCTGTTTCTCACCATCTGTTTAACGAAATTCATCCTTTTTTGACTTTGATAAGAGTTTTAAATTCTGTCTTAGAAATATAGCAAAATTTCAATGTTATAGATTTTAAGTAGACCATCTAAAAAGTGAACTCTTTTCACTTGATATTTGTGATGTGCTCATTTATTTACCCATTAATGGTGACCTAAGTTCATTAATCTTTGCATTTCAATCTGAATAACACTTTAAAACTTGTACAAAATATTTTTCTATGAAAGGCTTTTCTAAGTTGTGTATGCTGTTTCTCTTTTCTGTTGATGTTCTCCTCTCCATTCCTTTTGAATGTGTATTCATGTCAACATATTTTTATAGTGTTTTGTTTGAAAAGTTTCAAGTCTGTCTGTCTGTATTCTGATGTCCAAAAAAAAAAAATTAAAACATTATTAGTACAGCCTAGAGTATCTAATATATTATTTGCCATTTGGTATTTAGCTTAGCATGTTGAAATATAGTCATGCATTTATATTCCCATTTCCTTTGCACTGAAATCTAATTTAAACATGTACTTCCATTTACCGGTCTCAAAATGGATTAAGATTGCACATGCATATTTTAATTTTTAGCTCACCTGGACCGAAGGTCCATGTGAGCTATTACCATCACTTGGCGTCCGTCGTCGTCGTCGTCGTCTGTCGTCGTCTGTCGTCGTCGTCGTCGTCTGTTAACAATTTTTCAAAAATCTTCTCCTCTGAAACTACCAAACAGAATTTAATGAAACTTGGTATGAATGATCCTTAGGGTGTCCTGCACCAAACTTGTGTTTTGATTTTTGATCCATTAAAAAACATGGCCGCCGTTACTAAAAATAGACTAGGGGGGTCAGACTACTGTTTTTTGCTTATAAATCAAAAAGTATAAGAGATAGAGGAAATCTGAGGCACGCTACTGATTCAGCATCAAAAGCTCTACAAAAGTCTCCATTTGGACAAAGTTGTCAGATGACCCCTTATAGGGGTTACGGCCCCTTGAAGGTGAAAAATAGCATTTTTTCATGTTTTTGGCCTACAGAATGAAAACTATTGCAGATAGAGATTAGCTCTTGCTTGCTTAAATGTTCAGCTCATTTAACTCTACAAAAGTCTCTATAGGGTCGAAGTTGTCAGATGACCCCTTATAGGGGTTACGGCCCCTTAAAGGTGAAAAATAGCCATTTTTCATGTTTTTGGCCTACAGAATGAAAACTATTGCAGATAGTGATTAGCTGTTGCTTGCTTAAATGTTAAGCTCATTTAGCTCTACAAAAGTCTCCATAGGGTCGAAGTTGTCAGACAACCCCTTATAGGGGTTACGGCCCCTGAAAAATAGCGTTTTTTCATGTTTTTGTCCTACAGAATGAAAACTATTGCACATAGAGATTAGCTGTTGCTTACTTAAATGTTCAGCTCATTTAGCTCTACAAAATTCTCCATAGGGTCGAAGTTGTCAGATGACCCCTTATAGGGGTTACGGCCCCTGAAAAATAGCGATTTTTCATGTTTTTGGCCTACAGAATGAAAACTATTGCAGATAGAGATTAGCTGTTGCTTGCTTAAATATTCAGCTCATTTAGCTCTACAAAATTTTCCATAGGGTCGAAGTTGTCAGATGACCCCTTATAGGGGTTACAGCCCCTGAAAAATAGCAATTTTTCATGTTTTTGGCCTACAGAATGAAAACTATTGCAGATAGAGATTAGCTGTTGCTTGCTTAAATGTTCAGCTAATTTAGCTTTACAAAATTCTCCATAGGGTCGAAGTTGTCAGATGACCCCTTACAGGGATTACGGCCCCTGAAAAATAGCGATTTTTCATGTTTTTGTCCTACAAAATGAAAACTATTGCAGATAGAGATTAGCTGTTGCTTGCTTAAATGTTCAGCTCATTTAGCTCTACAAAATTCTCCATAGGGTCGAAGTTGTCAGATGACCCCTTATAGGGGTTACGGCCCCTGAAAAATAAAGATTTTTAATGTTTTTGGCCTACAGAATGAAAACTATTGCAGAAAGAAGATTAGCTGTTGCTTGCTTAAATGTTCAGCTCATTTAGCTCTACGAAAGTCTCCATAGGGTCGAAGTTGTCAGATGACCCCTTATAGGGGTTACGGCCCCTGAAAAATAGCGTTTTTTTATGTTTTTGGCCTACAGAATGAAAACTGTTGCACATAGAGATAAGCTGTTGCTTGCTTAAATGTTCAGCTCATTTAGCTCTACAAAATTCTCCATAGGGTCGAAGTTGTCAGATGACCCCTTACAGGGGTTATGGCCCCTTATAGGTGAAAAATGGTGTTTTTGGCCTATAGAATGAAAACTATTGCAGGTAGAGAAAAGCTGTTGCCTGCTTAAATGTTCAGCTCATTTAGCTCTACAAAAGTATAGGGTCAACATCAAGACCAGGTGAGCGATTCAGGCTCCTGGGAGCCTCTTGTTTCATGTACACTTTGTTACATTCATGGTTTATAAGTGTACATGTACCAATATTCATGAAAATCTGACCCATGTTCTCCTTCATTTCTTTGTACTCAAGTATTAGATTTTTATGTTCATCTTTATATTAATGTTTTGTTACCATCTCAGAATGTTTCACATTATCTTTATCTGCCATTGTATTCAATTTAGCCAATATGGATTTGTTGATTTCTCCAAACAGAGATAATTTAGATATAAACAAGATTGATGTAAAATAAGACCTTTCTTTGATTTATAATTAAATATGATGAATGTTTTTCTTCATATTGATTATGGTGTAAATGAATTTCTTGCCAGCCTCACTCAGTGCTGTAAACCTGAAAATGTTTGTGCGTCTTTTTTTTGCAGTAGGACGACTGAATTATTGTTTGCGCAGTTTTAAATTTGCGCTGTAATTTTATTGCACATATACTACAATAGAAGACAAAATTGTGTCATTTAATTTTTGCGCTAGCAATCTCAACATGAAAATAGCGAAAATTTCCCGGTATACAGTATTTCCTCCTTGATCCATACTTACTTAGTCCTCTTAACGTAGGGAGCTCATAAGGCCTGTACTAAGGACTTCCTTATATTACTATAGATTTAACTTGTTATACAGACTTGCCTGTATAATAAAAGATATTTTGTTTTGTACATCTTCAATTTCTCCATCATGTCTACCTTGTTTTGTTTTTGAAATTTTCTATTTTGTTATGACCTTTTTTAAAGAATTGGTATTCATTTTACTGTGTTTAATAGCTCTGATGTTCTTTACTGTAGTAAACCATTGTGTGGTTATGGTTTATTGCACAGAATTTCTGTTGAAAATCTGATTGACAATATACAGATCCTGGTTGTAAAATAAATCTTGTTCAAATGACTGTTAGGATAATCTGAATTGACTATCTTAAATTGAAAAAAACAAAACAAACAAACATCTTTATTTTTTTCATGATGGGCAGATGAACAAATCCAAAGAGGTGATTTCCTGTTGTAACTTGTGGTTTGGGGCACATTGGTTTGAAGCTAACAATATTTGTATATCTGATTTTATAATTGTTTACATCTCATCTCGTTCATTAATATGTGTCTACCAATGGAATTGACACTTGCTGTGTAATTAAATGAAATGACTTATATTTTTGTTGTATAGACATGTATGTATAACAGACACATTTTGCCAGATGAATCAGCATTTTGCATATCATGTTCTAGGTTTAATAAATTTATTTAAAAGTACAATGAGTATTTTATTTTTAACATTCCTGTTCATAATTCTGAGTACATTTCATAAGTTTCCAAGTGTTATCCTAAAAAAAGATTTTTTTCCTGAGATTGTTAAAAACTAGAATGCTAGCCAAACGATCTTACCCATGCTCTGATAAATAAAAATCAACAAATAAAACAAAAATTGAAAATAAATATCAGCTAAAAGGTGTGGCAAATATAGCAACATTTTCTGGGGTTAGTTGTTCTTCAATGTACACTTTCATGTAACTATTCAATCCTTGGTCCTTGAGGTATTGTAATCTTCCATAATCTATGAGTCTTTTACACTTTCTTCCTACTTCCTCCCTTTCTGCTACTGACATATTCAGGTCAGTCCTGAAAATGAAAAAAAAGTGTTTCTATTGAACATGAATAAACAAAGAACAAAAGTTAACAGTTAAGTTCACCTGGTCCTAAGGGCCTCTTATTATATGGGGTCATCTGACAATTTTAACCCCATCAGTGACTTTTGTAGAGCTTAAAATAAGCCGAAGGTTTAAAACAAGTAACAGCTTTTCTCTATCTGCAATAGTTTTCAATCTATATGACAAAAAACTGTTTTTCGCATTTAAAGAGCAATAACCCCATAAGGGGTCATCTGACAACTGAATAGAGACTTTAGTAGAGCTTAATGAGATGAAGAAATAAGCAAGCAACAGCTTTTTATACCCCCCACTTCAAAAGTGGGGGGTATATAGTGATAGGGGTGTCCGTCCTTCCGTCCGTCCTTCCGTTACACTTCAGGGTACCCATCTCTTATCCGCAACTCCTCCTAAACCCCTTAATGGATTTTCATGAAACTTGCACACAATCTTCGTGACATAATGTAGATGTGCACCTACTATTTTAAAATTTGATCAGAATGATTTTTGGGGTTTTCTATACCAAAACATGGACTTAGCCGTTCCCCTACATGGGGGTACCCATCTCTTATCCGCAACTCCTCCTAAACCCCTTGATGGATTTTCATGAAACTTACACACAATTGTTGTGACATAATGTAGATGTGCACTTACTATTTTAAAATTTGATCAGAATGGTTTTTGGGGTTTCCCATAGCAAAACATGGACTTAGCCATTCGACTACATGGGGGTACCCATCTCTTATCCGCAACTCCTCCTAAACCCCTTGGTTGGTTTTCATGAAACTTACACACGATCTTTGTGACATAATGTAGATGTGCACCTAAGTTATTTTAAAATTTGATCAGAATGATTTTTGGAGTTTCCCATAGCAAAACATGGACTTAGCCGTTCCCCTACATGGGGGTACCCATCTCTTATCCGCAACTCCTCCTAAACCCCTTGATGGATTTTCATGAAACTTACACACAATTGTTGTGACATAATATAGATGCGCACTTACAATTTTAAAATTTGATCAGAATGATTTTTGGAGTTTCCCATAGCAAAACATGGACTTAGCCATTCCCCTACATGGGGGTACCCATCTCTTTTCTGCAACTCCTCCTAAACCCCTTGATGGATTTTCATGAAACTTACACACAATTGTTGTGACATAATGTAGATGCGCACTTACTATTTGAAAGTTTGATCAGAATGATTTTGGGGTTTCCCATAGCAATACATGGACTCCGTCATTCGACTACATGGGGGTGCTTATCTCTTATCTGCAACTCCTCCTAAACCCCTTGATGGATTTTCATGAAACCTACACACAATCTTTGTGACATAATGTAGATGTGCATCTTCTATTCTAAATTTTATCTGATTAATTTTTTGGGGGGGGTGGGGGGTATTAATTTGTGAGCTGCGGCTCACAGTTTTTCTAGTCTCTAACTGCAATAGTTTTCATTCTATAGGGCAAAAACACAAACAAGCGGTCATCTGATGACTTTGACCCCATGGAGACTGTTGTAGAGCTTTTTGATTCTAAAGACCCTTAGATCCTATGGATTTTTATGGCCTGACCACGTATGTGGATCGGACATATAGTTTTACCCTTGTCCGTCTGTCCGTAACACTTTGGTTAAGTTCTTGGTTAAGGTCCATTACTCAGATACTAGATGTTGGGGGTCAACGATATTTCACCACCAGATGGGTCTTGGGTAGGGCTACACCACCCACTAGAAATTAGGTCACTGTGACCTATATTTTATGCATGAACGACTTCTGTTAAGTTCTTGGTTAAGGTCCATAACTTGGATACTAGATGTTGGGGTCAATGATATTTCACTACTAGATGTGTCTTAGGTACGGTGACACCACCCACTAGAAATTAGGTCACTGTGACCTATATTTTACGCATGAATGACTTTGGTTAAGTTCTTGGTTAAGGTCCATAACTTGGATACTAGATGTTGGGGTCAATGATATTTCACTACTAGATGTGTCTTAGGTAAGGTGACACCACCCACTAGAAATTAGGTCACTGTGACCTATATTTTACGCATGAATGACTTTAGTTAAGGTCCATATCTCAGATACTACATGTTGATGGTCAATGGTATTTCACCACTAGATGTGTCTTGGGTAACATGACACCACCCAATAAAAATTAGGTCACTGTGATCTATATTTTATGCATGAACGACTTCGGTTAAGTTCTTGGTTAAGGTCCATAACTTGGATACTACTTGTTGGGGTTCAATGATATTTCACCACTAGATGTGTCTTGGGTAAAGTGACACCATCCACTAGAAATGAGGTCACTGTGACCTATATTTTACGCATGAATGACTTTGGTTAAGTTCTTGGTTAAGGTCCATATCTTCAATACTACATGTTAGGGGTCAATAATATTTCACTTCTCGATGAGTCTTGGTACATGGCACCACCCATCAGAAATAAGGTCACCTCGACCTATATTTTACACATGAACACTTTTGATCAATTTCTTGGTAAAGGTCCATATCCCAGGTAATACAAATTGAGGGTCAATGATATTTCAAGAACGGGAGGGCCATCCAGTGGCTCATAGACACATTATCTAGTTTTATCTGTTTTGTTGTTTGGGTTTATCAGCCATTTCACTGTATAATCATATATTTTCGTGGGGATAAAATTTTGTGGTTAAGAGCATTAAGCTGAATTGGGGGGACAAATTTTTGTGGATTTTAATTTTGACTTGCACTCTTCAACTAAATATTTTAAGTATGTGGGGATTAAATTTCGTGGATTTCTTTTAACCATGAAAAAAAAAAAACGAAATTAAATCCCCCATTTCTGCTTCTAGTCAGTAAGTGATTTTACCCTATGTTCTTCTTTTAGTAACAGGGTCCTTTTAAGCTCACCTGGCAAAAGGCCATGTGAGCTATTGCCATCACTTGGCGTCCGTCGTCGTCGTCGTCGTCCGTCATCCGTCGTCGTCGTTAACTTTTCTTCAAACTTCTCCTCTGAAACGGCTGCACAGATTCAAATGGAATTTGGTCTGGTGGTACTTTAGGGTATCCCCCACAGAACTGATGTGGGGATTTTTGATTCATCGAAAAACATGGCCACCGTTGCTAAAATTAGACCAGGGGGGTCAAGATACTGTTTTTGGCTTGTAAATCAAAAAAATCTACTAAAGACTCCATTTGGTCCAAGTTGTCAGATGACCCCTTATTGGGGTTACAGCCCCTTAAAGGTGAAAAATAGCGGTTTTTTTATGTTTTTGCCCTATAGTATGAAAACTATTGCAGATAGAGAAAAGCTGTTTCTTGCTTAAATGTTCAGCTCATTTAGCTCTACAAAAGTCTCCTTAGGGTTGAAGTTGTCAGATGACCCCTTATAGGGATTACAGTCCCTGAAATAATGTTTTTTCATGTTTTTGGCCTATGGAATGAAAACTATTGCAGATAGAGAGAAGCTGTTGCTTGCTTAATTAAATGTTCAGCTAATTTAGCTGTACAAAAGTCTTCATAGGGTCGAAGTTGTCAGATGACCCCTTATAGGGGTTACGGCCCCTAAAATGATGTTTTTTCATGTTTTTGGCATACAGAAAGAAAACTATAGCAGATACAGAATAGCTGTTGCTTGCTTAAATGTTCAGTTCATTTAGCTCTACAAAAGTCTCAATAGGATCGAAGTTGTCAGATGACCCTTAATAGGGGTTACGGCCCCTAAAATAACCTTTTTCATGTTTTTGGCCTTTATATTGAAAACTATAGCAGATAGAGAAAAGCTGTTGCTTGCTTAAATGTTCAGCGCATAAAGCTCTACAAAAGTCTCCATAGGGTCGAAGTTGTCAGATGACCCCTTATAGGGGTTATGGCCCCTAAAATAATGTTTTTTTGTGTTTTTGGCCTATAGAATGAAAACTATAGTAGATAAAGAAAAACTGTTGCTTGCTTAAATGTTCAGCTCATTTAGCTCTACAAAATATAGGGTTGATATCAAGACCAGGTAAGCGATTTAGGCTCCTGGGAGCCTCTTGTTTATCGAATCATTTCAAAATAAGGATCGTTTGTTGCCAACGTCATTTATCATTGATGCAAAGTTTCAGTTTATTTGGTTCAGTGGTTTCAGAGGAGGAGATTTTTTAAATTGTTAACGGATGATGAAGGACACATAGTGATGGCATAAGCTCACATGGCCTTTGGCCAGGTGAGCTAAAAACAACATTTCTAACAAACATAGTAACTTCAAAATCCATTTTATAACAAAAGTGATGGTTAACAAAAGTATTCTGTAATGGTGAGCAATTCCTGCTTGCTGCTACAAATCCATCACATTGGCAATATTTTGTTTAGGATATGTCAGATTCTTTAAAACAAGAGGCTCCTAGGAGCCTGAATCGCTCACCTGAACTATACAGATACACATATTTTGTAGATATTATTGTGCTTAACCATATGCAATTTAAATTTCTGAATTATCTTATAAAGTTTTAAAGATAAAGGGCTTTATAAGTGCAAAATTTGGCAAAAATTAAGAAAAAGGGCAATAACTTCCACATCAGCAGTAGGATTTTTTTCAAAATTTCAGAACAGGTTGATCTTAATATGCTGATCACTTTTGATTCCTACACAATTTTGATATCTGAAACCATTTTTGAGTAATTAGCAAAACACTGCAATTTACCCCTATGTTCTATTTTAAGCCATGGCCACCATGTTTTTTGACAAATCAAAAATCTGAACGATAGAGTTGTAGCATATATGCTATTAAACAAGTGTGCCAAGTTAAGATGCAGTTGGTCTTACAGTGTCAGATAAGTTAATCTTTGAAATTCAGGGGAAAAGTACTGAAAAATGGTAAATTTTGTCGCTTTAAGGGCAATAACCCCTAAAAGACATGGTCCTGCATCTTTGACTTAATTACATGAAATGTAGATCTTGATATGCTTAATCATATGCAATTTGAATTTTTGAAATATCTTGTATAGTTTTCAAGATATAGGGCTAAAGAAGTGGAAAAAATTGAAAAAATCCAGAAAAAGGGCAATAACACCTACACCAATTGTTGGATCTTCTTGAAAATTTCAGAGCAGGTAGATATTGAGGTGCTTATCACTTTTGTCTTCCATCAGAATTTTGATATCTGTAACCATTTTTGAGTTATTAGCAAAAAACTGCAATTTACCCCTATGTTCTAATTTAGCCATGGCAGCCATATTTTTTTACTAATCAAAAACCCAAACGATAGAAATGTAGCAGATATGCTACTGAATATGCGTGCCAAGTTAAGATGCAGTTGGTCTTAAGGTGTCAGACAAGTTAATCTTTGAAATTCAGGGGAAAAGTAATGAAAAATGGTAAATTTTGACGCTTTAAGGGCCATAACTCCTAAAAGACATGGTCCTACAGCTTTGACCTAATTATAAGAAATGTAGATCTTGATATGCTTAATCATATGCAATTTAAATTTTTGAAATATCTTGTATAGTTTCAAGATATAGGGCTAAATAGATGAAAAATTTTGAAAAAATCCAGAAAAAGGGCAATAACTCCTACATCAAGTGTTGGATCTTCTTGAAAATTTCAGGGCAGGTAGATCTTGAGGTGTTGATCACCTTTACCCTTTGCCAGAATTTTGATATCTGTCACCGTTTTTGAGTTATTTGCCAAAAACTGCAATTTACCCCTATGTTCTATTTTTAGCTACAGCGGCCATGTTTTTTATGAATCAAAAATCCAAACAACAGTTTTGAAGCACCCATGCCAATAAACAACTGTACCAAGTTTGGTTGCAATTGGACTTATGGTGTCAGAGGAGTTAACGATTGAAAAAGTTAACGGACGATGGACGACGGATGACGGACGGACAGATGACGGACGCCAAGTGATGGCAATAGCTCACATGACCCTTTGGGTCAGGTGAGCTAAAAAAGATAATACAAGAACTTTAAGAAAAACTAACAGGGACAAATTCTATAGGAATCATTTGTTTAGGACGTGTCATATCCTATAAAGAAAGATAATACAATAACTCAAAGAAAAACTAACAGGGACATCAAAATCCTGTGATTGTCTGTAAGTAAAAATAACCACAAAATATTGTGTCTATTTTCTATCTCAATATGATCTCACCTTTTATGCAATAAAACCTCTGAACTCTCTCGTTCCTTCACTAAATCTTCTGATTCTGAATCTGATGAATCTTGATCATTTCCTGTAGACGAAGAACAAGCTAATTTTGAAACATCAGTTGACTGTATTTTACTAATTTCCTCTGTTCTTGTGGTTGAGTTATTATACTGATCACCCTTTGTTTCTAACTGGTTTGATTCCTGTGTAGTCCCGAGTGAAGTGTTCATTTCCTCTACTGATTTCCAACCTGTCCATGTACCTGCAGTCCAGCTGCTTAGTTTACATAAAATGCCAAAGTCTCTAGCTGATAATCCATTGGTCAGGAAGAATTTTTTGCCAACATATGGTTTCCATTGACAACGATGATGGCAGCATAAAGCTATGGAGAGTCCACCAAACTTCTCACTTGTGAAAATATAATCAGATTTATTAAAAGACTATTTATTACACCAGAACTTTATAAGCGGTGTTTTCATCATATTTTTTTTCTTACTTTTCAAATTAAATAGTATAACTCTGATTCTAAAATGCAAATAAATGCTTTCTTCTATGTCACATCATATTTAAAATTTTACTTTCTACGTGTGTTGCAAAAACATTATTGTGTTGTGAATATGATAAGGAAATTCTGATTCTTGAATTTCTATGGGAATTTATCTTCTTAAAGATCATTATGCATCAAAACCATTGTGTATATTGTTCAGAATATTCAATTCTCTGGTGTTTTGATGCCCCACCTACAAAAGTAGAAGGACAAATAGTGTTTGGATCCATATGTCAGTCCCTGCCAAAAAAGTTACTTTTCCATGTTTTGAGGTGGGGCATCATGCCTTTTAGTTTTAGTTTTGTTAGTTAGGTTTTGTTCTCAGTTGTTATAAATCAGTTATTAAGTGTTAAACTAGTGTAATTTTATACATTTGTTAACTGTACCATTTATTAGTCTTCAATCTCTTTTCTTCTGGCTCATCACGACTATTTTTAGATGAAAGTGTCTCAGTAATACAGCGAACAGCAAGGTCTAAAATAATCAAGATCACTTATAAAATTAAGGGTAAGTAAAATATTCATCTACTGAAGACTCTTCAAATATGCTGAAGTTTAAAGAAAATGGATATGTTGTGTACTAAAGTTGCAATTTTGTACATGTTATACAAATGAATTTTGAGCTAGCGGGAGTCTGAAAAGTTATTCTATTGCCATAATGAATTTCTCAGGGAAACATTAAAGTACAGAAGTTTTAAATCTGAATACCTGTAGCACTACCACACAAATGTTTCCCTACTGCCACTACTGGATTACTACTTTCTGATATTGTCTGTACTTTACCTATAAACAAAACATTTTATTATTATGTAGCAATAGATTTTAGTTTTCTCAGAATTGAGAGAAACCCTTCATTTTCAGTGCAATATCTAGCGTAAAATTTAAAGTGATTTTTTTTTCAGTCCAAAAAACATGAAAAATATGTGTATTTTACTAAAGGAAAATTGAAAAACAGTATCTTTTACATACTTCATATGTAAGCAAATTAAGGAAGAGTGAAATAGTATTTATTTGAACTGTAAGGTAAAATTTCACAACTTCATGAAATTATCTAATATTTTGCAACAACCTGAAAAGGTCTTATTATAAACTTCAAGTTGAAAAAATCACTATATGTTCTTCTTAATATGTTATGAGGCTGTCCATGCAGAAATCAGGCAAAAGCCTACAGAACCTGGCACACGAAGAATTTTATCCCACCAAATTTATTGTTTTAATGTATTGTTGGACTCATATGTAAAACAAAAAATCACCAGGATTCGTTTGAAAGCAACATGGATGACTTGTGATTCAGCCTAAAAGTTCATGAACAAAGCAACCAAATTTTGCAAACATGCAAGAGTTATCTCCCTTTTTCTACATATTTTCAATGCATTCTATATAAATTATATCTATGTTATCACCTCACTAAACCAAAAATCTGCATTTTTTGGAGGGAATGGATGTTAATCTGATTTGAAATCAATGAAAATTTTTGAAAAACAAAATTTGTCATGTGCCAGCTATTGCCTGGATTTGCTTGGACAGTCTCTTATATATTTCAAAAATTGGTTGGTTCGTGATAAAATGACTTCCATCTTATATGAAAATTACCCAGATTTAGGTGTTCAATATCAATTCTTATCCTTTCAAACTTTGGACCTTTGTCTTCCCATTTGTGAAAATTATCTGCCTAAAAATACAGTTCTAATTAGTATTGCTTTAGCAAATTTATACATTGACATATGCATATTTACATACAATAATGAATTTTTTAAAGAAAAACTATAGTATAACCAAACAAATCAAATTGAAGTATAATTTTATATGTTATGTTGGAGAAAGTTGCATTTAAATCCTATTTCAAAATTTAGGGAAAAATTATCTAATAAAAAGATTGTTTTACCAGCATAAGCATTGCCTTCCCTTAAAAGAAATCTGAGTTTGAAGGGCTATAACTTCAACATTATTTGAGGTGTGCAAGCTACATATCAAGTTTGATAACCTTAATTGAGAAGGGTCAAAGGAGTTGAACAGAAACCAGATGAAAATTCTGAACTACAACCAATTTATGGAGCAAACTCTGGTATTATGCATTAAACAAAATTTTTAAGTTCAAAGTGTCATTGCATTCACAATTTTTTTAGGATAAAATTTTCTGTTCATGTGCACAACTAGAATACTGACAATGTCAGAAAGGGCCCCGCTGCAAAAAATCTTAGTGTTTTTAAAATCATACGAACTTTGATTAATACCACTAAGGCATGTTCCATGGAATGAGTATGAAACTTCAGAGCTGTATTATTAATAGTTTTTGAGTTTTACTGTTAAAAAAGTCCATCAAAAAATCAAAAATGAAGTTTTATCCAAAAATATTTAACAGATTTGCACGAAATTTGAATATGCAAATCACGACATGCTACTTAGCAGCTGTACAAAGTTTCAGAACTGTATTATTAATAGTTTTTGAGTTTTAGTGTTCACAAAGTCCAATTCTCAAAATCTGTGATTTTTGATAAACAAGAGGCTCCCAGGAGCCTAAATCGCTCACCTGGTCTTGATGTCAACCCTATATTTTGTAGAGCTAAATGAGCTGAACATTTA
The DNA here is from genome assembly GCA_963971305.1 of Arcuatula senhousia. Classification (NCBI taxonomy): domain Eukaryota; kingdom Metazoa; phylum Mollusca; class Bivalvia; order Mytilida; family Mytilidae; genus Arcuatula; species Arcuatula senhousia. Next base: position 14,097,454 of record OZ020303.1, on the reverse strand, counting down.
AGCAAGCAACAGTTTTTCTTTATCTACTATAGTTTTCATTCTATAGACCAAAAACACAAAAAAACGTTATTTTAGGGGATGAACCCCTATAAGGGATCATCTGACAACTAATCAACCCTATGGAGACTTTTGTAGAGCTTTATGCACTGAACATTTAAGCAAGCAACAGCTTTTCTCTATCTGCTATAGTTTTCATTCTAAAGGCCAAAAACATGAAATAGGTTATTTTAGGGGCTGTAACCCCTATTAAGGGTCATCTGACAACTTCGATCTTACTGAGACTTCTGTAGAGCTAAATAAACTGAACATTTAAGCAAGCAACAGCTTTTCTCTATCTGCTATGGTTTTCATTCTATAGGCCAAAAACATGAAAAAGGTTATTTTAGGGGCCGTAACCCCTATAAGGGGTCATCTGACAACTTCAACCCTATGGAGACTATTGTAGAGCTAAATAAGCTGAACGTTTAAGCAAGCAACAACTTTTCTCTATCTGCTATAGTTTTCTTTCTATAGGCCAAAAACATGAAAAACATCATTTTAGGGGCCGTAACCCCTATAAGGGGTCATCTGACAACTTCGACCCTATGGAGACTTTTGTACAGCTAAATTAGCTGAACATTTAAGCAAGCAACAGCTTCTCTCTATCTGCAGTAGTTTTCATTCCATAGGCCAAAAACATGAAAAAACATTATTTCAGGGGCCGTAACCCCTATAAGGGGTCATCTGACAACTTCGACCCTATAGAGACTATTGTAGAGCTAAATGAGCTGAACATTTAAGCAAGAAACAGCTTTTCTCTATCTGCAATAGTTTTCATACTGTAGGGCAAAAACATGAAAAACCGCTATTTTTCACCTTTAAGGGGCTGTAACCCCTATAAGGGGTCATCTGACAACTTGGACCAGACCAAATTTGGTTTGAATCTGAACGACGACGACAACGACGACGACGACGATGACGGACGCCAAGTGATGGCAAATTTATAATAATTGGTTAATAAGCTTAAGAGGAATTAAATGCAAACGATGGTAAAAAAAAAACCAAGGGCAATAATTACTAAAAACAATGAGAATCAAATTTCCTGGCAATATGCACAACTTCATATGGTGAACCCAGTTTTATTAAATTCTGTTGATTTCTTTCTGACACTGAGGAGTTAAGCAGAATAAATTTGTGATGTCAGGACAAAAAAAAAATATGTTCCCCACTACAGCTAGTGGAATGGGAAGAACCATAAACCATGCAAATATACTGTAAGAAAATCTATGCTCCCAATTGGAATGACATGATAATCTGCATACCTTGTATCTACATGTTCCTCTGTCCACCAGTATATAATTACAATTCTTTTTATCTACTCCAGCCATCTGTATCCAATGGGACAACATTCCTACAAGTATATCAAATACATGTACACACCTATGTTAAAAACAGAACATACAACTACAAAGAAACTGTTGTAATTCCATATTGGTTTCTAAAATGAAAATCAATTAATGTAATTTTTTTCAGAACTTCTCAGATAATAACAAAGGAGTATTCTCCACAAGAAAAGGTTTATTTTATAAAGGCCTATCAATTCTAATATCTGTCTGCATATTACACAACACAATCTTGAAGTACCTGAAAGTAACACTTTATTATATGTTTTATAAATAATTGCATTTTATTATATTTTATTATTATTTTTTTAATTAAAATTTTTACCTTTGCCAGCTCCAAGTTCTACATAAGTCATGTTATCTGTGATTAACTTCATCTTATCTAAATGTCCAATTAAGGATGCCTAAAAATGATATGGGATGAATAAGTATTAGTAATTCACTTCATGTTTATTTAAAAGGAGGGCAAAGCCCAACGACTGAAATAAACTGAAGTGAATTACTGATTTATTCTCTAGCTGTTATCAGCTTTGTTTTAACTGAGAATTCGTCTGCAGGGAAAGTAATTTTATAATTCACCTCCGTGCTCAGCTGTCACTTATCTTTAAGTGTTGTATGATTGGTCAGATAGTATAATAGAAATCATTGAATATGCAAACTAGAGAATAAAGGGAGTAACTTTTCTAGTAATACAAACACTTTATTTTTTTTCTAAATTTATATTACATGTCCAATGAAGACTACTAGTCATTTTTCGTTGCAGATTTCTATTGTTTTATGGATGTATGTATTCATATGAAAATATATAAATCCTTCCAATTTCAATGTTTTCTCCTATCTAAATATTTGTTTAAGTTTATCTCTCTTTATGCATAAAAGCCAGTTTGGTCATCATTGAAAAGATCATTTCGGACAACAATTCAATTGTCTCCTTATAAATTTTCAGTTACCTGTTGTTTTCTGTGTCTGATGGCTGGTATTCCATACTGACTGTTACTTAATTCTTCCTTAAGACAAGGATGTGACAAGATTTCTGTAGATATCTGAATGTGCTCTAGAAGAAAATAAAATTATGGTCATCTAAATGTAATACATACATGTAAGCCTCCATTAAGAATATGTTACACAAAACAAGAGTTAACACTAAAGTATGTCTCGCCTGCCGGCACCATCAGAAACAATAATTCCTTCATGATATTTTGCAATTATAAGGATTTTCAGTTTCTCAAATCAAAAGGTGTTTATAGAACTTAAACATTGCTTATAAATATACAAAAAAAATAACCAGTCAAAAATTGTCAAAGTCACTCAACCGGAAAATCAAGGTCAAGGTCAAAAGATGGTGATGCAACTGTGCTTAGCTACTACTGGGGCGTATGCATACCAAGTTTCATCAACATAGGACTTATAGTTCTTGAGATATGGAGGTGCTCGCCAAACCTAACCACTGCTATTATAAGTATTGAAAATTGTCAAAGTCACTCAACCGGAAAATCAAGGTCAAGGTCGAAAGATGGTGATGCAACTGTGCTAGGCTTCTACTGGGGCATATGCATACTAAGTTTAATCGACCTAGGACCTATAGTTCTTGAAATATGGAGGTGCTCATAAAACCTTACCCAAAAAGTTACCTCCGCCGTCAGTAAAGTAACATCTATGTACCGCTCTGCTTTGCAGGCGAGACCAACAAAAACCAAACAAATATAATCAGAAAACCTGATTGCATTCATTTTTTTTCTACAAATAAAATGTCTTTAATTTCCATACCAAGTGATAAAAAGTATTTGAAGTATATAAAAGATGAAAAAGTGACCCAGTCTGCTCTATGTTGAAAGCTGCTTTCTTATTTTTCAGTTGCAGATTGTAAATAATATGTACTAAAATCTGGTTAAAATTCCTTTATCTTAAGAAAATAATTCTAAAAATCTTAAAAGAGTCATTTTGATACACAAGTGATGTATCTTACTTTCGTATAAAATGTCCACTTTCTCAATCAACTGTTTTATTTTCTCTGTTGACACATCTGCTAAAATAATCTGAAAAACAGAAGAATCATCAAGGAATATGTGCCATTTTAACAAATATAACTCATACATATAAGAGTTCACTTCAGCTAATTATTTTTTCTTGTGATTTGTTTTTGATGTCACAATATTATCAGTCGTTATAGCGTATAACTGGTAAATTTATCTATATATTTTGTCTATGTTTACAAAACGGCCATTGATAACACATAATCAAACAATCAATATTGGCACACGGGCATTTAAAATAAGTTCATTAATTAGTGCATATACCAACGTTATTAATTCATTTCTTGTTTATTAATTATAATGATATTAATATTAAGGATTAAAGGAGTCGGCTCTTCTTTTGTTCTAGAAGTAAATCATTCAATAAATAATAAACTTTTAAAATCAGCTTGTATGAATGTACACAAGGGATAATCAGAAAGCTGAGCAATCTCCATTAATAGTAATAAAGCCAAGTTATAAAAATATTCAAAATCAGACACATTAAGTTCTATTGAAGATATAAAATCACAAAAATTAAAATTAGCAAAAATAAATTTCAGAATTTTCAATCCAAACCGCAAAATATTCACACCGCAAAAATTACCGATTATACAGTATCAAGTTTGTAAAAGAAATTTTGTGCAAAAAAGTAGCTCAAGTATTTCTCTTTATACACATGTAATTTTTTTAATGGATCAGATGTCCCTTGACTGTGTATGGCAATTATTTGTGTATATGTAGTATGGAGAAGAAGAAACTTAAAGAATATGCTCTTATTTCTAGTTTGAAATCTATTAACATTAATATTAAGTTATCATGAAGTTTTGTATGCAAAACTCATTTATTTACCTTTTATTTGTTTGGTGTTAACTTTCTCTGTCCGACTATTCTATAAATTCAAGTTACAGATTAATCTTAAAATCTTTGTAATTTCATAAAGAGATTTCTTACAGGTAACTTATATGCTAAAAAAGTCCTGAATGACAATTTCCATAGCTTAATCCTTAAAAAAGAATTGATATGAAGAAAATGTCCAATTGTCTCCCCTGAATGAGATTCTCTGTTACACCTCCATGCGATTTACATTCTTCATGTAAAATTTTCATCTAATTCTATGCAGTGGTTAAGGAAAAGTTGTGCTTATAGATTATATATGTTGACAGATGGAAGGATAGACAAGGTGATTTCTAGATCCTTTGCATACTTTGTTTGCAGGGGAAATAACTTTTATTTTTCTGTCAATAACTACCTTTTCTTCCAGTTCCTCGGACTCCCCTGAATTTATTCCTGGACAGTGATAAATCTGAAGCATATACAAAGACTTTTGGTTCACAAAAACAAAAAAGAATTCAAAAAATTAACCTTTCTGCAACTTTGTCCAATTAAAAAGTTTAAAAATTGATAACAAAAATGAACCTTATTTACAATAAATATGATAAATTTTAATTTAAGAAGACTATTCTGTGTAAATTCAAATGCACCAACTTTTATATTCAAGATGAAAATAGTCTATGTTATTTAAAATGATTCTACATATCAATCATTAACACAAGGAATGTTTCACGTCTTATAGATCACTAAAGCATTACAATAATAATTTGTTCTTAAAGTAAAAAATTAGATTAACACTTACAGGTAATTCACCTTGTTGTTTTCTACACTTCTTCAAATGTTTAGACAGCTGGTCTTCATAACATGTACTAACACAAATCAAAATAACAAAATCATACTTTAAATATATATACCACTTAATACCAGTATCATCAAATTAAGACGAGCCTTACAAAAAGATAAAAAGTTCAAAAAGACTTCTTTATACATTAATTATTATGATGCAACTATTACTAACAAAATTTTATTTTTTTTCCTTTAGAGGAACACATAATAAAAAGCTTCGCTGAGCGCAGCATGATACGACCGCAACATGTTGAACCCTGTACGTTTTAGGCCCAATATGGATAGTCAATTGATCTGGACATATGCAGCCCATGGTGGACTGACAAAGGTTTCTGACACATGCAGCTTTTGGTAAACTTTCTATTCACATTTTAAAAGGAATTATTTTTTTTCCAAAGGAGATCAAAATCAGACCACAAATAAATAATTTTGGATTTTGGCCCCTAATTACATAATAAGGGGAAAAAGGGGTGTCGCAAAAATTAATTCTCAATTTTGTATCCACTTTTTGACAAGAACAAACATGCAAAAAAAATTTTCAAAATCGGTCCACTAATAAAAAAGTTAAGATTTTGGCCCCTTTTGGCCCTTTATTACTTAACAGTAAAAAGGGGGGGCACTAAAGTTCACCCAGTTCATTCTTTTATTGTATGAAACATTCTTCACAAAATTCACAGCAATAAGCCAACTAGGACCGAAGTTATGGTGGAAACAATAAAATATTTGAATTTTTTGCCCCTTTTGGGTCCCTAATTTTGAAACAAAAAAAAGGGGAAATCAATCAATCTCATTCACCATTTTATGGTAAGAAAAATTATTGCCAAAGTACAAAGCAATTTGATAACTAGAACTAAAGTTATCGTGGCAACAAACATAAAAGTAGCATTTGTGGCCCCTAATTGCAAAACCAAAACAGGTGGGACCCCCAAAATCAATCCCATCCATCCTTTAATGGTAATGGTAAGGTATATCATTGTGAAATTTCATTCCATTTGGATTACTAGAACTAAAGTTATTGTGTATACATTCAAGTTAACAGATGACGACAGCATCATACCATTATACATCCACATTTTTTTGTGGTCGTATAAAAAACTAACTAAAATTTTATTTTTGTCCTTTAGAGGAACACATAGAATAGAATTTGCATTTACCTTTTATAGCAAATAAAATGTTCCTTTACCCACTTGAAAGCTGAACAAGAACTCATCAAGGTACTTTGGAGTACTGGTGCTTAATCTATCTATAGAATTTTGTTATAATGGAAGCTAATCTCTTTGATCAGTTAAACTCACACCTTCATTGAAAATGAAAACACTCATAGGAAGATGATTTTTACCTGAAGGAAAAAAAACTCCTATCTCTGTAAGATATTGATTAAATCTATGATTTTTGCAACTAAGTAGCTTTTTGATATTGAATTTTATGTTTTAAACACCTCTTTGACAGTTATTTTGCACATTTTCTCTTGTATAAATACTATATTTCAGCTATTTTGCCAATGTGTAATATTCAACAGGTTAATCTTTTATACTAAGAAAATTTTTCCTTCCCACAACAAAATATAATCTCCTCTCTATAGATATGTTCCAGACCGTATGCGTATTCAGACCGTACGCGTACGGTCCGGACCGTACGAGTATATTTTCAAAATACCTGTACGGTCGGACCGTACGCGTACGGTCTGATTTGCATTTTCTAGATCAATATTCAATAAAATATATAGATCCTGTAATAATGCATTAATTTTATAATTTATGATTAAGCAATTCGTCTGTCAGTTTCCCCACATATTTACCTACTTTTTAGCAAAAAAGTTCCATAGTTTTATAGTATGTGCGGCCGATTTTACTTTCTATAGATATAAGTTATATGTATTGTCGTCATCCTAAAACTTTACTTTACTGAATATAATTTTCGAATGATTTTTTAATCATCATCACAAAGTCTGACATTTTTGTGGACCCTATATACCGGCGAAATTCAACAACAAAGCAGAGAATAAAAACTAACAAATTCTACCAAATGAATTTAAAACATCATTTTTCCCAAATGCCTCACCTACCGCCTTTCTATATTTTAGCTATTTACTAATTCTGACTTTTGTTTTAGTTTGTTTGTCTTATCATTTTAAGTTTGCTTTCCTCTTTTCGTTTTTTTTTAGTTTCCCTATTTTTTCCGTAGGAATCTGGGAGTTGGTAAAAATACTTTATAGGTTGAAAATAAAATATTATTTCCTAATATTATAGGAATAAATGCAAATTTAGAGAAATGCCTATATGGTCTGAATACTTGCATGGTCAAGCTCGTTTTAGACCTTATGGGTATACTTGCACGGTCGGACCGTATAGGTATACTCGTACGGTCCGGACCGTACGCGTACGGTCTAAATACCTGTACGGTCTGGAACAGATACACATATGAGTTTTAACTGATCAGAGAGATCAACTTCCATTGTAACATATTCATATATAAGGAGGATTAAGCAAGGGTACTCCAAAGTACCTTGATGATTTCCTGTTCAGCTTGGGGTAACAAAACATTTAATATGCTAAATTTGTTTTTAGGTTCATTTTATTACCCTTGTTAGGTTCATCTCTGCAGTTATGCTGAATCAGCATTGCTTGGGAGTGAAGCAATTACTAACTAGGTAACCAACAAACTGTTTTATAAATAAAAAATCTTACTGCTTTGAGTCCAATGGGCATACAATTCTTTTTCTGTTGGTCGGTATCTAATAAATAAACAAACATGAAATACATAAAAAACAGGTACATAAATAACTGTCTGATATTATTAGTTAACCTTATTAAGACAAACTATGTTGCTTTTTCTAATTCCTATGTCTTCCTTCTGTGAATACAGGGGCAATGTGCAAATTTCCCAATGTATTTATGTCTCCTCCCCACTTTTATGGGGAGACATATTGTTTTTGTCCTGGTCATTACAAAGTTTGTCAGCGCAACTCCTCTGAAACCACTGAACCAAATTCAATGAAACTTGGTATATAGGAAGGACACTATATGAAGTTGTGCATATTACCAGGAAATTTTGATCCTCAAATTTTTGTGGGAGTTATGGACCTTTGACCTTAGAAATTTGTTGAAAATTCTCATTTATCATCTTGTCAGTGCAACTCCTCTGAAACAACTGAACCTGATTCAATGAAACTTGGTATATAGGAAGGACACCATGTGTAATTATGCATATTACCAGGAAATTTTGATCCTCAAATTTTTGTGGGAGTCATGGCCCTTTAAACTTAGAAATTTGATGAAAATACTCATTTATCATCTTGTCAGCACTACTCCTCTGAAACTACTCAACCGAATTCAATTAAGAATTGAATGTTAGTATTTTGATGTTTCATTGGGGTGTAAAACTGTTGACCATAGCACATTTTGAATGAAGTGCGCTAGCACTTCATGTTAAAAATGTGCGCTGACTGTAGCACATTTTGAATGATAGCGCGCTTCATGTTAAAAATTTGTGATAGTCAACGGTTTTACATGCCTATGAAACATCAAAATACAAACATTCAATTCTTATAATTACATTTTAATGCTTTTTTATTTGTTTCTGATTTTTTGCTTTGTTTTATGGTGTTTGTTTGTGTATTTTTTTATTTGTGCATTAATGGGGGTGTGACAGCCCCCGTCGCCAGAATACCGAATACCGTTTAAAAAAGGACAGAATACTGTTAAAAAGACTGGAATACCTAATACTCTAAAGATCACGGCGTACGCATACCAAAAGCCTAAAAATTCGGAACATCGCGTACCGCCTACCACACCTTGGCGTATCGAATACCCTTTAAAAAGCACGGAATACCACGTACCAAAAGGGCTGTGACACCCTCATTAATATCCAATACAAATTCAAGCTGTGAGAATTTACCTGGATAAGAACAAATTTTAATTGTGTGTATAGTAAGGTCATGACTCGGCTATGGCCATGTAAAACAGCGACATTTCATCCAGGTATGAAAGACGATTCAAGGTGTCAATTAACAAATAGAATCACTGCATTTTAATTATATACATGATAAATATAATTATTGAAACTTGGTTTTATAGGAAAGACACCATATGAAGTTGTGCATATTATATACTGTTGGGGGTAAACAGGGGTTGACATCTTTTTTGCAGGCAAAAACAAACCAAGAAAATTTTTATTTGGGATCTTATTTTAAGTGGTAAAAAAGTCAAGTTAAAGGCAAAGCAGATTGGGATCTCAAAAATACATAAAATATATTTTAATTTCACATTTCTTCCTGTTTCTATGACTTTTTGGCAATGACTATGCATTGTTTATGTATTGTCATACCATAATTGACCCACACTAAATTGATTTTTAGTATAATAAGAAGCAGGAACTGCATCCTTCTGTAGCTCCAGGAAGGGCTGCCAACTTTCCGGATTTTTCCAGGTTTTCCCGATTTTTTTAGGCATAATTTCATATTGAATCTGAGACAATAATTAAAGAGATTGGTGTCCATGATAAATCCAAAATAACAGTATCTCCGCGCTTATTTGTAAATTCAGATTTGGCCGCATTTTTTGCTGTTGAAATAGGCACTTGCATTACAAGCAAGTTAACTTTTTCATAAAGAACCATACAAATGAAAATATACATCTTTTGAAAGAATATATCTTGCTGCTTTGTTTTTCTTTTCATTTTTATCACACATTTTTCCAAAGGAACAGTTTAAAGTCAAGTCGCTATGTTTTTCTCAGACATTCTTTAAAAAGTGCCTAGGTGAAATCTTAAAATTCTATTTCAATTTTCATTAATTTCTTTCTAAATCTAATAGTACTGTTAAATAACAGAAAGTTGACAGAATAAACAAGTGAAATTTTTACGATAATTAGGTGAATTTTGGCAACTGATTACACAATTGCCTGTTAAAATTTAACACCAGCTGTCCATAAGTGACTAAAATAACATTTGTTTATCATGTTTATTGTGACCAATTTTAATCAGATTGCGAGGATTTTCATTTTTCATCCATCACCATTGTCTAGTTTTTTGTTTTACTAAAATGAAAATAAAAAGTACATAGCTGTTAAAAAATTATACCATCCCATTTCTGAAAGACTTGGCTATCCAACAATATCAATTTAATTATATTTTCTATTTCCACGCACGAGTTTACTCGCATTTTACAGCAACGACACTATTATTTTAGCCAATTTATCAAATTTAACAGGACGATTCATATCTCTTTAGTTATAATTTTCTTCTTCTTTCGATTAAGATCTGGAGTCGATTTCCAACTGTAAAGAGATCTGCGGGACTTTGTGTATACCCAGGCACATACATGAGTACAACAGCTTTATACTATTTTCTCAGATTGAATATATCAGGAAAGATTACAGAAATACTTAATCTTAAACTTTCAAAAGTTGGCTCTGCTCCCGAGTTCAATCGAGTTTTCGATTAAAGTTAGTACTAAGACTAAGACTAAGAAACTTTATTTGAAGTCGGGTTAAACAAACATAATAAACGTAAGCTCTGTAGAGCTTTTTGCCGACCAACAAATAACAACACATAAATGGATACAACATAAAACACAAAGCAAATTAAAGTAAAATATTAAGCAGCATGCAGTTGCTATGTCATGTATGTGAGTGAGTGAGTGAGTTGGTGTTTTACGCCCGTGCAACGCTATATAGGTTATTTACAGGCGATGAACATGAAAAGGATGATACAATGAACATGAAATGATGATAATGATGATTTAAATGAAATATGGGGGATGGGATGGGACACAGACGACAGGTAAATTTTGAAGAACCACAGGAAAAGGGGTGAAGTGGGTAGGGGCGGAAAATTTAGCCTATGTGGTGCACTACTTGGCGGTCCACAAAGGGGTCTTTTACGTGCATGAAGCGTGGCACTCTCCACACACGTTGGCCCACTATGGTCGGCGGTCAGGGTTTCCGTATTATAGACCTGACAACCCCCGCGGACGAGGGCCACCCTATTCAGCCACCTAGGGTACACACTTGGTCGCTCTGTGGGCTGAGCACTGACCCGACGTCAGAATCCCAAGACCCTTAGTCGCCTCTTACGACAAGCTAGGCTCTGCTGCGGGCCTATTCGCCACCCGGGCCCCGCACGGGACTGTCATGTATGTGTGTATTTGTCATATTGTTCGTTCTCTCTTTTAATCCTCTTGACTTATGGTTTGACTTTAATTTAAATGCTGCATTGGAACTAGAAAAGGAAGAGGAGGCCCTGGGGCATTTTTTTTTTTATAAAACAGATACATAATTATAGATATTTAAATTAAACTTTGGCTGTTACTGCTGAATACAGAATAAAACAGCCTTTTTTACTTAAACTTATATATGTCAGTTATTCTTACACCTAAGACACCAATATGTTCGGCACAGAATTTTTGTCCAGAATTAGGCCGAAATCTGCAATATCTTTTCTTTTTGTCAAGATAATATGCACACTGTTCATTTGACATTTCTCCGCGTGGTCAAATCGAAAGTAAACAAACTTGAACCGCAGCAATAAAATAATTTTTACCCCAAAAAATTATAAATAAAATATTTTACTGCTTCAAAATATTCCTTAAGAATAAAGTTGCTTCACATGATATGAAAATTTACATAATGATAGATATTTAAATTAAACTTTGGCTGTTACTGCTGAATATTCTTTATGTTTCATGACTCTACTTCCGGTTACTTGCAAAATCAATTCGAACCAAAAGTTACGGCTTTTTGGGCATTTAAGTGAATGTGAAGGACTATAAAGGGCTAAAAATGATAATCACATTAAAGACTTTACAACAACAAACATTTAAAGTTGAAATTTCGGAAGATGAAGTGGTAAGAATGCATCGATATCACTGTTACACCATTAGGCAAAGCTGCATGTTTGAAAATGAATTATGATTGCTTGCTAAAGTTCTTGTCCAAAGATTTGTAATGAATCTTTGATAAATGTCGTTTAAGTTTTAACCTAAAAAAGGCAGTACCTCACTCATGTGACCTCCCTGAACTGTCATGCAGTCATATAGAATTTAAGGGAGTGCGGTGGCCGAGTGGTTAAGGCACTGGGCTTAAAATCACAGGTCGACACCTCTGTGGGTTTGAGTCCCACACGTGTCAAGGTTTCCAGGCACCTACCGTTGCTCGTGGGTTCACCGATTTTCCAGCTTGGATTATCGGGCTTTCCTCCTACACAAGCCTGGCAACCATGCAAGGGCCTCATACTTCTACTTCTATGCTGCGTCACGGAGTGTGACGGCCAATCTGCAGTCGACTTCCCATATCGCAGATATACAAACTTGACGTATGTGAACAATACGCCGGTTAAAAAAATGACAACTGTCATCCAATTTACAATTAAAATTATGTACAGGATTGCTATGTTGGCTGGTTAACTCACTCCATGCCTCCCACATCCTCCATCTGAAGGTGTCTGTGGCAGAAACATCTACAACACTCCTGGGGAGCTGGTTCCAGTCTCATATTAGCCAAACGGTCGTTAATCTTGCTGTATGTCAAAAGCTCTTCAGAGCTTATGCTAATTGTTTGACCTGTGTACACATCATTGATGTGTACTCACCACGTTAGATAAATCTTACCTTTACAATGTACCTTTTCTGTTCTCCCATTAAAATACTAGGGTTGCACAATATATCCGTTCTGGATTTGATTCATCATTTAGATGAGGTCATCAGGGGTCATGGGGAGGAAAAACGACATCATTCAACATGGCACAAAGGGAACGGCATTTTCTGTCAACAATTCTTTTGTAATTATTCAACATATACATGATATAGGGTAAAAATCATTTGCAACTGGCAAATAAACCAACAATCAACATTTCCAACCCATAAAAAAATCAATCTTGAACGAAAATAAAGAAATTACAGTACTTTCTTCGTCCATTAGCATGTTGGAACCAGTTTTTTTACCAGTTCTTCCTGGTTTGGCTAAAATAGTGACCCATCCCACAAATGAGCAACCCGTGTATTTGGCGGTGCCTCCATGTCCTTGCATACCACATCTGGGGAAGAGGAGCCTCTAGAGGCTACACATCCCCACTTTCGTTAACATGAAAATTGTAGATTTGAACGAAACAACACTGATATACAATTAATACGAATGAAAAACAAACTTACAGTACACTCTGAGAGGATTGATTCTCATACTCTGATTTCAGTGTCCAGTGATTCACAGAGTTTCACAGAGTAAACTCTTAAAATTCTCCAAGGAATTTCTCCCACCTGGGAGAAATTTATTACCTTTTTCGGAGTATTTTGGAGTTGTTTATTACCTTGTGTATTATAATCATTTTCACCTGACAAGAAAGACAGGAAATAGGTGCTACTTCAAAAGGTTTTCAAGGCAATAAAAAACTCCAAGCTTGGAGTAATTTATGACCCTTTGGAGGGAATACTCCTAAAACCCTCCTAGATGTTTATGGCTTTTCTTTGAGTTTCCTGGAGTCATTAAAAAATTCCCCTCCGAAATCAGAGTATGAGAATCAATCCTCTCTGAGTGTACTGTATATTGTTAGGATAACTTCAGGATAAATAAGTGACTTAGTGTGCTTGATTTTTCATCTTTATTGTCCTTCCAAGCCTAAATTAAAAAATAGAAGAATGTAGTCAGCTGTAGGAATGATTGCAGTTTTTAAAAATGTGGTTTCATGGTTATCATGGTTAATATGTGAATGAAAATAGTCACATTTCATTTTTTTGGCTGAGAGGCCAAGGGTGTAAAATTTAAGATGTCAATGAAAAATTAAATTGTAACGATCTGCAACAATATATTGTCATGAAATAAGTTGTTTCATAAACTCTAGCCATAGCTACAGCTGACTACATTATCTGATTTTTGCAAGAAGATTAGGAATGACAATAAACATGAAAAATAAAAGCAAACTTACCAGAAAACTACTCTCCAAAATCATGACCGGAAACTTCTCCAAATGAATTTCCTTGCATAACCTGGGGTTGTGATTTAGGACATTGGAAGCTGTGATTGTGAACATTTGCGCACTTGTAACCTGTAGAAACTGCCTCTTATTATGTTGCATTGGCTGTTATAGAGCTATATTGAATGAAACATGGAATTTTGACATTTGGTCTATATTAAGATTTTAAAAACCAGTCTATAGTGTGTTTCATAATTCTACAGTAGGAAAAAAAGAGAAAATAATCGTATGGACTCAAAAAAAATTTCAATTTGTTGGAATAATTAACCAGAAAATAAACATATAGATCTATGTAACTAAGACTGTCTGACAGAAGGACCAACACATAGTAATTTTATGTTTACTGCATACATTTTTACATTGATTGATGATTCTGGTCAGTGGTGTCAAGATGATAAAAAAGATCATAATTTTTTTTCCTATGATTGTATTACATGCACAGGTTGTTTATTCCTTAAAAATACAAAAGTACACTTACATGTAACTATTTTTTTATATCTACCCTTTTTGTTATTTTTTAATTGTGTAAAAATTAGGCATGTATTAAATATTTATTTTATTTTTACAAATGTAAACAGTAAACCTAACATTTTCTTAGGTTTACATAGCCATGTATAGCATGTTAAGGTGAGCCAGTGCCTAAAATTTAAACTTCTGCTCCAAAGGAATTTTAGTCACTTTGGATTTTGGTACATTGTACCTAGTCACATCTGTACCATGTACCTGGACACTTTGGTACTGAATTAGGCAGGTAGGTTTTAGGTATTACATGTAGGTAGCATCAGTTGTGCTTAATTCTTTTTTAGCAGTATTTGATGAGAATAAATATTAAAAGTGAGTTTATATGTACATGTAATATTGAGTAAATGGTCAAAAATGTTATTTGCTTTTTTTTTGCATTATAACATCACAATATATTTGCATAATAAAATCTCCCACAACAGCAAATTCACTGTCTCAGAGTGTTGGATCACCTTTACTTTCTCAATAAATTTTATGTAAAATGAAAGTTAAAATGTGATAAAAATAATTCGGGTTTTCCTGCGTATTTCTTTTCATGTCCATGCGATTGTTCAATTTACAAAATTGCCCAAATATAGCTTGATTATGAGGATGTGATGTAATACATTTGTAAATGGAAATAAATTTGGGTGATTTGGAAAAAAAACTCATTATAAAGGCAAAGGTACATGTATGAGATGAATGACTTAGCAAAAGAAAATCGAATTAAAGAAAAGGGGGTAGTGAAAGTAGTATTTCCCTTGTGTGTGTGGTTTTTTTGTTTTGTTTTTTTTTTTGAATCGCACATTGATTCTTTAAAATATTGATAGAAGGGAACAAATCCCTGTGCTTGAATTTAAAATTAATTTTGGACTGGCATATATACTTGTTTTTACTGAAAAGAAACTCAGGAAGGGCTCTGTCAGATTTAACAAAATGATTTGGATAATTTAAGTTAAATATGTGTGTCCTCAACTTGCACTTCTAAACCTACTATAGAAGACATTTCATTGTTCCTACATGTACATATACTAATATCAAATAAACCTACTATAGAAGACATTTCATTGTTCTTACATATACTAATATCAAATAAACCTACTATAGAAGACATTTCATTGTTCCTACATATACTAATATCAAATAAACCTACTATAGAAGACATTTCATTGTTCCTACATATACTAATATCAAATAAACCTACATTTCATTGTTCATACATGTATTAATATCAAATCAAATTTTGAAGGTTAAGAAGCTGAAAGAAAAAATTGAAGAAGAAAAGGGAAATGATACGTTTCCTGCAGCTGGACAGAAATTAATTTATGCTGGTAAGCTTTTTATACACTGTACATTTAAAATATATGTATGTATACACAATTTTACATGTATAACAATTCATATTTACATATTGAACCCACTGTCCCAGCAGCCACTTATAAACTTTTAACATTCTTTTTATTATTGACATTGATTTCGTGGGGATTAGATCACAAAACTGATTTGGTGGGGACAAATTTTCATTGAATTTTGATTTTGAAATACACTATTCAACTAAATATGTAAATTGGGGATTAATTTCATGGATTTCTCTTACCCATGAAATTAACAAAATTAAATCCCCCACGAATATTTCTGCTTCTACAGTAATTAACAATGTAGATATACATAATGCATATTATACATGTACATAATTATACACACAAAAAGAAAACACAAATTTGTTGCAGCATTTTGTAGATACATGTACACAGTACGTGTAGCTGACTGACAAATTAAACAATAAATATATTATTATTACACTAAATATATTATTTATAGAATTTCTTGATCCTTCAACTCAACTTTGTATGAAGGAAAATCGTTTATTAATTAAAGTTAAAAGATTTCAGATCAAGAAATATACACATATATGCAAGGGAAGATCCTGGGTACCTGTTTCATAAAGCAGTTGTTAGCCTTACATTATCCCATTTGAATTGCATGGGATAAAGAAGCATGTTAATTAAAGATTGCTATATGAAACAGCACCCAGGATTTAGTTCAGGAGGCCTAAAATTAGTTGTAAAACATGTACATTGTACATGAAAGAATTTATTGTCCCCTGCTGCAAAATGGAGCTGTCTGTGTGTCACAATTTTTTATGTCAAAGATTTCACAGCTACTATTAATACTAGGCTTTCAATATTTGGTATACAGCTTCAGGTAGTGGTCCTATATCTTGGGTTGTGTTTCTGGGTCTGTGGCCCACCTACTTCCTGTCTAACAAGCTGACTCAGAATTTTTTAAATGGAAAAAATGAAAAATTTTCCTAAAAGATTTCTTATAAGCTACTGTTATTTGTAGGCTTTTAATATTTGGTATGCAGCTTCATGTAGTGGTCTCATATGGGGGATCGCTTTCCTACTTCCTGTTAAATGAGCTGACTAAGCTTTCCATATTTGGCAAGCAGATTTAGGAAGGGGTCCCATATGGGGAGATGCATTTTCAGGTCTGTCACTGATCTACTTCCTGTTTAACAACCCAACAGCTCTCAGACAACAACTCTGACGTTATGATTCCTAACAGTCAATAGTTAGTGGCTGTCTATAATGTGGACATGTGGGATATGTGAGCTTGCTCATTTAGGTTTCATTTTTGTTGCAATTTATTTGCTCAATATCATTTGCTTTCAGTTGCGTGGATTTTATACAAATAATTCTGAATTCAGATTTATATATCTGTCCAAGATAATTAATTTACCATTAGTTTGTTGGTTTAAACATTTTTTAGGAAAAATATTAGATGATGAAAAGAAAATTGCAGAATACAAGATTGAAGAAAAGAACTTTGTAGTTGTAATGGTAACAAAGGTAAGAACAAATTTGATGCAGTCCCCTAATTTCAACAACTATTAGAATTAAACTGAATTTTGAGCCTTTTCAGTTATCAGACCTTGATGGTTTTGTTCTATCATCAGCATATAAACATGTATTAAATTTGTATAATTTTATATGTATATACATGAATTAATTTGATCTGACATTATATTGGTAACAAGCTAAACATCTTAAAACAACAAGTGCAAACAACATGAAATTAGTTAATCAAAGACATCTTAGAAAATGTTGCATCAACTGCTCAAGAATTTTTTTTTTTTCACTTGACCATGTTGATGATTTCAAAATTGTTACCTTTTGATTGACACAACTGTGAATATTTATTGATTTACTTTCTAAAACCTTTGACAAAGATAGTCAGTTTAGATTTTTTTTCATAATATCAGATAAAAATAATACATTCAACTTTACACCTGTCAACAATTCACACTTTTAAGTTCTAACCTTGGAGCTTGTTCAACTATCTCCAAGGTTTATAGAACTTAAAAATTGTTTTTTAATTGTTGATAGGTGTATCATTTTCTTGAGAGCATAAGTAAGCACCAAGACTGAATAAAATGTTCCAAGAACATGCATTTGTATAAAGAACCACTGACTTGAATAAAGTCCGTATATCTGTATTATAGAGGAAGTTGATTTTATGATTGTAGCCAAAAGCTGCTCCAGCTAAGCCAGCAGAGACAGCAGCACCCCCTGCAGAGGCTACCCCTGCCCCTACACCTACAGCACAGCCCGAATCTAAACCAGAGGAAAAGAAGGAAGAGACACCTCCTAGGTACTGGTATTAAAGTAGTCATATAATATTTGTTACATTTACTGATTTATTTTTTTGACACTGTTGTTGTAATTATGTTGTAGAGACATATTGTTTTTGTCCTGTCTGTGCGTACATCACAAAGTTTGACAGTGCGACTCCTATGTCACTATTGAAATACAAATTACAACAAAGTTCCAGACAATAAATTTTGCTACGCCTGACGCGCGTTTCGTCTATTCAAGACTCATCAGAGGCACTCTACCAAAAATATTGAAAATGCCAAACACTAATGAATATGAAGAGCATAGAACAGTAAAACCAAAAATACCTAACTGGGGAACCAAATTATTACTAAGATAATCAACCTATGTCTGGGGTAGGAAGACAGTGTTCTCCATTCGCCATTTAAGCCGGGTGTGCCGACCACCTTATTTCCAGAGCCGACCACCTTTCCTTTTGGTAAGGTGGTCGGCAATTTTCAAAAATTCCATGTTTAATTAGGTCTTTTGTTACTAATTAGATGAAGACATTGAGTGACACTTTTATAACCCAAGCCAATTAAAATCATAGATCGATAGGTGACCAGCAAACATAAAAGAAATTTGCCGACAAGGTAAAATAGGAGGAGCTAAGAATAATTTATTGTATGTAAATTTCTTATCATCCAATCAAAAATGGAGAAAATGTAAATAAAAAATGGCTGGCACGTGTACAGAACGTCATGCATCCATGTGGTTTATTCAAATGTTTTATTGAAAGAAAAAGAATATTGATATTTACCTTCAACTTAGAAATAGCTTAATCCACAAAAAGAACATAAAACATACAATAAAGTTTGAATGTTTGCTGACAGAACTTCTGCAATGCTAATGGAGGATCAAGTGTGTTTGTTTACATTTGAGCTGTGACCATGTGACTTTTTGGCGGGAAAATTAACATATTGGCTAACTAATAGGAAAAGAAGGATAACTCTAGCCTAAAGCTAAAATAAAAGAAAATTCTTAAAATTAAGGCTATTTTTACTGTATCTTTGTTTGTATACTGTGCATTTTATGGTTTTATCAAAACAATCACTATATCTGATAAAGATTTCAGGGGCAAATCCAGATTTTTTTTTTAAAGGGGGGGTTCTAAACTTTGCCAACAGTTTGCATGAAATCATAAATTTTTGCAACAAAAAAGGAACCCAGACCCCCTGAACTTCCCTCTAGATTGGCCTCTAAAAAATACCTGGTTGAAAACGGTTAAGCAGTAGAAAAAACCCGGTTGGTCAGTGTTTTTTCAAAACACCCACCTTACCTTTTTGAAAAAAGGAGAACACTGGAAGAACCTTAGAACTGATTTCAACAAAACTTGATATGTAAGAAGGGGACCATATCTAGTTGTGCATATTACATGTACCAGGAAATTTTTGTCCTATATATTTTTGTTGGAGTTATGGTCCTCTGAACTTAGAAATTTGCTGAAAATCCTCATTTATCATCCTCTGAAATTGCTGAACAGAATTTAATAAAACTTTGTATGTTCGAAGGGGACCATATGTTGAAGTGCATATTACCAGGAAATTTTGATCCTCAAATTCAAATTTTTGTTGGATTTATGGACCTTTTGAAATTAGAAATTGTGGGGGAGACATCATTTTTGCAGGCAAAAACTAACTTTACTGTCTCTGTATTCCTATTAAAATTGTACATTTTGAGACTTAGAAATATATGATTGTTATTTAAATTTAGTTTAAGATATTTAAGCAAAAGCTTTGAATTAGTACATCATCTTCATGTATAAAACATGTAATGCATAGCGCACAAATTATAATGAACAAATCATGTTATCAACACTGTTTCTATTATGTTATTAGTACAACTGCAGAGTCCACACCTGTCACGGCCCCAGCTGCAACCCCTGCAGCTACTACAACCACTACCACAACAGGAACTGAGGCATTAGAATCTATGTCCTTATCATCAGCTGAAAGTGCTCTAGTTACTGGACAACAATATGAAAACATGGTGCAAGAAATGATGACTATGGGTTTTGAAAGAGAACAAGTTCTGAGAGCTTTAAGGGCTAGTTTTAACAATCCTGACCGGGCTGTAGAATATTTATTAGGGGTAATTTTGTTTACTGTCTGTAAAGGGTAGTCTGGAGAACAGAAATTCTTAAATTTTTTCTTCATGTTGTTGCTAGCACATCTGAAATGTTTGCCATTTTTATCTTTGCAAGAAAACGTAACTAAATTCACAAAAAAGAGTAAAGAAATAACTTACCTCTTAGATAAATGAAGCAAATCACTTTGTCCCCTAGTTTTTCCATTGTAAATGGCAGCCATATTTGGGGATGCCAAATTGTCAATAATCACTTTTTTGAAGAATTTTAGAATATCATTCATATCACTGAGATATTTTGTGATCAACTTGTTTTTGTTTACATCTGGGAATGCACTTAGACGTCATATGGCATCACAATAGAAATTGACAATTTTTCCCACAATTCTTTTACAATGGGAAATCCCCATAGGCTTGCAAATATCTGAATTTTCAGGAATGTATTTAACTTTCTGTAAAGTTGTTACATTTTTTAACTACGTCTTTTTGATACTAATAAGATATTGTAAACAAATTAAAGCTAAATTATTTTAGAAAAAAATATTTTAGATTTTTCCATTCTCCAGACTACCATTTACAGACAGTAGTATTGTTTCTGATTATTAAAAGTCTTGTTGATTTTTTTTTATGCCCCGCCAACTTTGTTGGGGGGCATATAGTTTTTCGGTCCGTTCGTCCGTCCGTCCTTCCGTCCGTCCTTCCGTCCGTCCTTCCGTCCGTCCTTCCGTCCGTCACACTTTAGTTTTCCGCACTTTTTTTCGACATCCTTGCATATATTCAAAAGATTTATTTATATTTCCGGTTAAAAAGGGACCTAGAGACCGTGGTCTCTTCTAACACGTGATTAACAAGAACGAGGCTACTTTCATTTTACGCAGCCGCAAGGTCAATATAGAGGAGATTACACAGCAATAATAATAATAATCAGACTTGTTTTTCCAAAGTTCTAGAAAAGTAAAGAAAAAAAACTTTATTTAAAGCTTGTATGTAGTAAACACCTAAACATAAGCTCTATTGGGCGTTTAATACCGAGGGCTAAGTAAAAAGTTATTCACACCCCCGTTTTGCCAAAACAATAATGAAAATTTTTTAAAAATGCACCAAAACTCAGCAAAATGGGTCAAATTTTAGAAAATTTTCACTCCTCCAAGACCCTCTCCCATACCCCCTTGCAAGAAAGCTGATGACGGCACTGCACATGCACGAGGTCTCATGTGATGAGACTGTAATCATATATTGTACTGAAGTGCCATGATCTCTTCTATTCTATAAAAAAATACAAGACCATGGACTGCCTAAAACTGTACTACAGCGGTATGGCATCTTCTGTTCTATAAATTACATGAGACCATGGACCACCTAATTCCATACTAAAGTGACATGGTCTGTTCTATTCTTGGTAATACATGAGACCATAGAGTAAGACCTCCTAATACTGTACTGAAGTGCCATGGTCTCTTCTATTCTATATAATACATGAGACCATGGACCACATACATTATACTGTACTTAAGTGCAATGGTCTCTTCTATTACTTTTATATATAATACATGAGACCATGGACAGTCTAATACTGTTCTAAAGTGCAATGGTCTCTTCTATTCTATATAATACATGGGACCATGGGTCGCCTAATACAGTACAAGTGACATGGTAGCTACTTTTCTATATAATACATGAGACCATGGACCACTAAATACTGTACTTACGTGCCATGGTCTCTTCTATTCATATAATACATGACTCTTCATGGACATCTTTATTATGTATTTACGTGAGATGGTCTCTTCTATTCTATATAATACATTAGACCATGATGGACTGCCTAATACAGGATCAAAAGTACCATGGTCTCTTATATTCTTTATGATACATGAGACCATTGAGGAAGACCTCCTAATACTGTACTGAAGTGCCATGGTCTCTTCTATTCTATATAATACATGAGACAATGGACCTGACTTAATACTGTACTAAAGTTCTATGGTCTCTTTTATTCTATACAATACATGAGACCATGGACTGCCTAAACCTTTCTAAAGTGACATGGTCTCTTCTATTTTGTATAATACATGAGACCATGGACCACTTAATACTGTACTTAAGTGCAATGGTCTCTTCTATTCTATATAATACATGAGACCATGGACCTCTTAATTCTGTACTAAAGTGTCATGGTCTCTTCTCTTCTATATAATACATGAGACCATGGACCACCTAATACTGTACTTAAGTGCAATGGTCTCTTCTATTTTATATAATACATGACACCATGGACCACTTAATACTGTACTTAAGTGCAATGGTCTCTTCTATTCTTTATAATACATGAGACCATGGACCACTTAATACTGTACTTAAGTGCAATGGTCTCTTCTCTTCTATATAATACATGAGACCATGGACCACCTAATACTGTACTTAAGTGCAATGGTCTCTTCTATTTTATATAATACATGACAGATGACACCATTGACCACTTAATACTGTACTGAAGTGCAATGGTCTCTTCTATTTTATATAATACATGAGACCATGGACCACTTGATACTGTACTTAAGTGCAATGGTCTCTTCTATTACTATTATATATAATACATGAGACCATGGACCTCTTAATACTGTACTTTAGTGCCATGGTCTCATCTATTATATATAAAACATGAGACCATGGACCACTTAATTCTGTACTTAAGTACAATGGTCTCTTCTATTTTATATATTACATGAGACCATGGACCACTTAATACTGTACTGAAGTGCAATGGTCTCTTCTATTTTATATAATACATGAGACCATGGACCACTTGATACTGTACTTAAGTGCAATGGTCTCTTCTATTACTATTATATATAATACATGAGACCATGAACCTCTTAATACTGTACTTTAGTGCCATGGTCTCATCTATTATATATAAAACATGAGACCATGGACCACTTAATTCTGTACTTAAGTACAATGGTCTCTTCTATTTTATATATTACATGAGACCATGGACCACTTAATACTGTACTAAAGTGTCATGGTCTCTTCTATCCTATATAATACATGAGACCATGGACCACTTAATACTGTAACCAAGGGCCATGGTCTCTTCTATTCTATATAAAACATGAGACCATGGACCACTTAATACTGTACTTAAGTGCCATGGTCTCTTCTATTCTGTATAAAACATGAGACCATTGACCACCTAATACTGTACTTAAGTGCAATGGTCTCTTCTATCTTATATAATACATGAGACCATGGACCACTTGATACTGTACTTAAGTGCAATGGTCTCTTCTATTCTATTTTATACATGAGTTCATTGACCGCCTAATATGGTCGCTTCTATTCTATATAATACATGAGACCATGGACTGCCTAATACTTCACTAAAGTGCCATGGTCTCTTCTATTCTATATATTACATGAGACCATGGACCACTTAATACTATACTTAAGTGCTATGGTCTCATCTATTATATATAAAACATGAGACCATGGACCACTTAATACTTCACTAAAGTCCCATGGTCTTTTCTATTCTATATAATACATGAGACAATGGACCACTTAATACTGTACTTAAGTGCCATGGTCTCATCTATTATATATAAAACATAAGACCATGGACCACTTAATACTTTACTAAAGTGCCATTGTCTCTTCTATTCTATAAAATACATGAGACCATGGACCACCTAATACAATACAAAAGTGACATGGTCTCTTCTATTCTTTATAATATATGAGACCATGGACCACTTATTACTGTACTGCCACATACTCATCTAGTATCTTTTAAGTACTGTAAACTAGACCCATTGTCTATTCTTTGTATATTACACATGGGACCAGTTAACACATAAAGTCACATACACTCTATGGTCTCTTTTTCTGTACAGTCAAATTGGCTGTTGGTCTCTTATTAAACCATTAAACAATTGTACAGTCATATACTCCTATAGTCTCTTTTATGTGCAGTCAGATTGGCCCATGGTCTTTCTAAATACAGTATATCACACATGAGACCATCAATATCTTTTAGCATTCTAGATGACTATATGTGAAAAATTTTTATCCTCAACAATTACAGCTTGGAATACCACATTCAATTGTTTTGATCTATTTTGGTTACTCATTTTTATTTATTTTTTTTTCAGATTGGAAAAGATGTCTTCAATATATCAAGAATGGCCAAAGGTAGAGAAGAAGGTGAATTTTATTATTATAGGTGTATTTATGTCTTCTGAGTTGTTTATACAAGTTGTTTGTATTATAATGGTCTGTTATACATCTACCAAAATTAAAACAAAACTATTCAATCAGAATAAAACACAATATCAAGATCAGCTTATGGATATAAAATTGTCAGCCAATTACATCATGTACATTATGAAAATAAAATATTCTTTAGTTAGTTAAAACATACAAATATTTAAGTAAAAAGACAACTAAATCATCAAATACAATAGATGCAAAGTATGAAAATATTTTAGCATATTTTTCCACTGACCCATGTTTATTAATTCCAAAAAGAAGTCATGTATGGGAACTGTGTCTGATACAAAATCATAAATTGATTTATATAAATTAACAACACACATCAATTGCTCTTTTATTGTTGCTTTTTTTTATTACAAAAATGTGTCATGTCATTCTCTTATTTTTTCATTATTACAACAACAAAAATTTGAAATATTAAAAAAGAATTAAGTATGGTACGTTCTGTATTTTGTTGACATTTCTGATGCATTTATTATAAGGGTAACATTTTATTTAGATCATCTACAAGAAAGATGGAGGAATAAGTATATATATTTTAACTTATATCTATATGGTTTGGTAAAATAATTATACTTTGTATTCACCTTGCTTTATTTTATACATCACCTTCTAAACTTGACATACTATTACTGTGTGTGGTGTTGGTTTTTAATACATATTCATCTTTTCCACAAGAGGTAGTATTAAATTTTGCTTTCCTGTGAAAAGTTCATTATTTGATAAAAATTACCATATACATCTTTATCATGTAGTAATCTTCTATTAGAAGCCTCTTTACTTTGACTTGTAGGGCAATATATATGAACCAATGTATTCACCTTATAATATAAGCATATTATATTTTTTTTTCATCTCAAAGTTCTTGGTGCTGGTTAAATTTGTGTGTGTGTGATGTGTAAGATCAAGTTTTACAAATTATACAGTGTAAATTTAAAAGACAATTATTTGTATTAATGAATATCTTTGTATTGTTCATACAATCATTATTAAAAGATTTAAATTTAATGTCATCACACTTATTGGACATTAATTTCAAATTATTCAAGTCATGCACTTTTCAGAAGTGCAAATTTTGAATCATTTTAATGGTGATGACATTTATTCTATACATTTATCTGTATGTTCCCTTTCCTTAATTTTATTTCTTTTTTTAAGGTTGAAAATTTTCATCAGAAGTTTCCGGGATCAGGAATTATTTGTATGACAATAGTCAATAATGTCCTTGTTTATACTGGTAAGTATACATCTATACCAAACTGTAGTTTTAAAGCATTGTTTTTGTGATATAATATGCTTTGTAAAAACTAAATTATGTTACCTATTGAAAACAATGCAAGGTAAAAGAAAGTAAAGGTAAAACCTACCTTTTTTAACCTGCCTTGAATTATGATACCTATTGAAGTCAGACAATGCAAATATTAAACTCCTTTACATGCATATCAATTTTGAGTTAAACATTTAGTTTAGCAAAGAACAAAATGCAACAATTACAATTATCTCCACAGTCTTTATACAGGCAGAATTTTTATCTATAAACACCACAGAAAGTTAAGCAAAGGAGACATCTAACATGTATTTGATTTCTATTTGTTAATTAAACAATTTTTTTTTATTTTCTATAGGTTCACCCCAAATGAAAGTAAATTTTGCTGCAAAAGAAGCTGTGCAAAATCTTTTCAAGGAGGCCCTACTAGGACTTGATTTGAATGGTATTTTAAGTGACTGAAAATAATTTGTATTAATTATACTATGTATAAGAAAAATGTTAATAAATACTACATAATAATGAGATGTGGAATAAGTGTACGCGACACAACCTACAACATTGACGACAATTTTAAAAAATCAACAACGTAAAACGTCATTATAAAATATAGCTAATATAAAATATGTTAAAATGGAAAATATTTACAAAAAAAACATCCCAACTGCAGAAAAAAAGCTCAACTATAGAGCATGTTTAGAATGAATGTGCTCAGTTCTTGTATATATAAATTGCAGAAGGTAATCAGAATGAAGATATGGGTACATCTAGCCATAAAATGGATGATGTTTTAAAGACCCATGTCTACGACATGGATGTGGGAATAATGCGTGCCATTCTTGCCCAAGTTGCAGGACCCCAGGATACCATTTCCAGTAAGATAACTCTTATTCATATTTTAATAAGTCCAAGCATTAACATAATAATAACAACGTTTATTCCTGTAACAGCTATTTCTATGTATCTGATTGCCCTGAATTTAAGATGAACCTTACCATAAAAGGACTTATATGATTTTGCACAGTGGTATATAGTGGTTACTATTTGTTTGAATAAAATGAATAATGCTACTGGTAAATATATTTTTCACAGATTAAATATTTTTTGTGAATTCTTATAAAAAAATCTTAATCTAAAATGTGACATGCCACAACTGAAAAAGCTTATTCTACATTTAGATAAAGATGGAAGAAGAAACTGGTATATAAGAGATAATTGCCCTCAGTGGTGGGATGCGACAGGCCTCCCATTCCTTTCAGTGAACCAAAAGGAAGGTAAAATAATGTTATTTTTGTTGACATCCTAAAAACACTTTTAAAAGAGATATTAAAAGCAAATTTTTAGAGACATCAGAAACATGAGCGTTTATAGTATTAAAAAACATGATATTTCAATCATTTAAAGATAATCTGTTATGCAGACATTATAAAGACAATGAAATTGACAGATTTTAAAGATACTGCAGACTTCAAGCGGATTGATTTACTAGTAGATAAGAAAAGGAAAAGGGGTAGAGCTATTGTATTTGTATTAAAATACAACCTATCGATAAAACAATTTAAAATAACTGTCATAAAACGTTTGCATTTACTAGAGGAAAGCAGAATAACTTCAAGTATACTATCATTTAATGAAAAACCAATTATAGACAATCAAAGACACAAGAACTTACAAGAGCTGATAAATCTTAATATACATGTAGCTTGATTCAAATCATTTGACAAGTTTAAGATATATATAAAAGCATATTGATTTATCTGGTGTACAGTCCAGTATCATTATAAAGAGCATTAATAAGTGGAGACTGCTGACGATCCCCGCCACTCTAAAAATAAGGGGTGAAACACCGATTGATAAAATACAAAGTTTGATGGGGTTTATAGAAACCACACTGTCTGTCTATATTTGTCCATCTGTTCACACAACTCCAAAATCATTTATGCGTTTTGATGAATGAACATCATATGTGCAGTCTGTCATATTATTCAGGGGAGATAATGGGTGTTTTTCACAAAACAGTTCAATATAAAGCCAGTGGTACACTAGTTTTTTTTAGCCCAACCTTCCCCCTACAAAGCATATAGATTATTACATATGCATTTGCATATATATATATGTTGTGTGTATTTTTAAACTAGTGACATGACTACTTGTAATTTTGTTGGCATATTGTGAAAAATTGTGGTTTAATATAAGTTTTCTCATGACCAGGCTGTATATTTTTTGTTCCAATCATGTTATAATATTTTGATTATAGGGAAGAAACTTATAAAGAAAGTTGGCCTTATGACACTGGTCGAGTCTTGCCAGTTCTTTCATGGGATCATCCCAGCCCCACCAAAAAGAACAAATAAGACCTTGTTTTGTAGTAGATTTACTGTAAGTAAATAAAAATAAAAGTTTTAATGTTAATTTCAACAATTTATTAAGTGTTGCAAAACTTTGAACAATAAAAAGTTAACCAATTCAAGTATATGACTGCAATTCTATGAAATTTTTAGAGACAAAATTTAAATCAATTATCAAGATTTTGTTTTTATTCTGTTTTCTTTTAAATAAATTTTTAATTCCATATTGCTTTCCATCTTGTTTGAATGATAATTAAGGGCATGCATTATGTTACATTGTAGTATGAAAATGAAACACCAACAGGACAAACAGGACAATCATCAACAGAACAAACATCAACAGGACAAACAGGACAAACATCAGGACAAACAGGACAAACAACAACAGGACAAACAACAACAGAACAAACATCAACAGAACAAACAGGACAAACATCAGGACAAACAACAACAACAGGACAAACATCAACAGAACAAACAGGACAAACATCAACAACAGGACAAACAACAACAGAACAAACATCAACAGGACAAACAGGACAAACATCAGGACAAACAGGACAAACATCAACAGGACAAACAGGACAAACATCAGGACAAACAGGACAAACATCAACAGGACAAACATCAACAGGACAAACATCAACAGGACAAACATCAACAGGACAAACAGGACAAACATCAACAACAGGACAAACAACAACAGAACAAACATCAACAGGACAAACAGGACAAACATCAGGACAAACAGGACAAACATCAACAGGACAAACAGGACAAACATCAGGACAAACAGGACAAACATCAACAGGACAAACATCAACAACAGGACAACCATCAACAGAACAAACAGGACAAACAGGACAATCATCAACAACAGGACAAACATCAACAGAACAAACAGGACAAACATCAACAACAGGACAAACAGGACAAACAGGACAATCATCAACAGAACAAACAGGACAAACATCAACAACAGGACAAACAGGACAAACAGGACAATCATCAACAGAACAAACAGGACAAACAGGACAAACATCAACAACAGGACAAACAGGACAAACAGGACAAACAGGACAAACATCAACAGGGCAAACAGGACAATCATCAACAGGACAAACATCAACAACAGGACAAACAGGACAAACATCAACTGGATATGAAGCAGGAGAAGAAGTGAAATATCAAATTGTTCACATTCTTGATGAAGAGGTATGTTTATTATGACTTTTTTATGATAATATGCAATAATGATATGATAGTAAGCAACCAAAGAAAAAAAAATATTTACAACAGTTAACACACTTTTTTGAATGGCAATTTAAGACAGTAATAAATAGACTATGTAATGTTTGTTAAAACCAACTGATGTATGTTTCCATGAGAAGTAATATGACACATGTAGTAAAAATGACACCAATGGGTTTGCAGTTCAAAATTAGTTCTGGAGGTTTATTTAACTATTCTTGGTGACTCCATTGACCTAATATTATGAGTAACTGTTTTCTTATATCTTGCATTATTTCAAATTTGTGTAAAAATACAAAAATGACTATGTTATTATTTTATCATAAATTCAATAACTGTTTTTTTTATTATTAAATGTTTTGTTTATTTCTCTTAGATATCGTGGGATGAGAAATCTTTAAAAATCATGAAAGTAGTGAAGACTTGGGACCTGATGACAAGGGTGCCTGGGGAAGTACTATCAAGACTGCCTGAAATCCCAACTCGTTTGGCAGACCACTGGTATGCCCCTGTTCTAACAACAGCAAATAAAAGGTATATTACAGAAATTAAAATGGAGATACATATCAATAAGATACCATACTAAAAGTGACATCTTCAGGAATGTGATTTGAATGTATTAAAATTGTGCTTCAAGGGATGCTTTTTATAAATTTTTATTTGATAATAGAAGATAATGGGACAGGGAATAAGTGTACACACAATCTACAATATATATAAACAACAGAATAAAACAAAATCTGCAATGGAATACAGAGAACAGACTTCATTGTGACAAGTGGTTGCTGCTTGACCGTTTGCAGAATTTGGTTTGATTCAAATTAAAATTTGATTGATTCAAAAGACAATCATTACTCTATATTTTGAATATTAACAACAGTAATAATAAGAGCCATCAATTTGAATATAAATTTAAAAAGTAATAAATTTTTGCCAAATCACCAATTTTTTTCAATTTTCATATTTCATGTAAACTTCTCCCTTCATGGACAAAGGTCTAATATTTATATTCTTGTAATATTGTTGAAATATTTGTTTTGATTTTTATTTCACAAATTAAAAGACATGAATATTTTTATAAGGTATGAAGATTTTATTCCCCTATCCATTGGCGAGAGGAGAGTGTTACAATCAACACCCAATGGGAATTGCATTTTTAATGCAGTTTCCATTGCTCTTTATGGGAATGAAGACATGGCAATGACCTTGAAGTTGGCAGCTGTCCTCCATATGGTTGATGCCCTAATTCCTTTCACCAAATATGTAAGTTGTTGACAATGTCATTCTAAGAACCTTTCCACAATAAAATTCACTGACTGTGACACTTGAATACTTTATGAAAGGATATGGAGTAAATGAACATGAGAATACAACACATATGTTATCTCCAACTTTTTTATAAGCTGTATGGCAATTGGAAAATTATTCCTCATCAGCAGCATTAGAACCTAAACATAGGAAATCCACCATTTCAAAAGCTTGATGCAAGTTTACATTTTGTTATTAAGTTTAAACCTGAGTATTTAATACTTAGATTATGTGATGTTATTGTTTAATTTTATTGAACACAATTGAGAGAAATATTACCAGGATGGGTTACATTGTTTGATTGATTTTTAAAAAAATTAATTACATTTTAGATATTGGAAGAGTTTAAAGGTGATGTCAACCTTTGGTTGTCTGCAACAACCAGAGGTTCAGTCCAAAGCAGTGCAGATTCCAGCGAAGTGGAAAATCTATTGAAAGTTGAGCTGGAAGAAACGATACGGAACCCTTACATGGATGGGTGTATGTGTATTTATAAATTTTCTGAATTTAATAGTACCCTTTATTACAATTTCCCATCTATTTTTACGGTAAGAGAAACATTGTCAGTCCTAAGCCAAGTTTAATATAACCACATCATGTTGACCCTGAGTATTTTGAAACATTTTGACTTCACAAAAGCACTTAAGGTACTACAACATCAAGTTTGGTTAAATCATGCCATAAAATCTTTTATTAAGCCCCATCTAGGAAAGTTAAATGGCTTATTAGTGTTCGGGTTCACTCTTCCCAAATGTTGCGAGGTGGGGCATTATTTCTTTTGAATATATTCTTGTTAACTCAGTCTCATTTTGAAAACAATTAATTTGCAAAGCCAAAACATGATTTGTATGGTTTTAGTATTTAAAATAAACTGGTCAAACCTGTTGTTCTCGTAGCCATGTCAAAACATTGATATTCCGTTGTGACGTTTCATCAAAGAAAATGGATCACAAAGCTCCAAATATCTTAACTTCAAGTAAAAAGGGGTTTTTTAGTTGTCATTTTTAATTTCCACAAAAAGTAATTCAAATTAATGTGATAGAAAAAAAAGGTTAAGCTTGATTAATCGAAGCATGGACATCCCATATGTTGTTTAATTTTTCTGACCAATCAAAGAAAACCGTATCTTTGACTAATGAAATAATTCCAGTTTATATTTAAAACAGTATTCTCAAAAAACATTTTAAGTCTAAATTAACACTTTTTGAAGTATTCTTTTTCTATTTTACAGCATTATTTCATCTTCACATGTTAACCCACCTTCTGGAAAGACCAATACAACAACACTGTGTCAAAACCTACGAGAGTTACCAGCAGCTTCTGTTTCCTCCCTTAGGAAACATTAAGTATCCATCACCCATTCATTTGGTGTGGGTTCCATCTAAACCAAGAAGTTTGTGAGTGTATATTTTATCTGTCGTTTCCATCATCTTGGTCTATTCTCTCATATAAAGATTTTGGAAAACAAAATTTGTAGAATACAGTTTTAAGAAGCAAAGAGGTACCAGTGAGGCATTCAAACGTCAAAAGTCTGAAATGGTAAAGACAAAACCAGTAAACACGAACCAGAACAGCACAAAAATATACAACGCATAAAAACTTGAAACAACTGAAAAACAATAACAGCTTGAACTTGCATCCTCCTTACAGTTTGGCTGGGGTTATGTCTTTTTCAAATATATTTTGTAGGTATGCTAGTATAAACCATGTTGTACCAGCAGTGTGTGATCTAGGGGTATATGGCACTCTAAAGGAGGAGTGTGCCTTCCTGGGACTAGGTGTTTGTGCATTGACACACAATTTCAACAATGGATGCAGTCCTGGATGGGTGGAATGTACATTGTGTGGTCAATGGGTCCATGATGCTTGTATGGGTGTCAATGCCAAAGACTTTAGTGCAAGGGATGACTTTCCTTGTGGGTGTGACATGCTCAGAAATGGTGCAGTTCCATTAAAGAGGTAGTTAAAGTTAATATAATGTAATAATAAAGTTAAATAAACGAAAACATGTGTTAAGAAGTTAATTAAGAAGAAAATATTTTACCGACTTAAATAACAAACTAACAATTATAACTGTTATCTTACATGACTTGATTAAACAAAACATAAAATGTACATTTTGTATGATTTTATTTTTTTAAGCATTTCCATCCAAATATATAAAACTTTTTTTTCAGCACCTCATATTATTCATCATTGGAAATTTCAAACCTTGATATTGATTTAAAGGTAGGCTTTATTTCTAAAGTATTCAAGAAAGATCAATGTTTAATGAACAATAACATAATTCCTGAGTCTTCTGCAGAGTTGCAAATCTTTAGGTCAGGTAGTTAAACAGAAAGTAGGTAAGCAACAGACCTGGAAATGCATCCCATCATATGAGACCACCATTTGAAGCTGCATACCAAATATTGAAAGCATACAAAAAAGAGTTGCTGAAAAGTCTGTTACATTTTTTTTTTACCCTAGTATGTTGCGAGTTTGGGACAAATAGTGGACATAACAAAAATGAAAGAGAGAACAAGTTTAATAAGATTTTTGTGAACTATTGATGTTGCAAATATTTTATTTTTTCAATTTAAAATACGTATATATACACCAATGTTTTTTCCAATGTGATGTTTGTTTCTTATCTGGTTTGAAAATTCAAAGTTTATGATAACATTTGTTAATTTCATTTTAATTTAAAGGGCATAGTTAAGAAAGCTGATGAGCAAATAAGTTTAAGGAAAGACTTGTTTTCCAGAGAAGGTCATGGAACCCTTAAACATTCATTAAGATGCAGTAGATTTGGTCCTTTTACATCAGATTTTGTAAGTGAATGTTTTAAAATCCTATTAGAGAAAACAGCAAGATTTAAAGTTTAGTTATAAACTGACTTACACGTGGACTTCAGACAGATTTTTAGTAAAGTAAACTACATGTATAACTTTGAGAAACTGTGAGAAAATGGAATCAAAATGTACCAAAACCAAGGCATTAAATAAAACTAGAATTCAATATTAAAATAGGAAAACCTATAAAATTTGGCCTTTGTTTATATTTAGACGTTAGCACTGTATTTTTATCAATTTTAAATGTGTACATTATTTTCTATGGTATTCTCTTAATAATTCAGTTTTTGACTTTCATGCATGGGTTAGTTGAGCTAGTTGAGTTAGTTGTACTAGTTGAAAATACAGCATGCACTAATGTCTAATTGACCACAGACCAAATTTTATAGGTTTTCTTATTTTTATATTTCAAGGAGTATTTTAAAAGAAACCCACAAAATATGACAAATTACAAAAATCTATCTAAAAAGGGGTCAGTATTTATATGCTATCTTATACTGTACTGTCACGCTATAAGCAGCATGCATTATATGCTAGGTGGGGTTGCCGTACGAAGTCCTAGAGACTTCAATTTATACTGTAATTATATATATATTGTGAAACTATCATATTATTTCAGGTTGATGATGTGAACAATCTGCTCTATCAAGTTGTAAAACCAACAGGGCGTGATTTAGTTTTGGATTTGTATATGCCAGAGGTGAGTATTTTACAGGCCTTTGAAATATTGTCCTTAGCTTAAACCAAGAGGAAAGAGAAATTCTTGCTGAATACATAACAATTGTTTAAAACGTGGGTTTTCATTAAATTTATGATAATGAGTTGATATTTTACTGTTGTCCAAATATGGAAAAGATTAAATATTATTCAGAATTTTACTTGTAATTAAAAATTTTTATATGTAAATTTTTGAAAAAAAATTACCGGGTATCCCTAAATCAGAAAAAACTAGTTTACAGTATTAATGTCTCCATTGATGATTAAGAAAATCATTTGTTCTTTTGTTTCTAGGTTTTGTTGTATATCATACAAAAAACAGAGGGGATTAATAGACTTCTTGCAGAGATGGTGTTGATCCAGTACACCACCACAGACACAGAATGACTTTTTTCACTCATATAATGTTTTTTAATACCTATTAAACCCAAACTGTGATAATTTTGATTACCTCTGTTTATCACTGGCACCTTATATTACCACTTTGATTTTTAAGGATGTATAGATAAATTTGAGAAAATTATTATTAGCATTTGCTTTGAAAGACAATTAGAATATTTTCTTTTAATAAATCAAAAGAATTTGATGGGAAAGTGATTTGGAGTGAAAGTTAATTACAGTTAATTCTCAATATAAGTGAAGGTGACTTATCATACTTACACAATTCTGTACTACATTCATGTACATATGTATAAACTTTAAAAAATGTAGAGATTGAGTTTGTATCTATACTGAAGTAAACTAAGAAATAAAGGAGGTTTGATTATGATCAGGTGTGTGACTTGCTAGATATTTTGTTTGAAATGATTTTTTTTAAGATATGTAAATGTCAATTGATAAATGTGAAGAATTAGCTTTAGCATTTCTTATTTTGTTGTTAAACTTATAGAATTAAATGGAGTACACTTGGCCAAATGGCCTCGTTGAAGGCTGCTGCAGTTTTCCATTGTGGTTTTTCTGAATTGCCGCTTGATTGTTGGCTGTGTCGCGTACACTTATTCCACATCTCATTATTTTCTATTTCTATAGTCTGTGCATTTTGTTCTTTGACATAAGATGTCATTCTAAGAAATCTAGGAAATCATTACCACATAAACATGATAAAAGTGTGAAACTAATGTAACATCCATGAACAAGTTCTAGGCAAATCAAACTATAACAATTTATGCATGCATCAAACACTATCAACACATGGTTTTTAAGCCTGTTATCTATTCATAAAGGTCACTAGAATATAAAAGCCATAACCCCCCAAAAGGCATCAACTGACTTCTTCAGCCTAAGGCACATATGTGTAGAGCTGATTGATCTGCACGAACATAATGAAACTTACAACAAAAAGTTATTAATGACCTGAAGGTTTAAGTAAGCAAAGCTTTTTTATCAGCACTACATGGTTTCATTCCATACAGCAAAAATAAAATAAATAAAAAAAAATTGATTACCCAAAGGACAAAACCCCTATAAGGGGTCATTGAAAAGTCACTGAAAGAAGCAAAGAGACACAAAAGGAACATTTGAGTGTCAAAAGTCAGAAAGGGTGACAACAAAACCAGTAAAATTGAGATAAAACAGCACGAAGAAATACAGTACATAAAAAAAACACAAAAACAACTGAACAGTAAGAACTTCTGACACGAGAAATGTATGAAAAAAATACAGAATGCCTCATATTTCTTGCCTAAACATGTATGTTTTATAGATTTTGTTCATTTCATGTGATAAGATATCATTGGTTAAAGAATGAGAATTTGTTAATTGATGGTCAGGTGAGCTAAAAATTCCACCATTCAGACAGAGTTTATTTTCTGGTCTCTGAAAGCATATATCTCCATTATAACATTCTTATGGAGTTTATTGTGAGCTTCTAGAGGCATATACATATATCTAAACATTCCTGTGATGTTTATTTCGAGTTTCTATAGGCATATATATCCATTATAACCTTCTTTTTGGGTTTATTATGAGTTTCTGGTGGCATATATATCCATTATAACATTCTTACGGAGTTTATTTCGCGTTTTTGTAGGCATATATATCCATTATAACACTTTTACGGAGTTTATTTCGAATTTCTGGGGGCATATATATCCATTATTACATTCCTACGGAGTTTATTTCGAGTTTCTTGAGGCATATATATCCATATAACATTCTTATAGAGTTTACTGTGAGCTTCTATAGGCATATATATCCATATAACATTCTTACTGAGTTTATTGTGAGCTTCTATAGGCACATGTATCCATATAAAATTCTTATTGAGTTTATTTCGAATTTCTGGAGGCATATATAACCATTATAACATTCTTACGGAGTTTATTTCGAATTTCTGGAGGCATATATATATCCATTATAACATTCTTAGGTAGTTTATTTAGAATTTCTGGAGGCATATATATCCATAAAGCATTCTTACGGAGTTTATTTCGAATTTCTGAAGGCATATTTATCCATATAACATTCCTTTGAAGTTTATTTCGAATTTCTTGGGGCATATATATCCATTATAACATTCTTACGGAGTTTATTTCGAATTTCTGGAGGCATATATATCCATTATAACATTCTGACGGAGTTTATTTCGAATTTCTGGAGGCATATATATCCATTATAACATTCTGACGGAGTCTATTTCGAATTTCTGGAGGCATATATATCCTTATAACATTCTTACGGAGTTTATTTCGAATTTCTGGAGGCATATATATCCATTATAACATTCTTACGGAGTTTATTTCGAATTTCTGGAGGCATATATATATCCATTATAACATTCTTAGGTAGTTTATTTAGAATTTCTGGAGGCATATATATCCATAAAGCATTCTTACGGAGTTTATTTCGAATTTCTGAAG
Source organism: Arcuatula senhousia (assembly GCA_963971305.1). NCBI lineage: Eukaryota > Metazoa > Mollusca > Bivalvia > Mytilida > Mytilidae > Arcuatula > Arcuatula senhousia. The sequence continues at coordinate 14,060,316 of OZ020303.1, read as the reverse complement.
GCATATTTATCCATATAACATTCCTTTGAAGTTTATTTCGAATTTCTTGGGGCATATATATCCATTATAACATTCTTACGGAGTTTATTTCGAATTTCTGGAGGCATATATATCCATTATAACATTCTGACGGAGTTTATTTCGAATTTCTGGGGGCATATATATCCATTGTAACATTCCTACGAAGTTTCTTGAGGCATATATATCCATATAACATTCTTATGGAGTTTATTTCGAATTCCTGGAGGCATAAATATCCATATAACATTCTTACTGAGTTTATTGTGAGCTTCTATAGGCATATATATCCATTATAACATTCTTACGAAGTTTATTTCGAATTTCTGGAGGCATATTTTTAATTTATTTCGAATTCCTGAACAAATTAACCAAAGAAAACAGTACAATGGTCTCATCTGTAGGCTGTGATATACAAGACCATGGACTAATATACTCAATAAAACAGTACAATGGTCTCATCTGTAGGCTGTGATATACAAGACCATGGACTAATTAACCCAAGAAAACAGTACAATGGTCTCATCTGTAGGCTGTGATATACAAGACCATGGACTAATATACCCAACAAAACGGTACAATGGTCTCATCTGTAGGCTGTGATATATGAGACCATGGACTAATATACCCAACAAAACAGTACAATGGTCTCATCTGTAGGCTGTGATATATGAGACCATGGACTAATTAACCCAAGAAAACAGTACAATGGTCTCATCTGTAGGCTGTGATATATAAGACCATGGACTAATTAACCCAAGAAAACAGTACAATGGTCTCATCTGTAGGCTGTGATATATAAGACCATGGACAAATTAACCCAATAAAACAGTACAATGGTCTCATCTGTAGGCTGTGATACATGAGACCATGGACAAATATACCCAATAAAACAGTACAATGGTCTCATCTGTAGGCTGTGATACATGAGACCATGGACTAATTAACCCAATAAAACAGTACAATGGTCTCATCTGTAGGCTGTAATATATAAGACCATGGACTAATTAACCCAAGAAAACGGTACAATGGTCTCATCTGTAGGCTGTGATACATGAGACCATGGACAAATATACCCAATAAAACAGTACAATGGTCTCATCTGTAGGCTGTGATACATGAGACCATGGACAAATTAACCCAAGAAAACGGTACAATGGTCTCATCTGTAGGCTGTGATACATGAGACCATGGACTAATTAACCCAATAAAACAGTACAATGGTCTCATCTGTAGGCTGTGATATATAAGACCATGGACAAATTAACCCAATAAAACAGTACAATGGTCTCATCTGTAGGCTGTGATATATGAGACCATGGACTAATTAACCCAAGAAAACAGTACAATGGTCTCATCTGTAGGCTGTGATACATGAGACCATGGACTAATTAACCCAACAAAACGGTACAATGGTCTCATCTGTAGGCTGTGATATATAAGACCATGGACAAATTAACCCAATAAAACAGTACAATGGTCTCATCTGTAGGCTGTAATATATAAGACCATGGACAAATTAACCCAAGAAAACAGTACAATGGTCTCATCTGTAGGCTGTGATATATGAGACCATGGACTAATTAACCCAAGAAAACAGTACAATGGTCTCATCTGTAGGCTGTGATATATGAGACCATGGACTAATTAACCAAAGATAACAGTACAATGGTCTCATCTGTAGGCTGTGATATATAAGACCATGGACAAATTAACCCAATAAAACAGTACAATGGTCTCATCTGTAGGCTGTAATATATAAGACCATGGACAAATTAACCCAAGAAAACAGTACAATGGTCTCATCTGTAGGCTGTGATATATAAGACCATGGACAAATTAACCCAAGAAAACAGTACAATGGTCTCATCTGTAGGCTGTGATATACAAGACCATGGACTAATTACCCCAAGAAAACAGTACAATGGTCTCATCTGTAGGCTGTAATATATGAGACCATGGACAATTTAACCCAATAAAACAGTACAATGGTCTCATCTGTAGGCTGTGATATATGAGACCATGGACAAATTAACCCAAGAAAACAGTACAATGGTCTCATCTGTAGGCTGTTATATATGAGACCATGGACTAATTAACCAAAGATAACAGTACAATGGTCTCATCTGTAGGCTGTGATATATAAGACCATGGATTAATTAACCCAAGAAAACAGTACAATGGTCTCATCTGTAGGCTGTGATATATAAGACCATGGACAAATTAACCCAAGAAAACGGTACAATGGTCTCATATGTAGGCTGTGATATATGAGACCATGGACTAATATACCCAATAAAACAGTACAATGGTCTCATCTGTAGGCTGTTATATATGAGACCATGGACTAATTAACCGAAGATAACAGTACAATGGTCTCATCTGTAGGCTGTGATGTATAAGACCATGGACAAATTAACCCAAGAAAACAGTACAATGGTCTCATCTGTAGGCTGTTATATATGAGACCATGGACTAATTAACCAAAGATAACAGTACAATGGTCTCATCTGTAGGCTGTGATATATAAGACCATGGACTAATTACCCCAAGAAAACAGTACAATGGTCTCATCTGTAGGCTGTGATATATAAGACCATGGACAAATTAACCCAAGAAAACGGTACAATGGTCTCATATGTAGGCTGTGATATATGAGACCATGGACTAATATACCCAATAAAACAGTACAATGGTCTCATCTGTAGGCTGTTATATATGAGACCATGGACAAATTAACCCAAGAAAACAGTACAATGGTCTCATCTGTAGGCTGTGATATATAAGACCATGGACAAATTAACCCAAGAAAACGGTACAATGGTCTCATCTGTAGGCTGTGATATATGAGACCAAGGACTAATATACTCAATAAAACAGTACAATGGTCTCATCTGTAGGCTGTTATATATGAGACCATGGACTAATTAACCGAAGATAACAGTACAATGGTCTCATCTGTAGGCTGTGATGTATAAGACCATGGACAAATTAACCCAAGAAAACAGTACAATGGTCTCATCTGTAGGCTGTGATATATGAGACCATGGACTAATTAACCCAAGAAAACAGTACAATGGTCTCATCTGTAGGCTGTGATATATGAGACCATGGACAAATTAACCCAATAAAACAGTACAATGGTCTCATCTGTAGGCTGTGATATATGAGACCATGGACAAATTAACCCAAGAAAACAGTACAATGGTCTCATCTGTAGGCTGTGATATATGAGACCATGGACTAATTAACCCAATAAAACAGTACAATGGTCTCATCTGTAGGCTGTGATATATAAGACCATGGACAAATTAACCCAAGATAACAGTACAATGGTCTCATCTGTAGGCTGTGATACATGAGACCATGGACTAATATACCCAATAAAACAGTACAATGGTCTCATCTGTAGGCTGTTATATATGAGACCATGGACAAATTAACCCAAGAAAACAGTACAATGGTCTCATCTGTAGGCTGTGATATATAAGACCATGGACAAATTAACCCAAGAAAACGGTACAATGGTCTCATCTGTAGGCTGTGATATATAAGACCATGGACTAATTAACCCAAGATAACAGTACAATGGTCTCATCTGTAGGCTGTGATATATAAGACCATGGACAAATTAACCCAAGAAAACAGTACAATGGTCTCATCTGTAGGCTGTGATACATGAGACCATGGACAAATTAACCCAAGAAAACGGTACAATGGTCTCATCTGTAGGCTGTTATATATGAGACCATGGACTAATTAACCCAAGATAACAGTACAATGGTCTCATCTGTAGGCTGTGATATATGAGACCATGGACTAATTAACCCAAGAAAACAGTACAATGGTCTCATCTGTAGGCTGTAATATATAAGACCATGGACAAATTAACCCAAGAAAACAGTACAATGGTCTCATCTGTAGGCTGTGATATATAAGACCATGGACTAATTAACCCAAGAAAACAGTACAATGGTCTCATCTGTAGGCTGTGATACATGAGACCATGGACAAATTAACCCAAGAAAACAGTACAATGGTCTCATCTGTAGGCTGTGATATATGAGACCATGGACAAATTAACCCAAGAAAACGGTACAATGGTCTCATCTGTAGGCTGTGATATATGAGACCATGGACAAATTAACCCAAGAAAACGGTACAATGGTCTCATCTGTAGGCTGTGATATATGAGACCATGGACAATTTAACCCAATAAAACAGTACAATGGTCTCATCTGTAGGCTGTGATATACAAGACCATGGACAAATTAACCCAAGAAAACAGTACAATGGTCTCATCTGTAGGCTGTGATATATAAGACCATGGACTAATTAACCCAACAAAACGGTACAATGGTGTTATCAAATTACAAGTCACTGTGATATGTAGTTGCTGAGGAAAATGTTACAATTTTTTTTAACAATAGACTAATCATGTTGAAAATTGACTTATTAGGTAAAAAGGAAGTAAATATACCACAGACCTAATTTCATGTGCGGGATAAAAAAATCTGACAAGGAAGCCATACACCATATTTCAAGCAACTGTGATTTGTAGTTGCTGAGAAAGCATGTGACCAATTACAATTAGAAATGAGAATGAGTTTTATATTTCTTTTTTTATAAAGAAGATTCCTGTTAACATAAAGTGTGCGTGAAAAACTGTTTCAGCACACAAGAATATTCATTCTAAATCAGAAGAACAACACTTTTTTATTAATATTTATTTATTTCCGATGGCATGTGCAACTCAGATCGAGACAGAAAACAAATTGGTTGAGTGGAAAGTAAAACGAAGTCAGCTAGAAATAGATGAGCGATAGATATTCCCATCATATTGGACCCCTACATGAAGCTGCATACCAAATACGGAAAGGCAATGATTAATAGTTGCTGAGAAAACTGTTACAGATAAAAACAATACATATATACTAAGATCCATCTGACAAAATATAAGGTTCAAAACTCACAAAGTATTAACAATATTGCATTCAATATGGCCATACATAAAGAAATTATTTAATTTTACCTCAAAAACTATGAACATCTTCCTCTGGGTTATGAATGATTTATTTTCTAAATGATGGAACGTTTACTTATTCTTAAATTTGGTACACCAATTTATAAGACTATTCATTCTATTATAACAAAATTTGAAGTAAATCCAATAAACATTATCTATTTAATATCAACTGTCCATGAACTTTACAAACAACCCTCGTATATGCATTGATAAAAAGTTTTTATGAATTTGATGTGTCTGCATAGTGCATACAACTAAAGATTACTTAAAAAAATCATACAACAAAAAACAACTTGATAATATTATTTTCCTTTCAACTTTGTAAACACAAAAAAATATATAGATGGGAAAACACTCCCAATTTGGTTCAGGTTTCCATTAGATGGTATAATGTTTAAAAAATGAATCACAAGTTAAATGTATATAAAAATACATTGTGTTTGTCAAAAATGTTATTCCCCTGAGTCAGAATATAGTATTTTTTTTCTATTGTAAACATTCTGCTGTCAATATTTTCTATATCATTTCCCAATAATGTGCTTCTGAAAATAATTCTTATCTGAATGAACTTTTGCAAATTCAAAACATTTGTCTTTTCCCTTCATATACAATGATATACTGATAATGAATATCATAAAATTCTGTCAAATATAAAAATGGCAATGGCAAAAAAAATGCACATTAATACATATACAACATTTCACAAAATTGCATTTTGTATTTTAAATTAATAGTCTGATTTTGTCATTTTTGTTCCAAAGAAAGAATGAGCAATGTGTCATGAAGTGTTCAGCAGTCATATATGAAAGTTGGTCTTTTATTCTCTTTAAGCTGGAATTGGCTTGCTCATTTATCTGACTATTTATGCTGTCATACTGAGGATAAATGGACAGTTCATATGCTAAGCTGCAGCCTAAAAATGAAACAACAATAAACATTAGTTTGAAATGGTTTACATACATATTCAGATATCATTTTGCTATGTAAGTACATGTAATATTTTAATAACAATGTTCACACTTTTTTTTATGGAATGAAATCAATGATAAAAGTACTTGGTGACATAAAAGAGGTGAACAGTAAGTGAAATTCAGGTGACAATCCAAGAAAGGTGTTTCCAGTGTACACCCCCTAAAACTGAACAAAACAGATACTTTTAGAACAAAATCCACGTAAAAACATTTTTAATCACTCAACAAAGAAAGGGAACAAATAAAGGTTTTCCCTACAAAGCAATTCCCCTTCTTCCACACCTAGGTATAACTTAGTAAAGATACTTAAGTATTTATATGTGTAAATAGTTATTTCGTTAATCATGTTAATTTATATTTTTGTGTGCTTAATATGATACCCTTCATTTCAGAAAAAAAGTTCAATAAACACACTTGTATGGTTATCCCAGTGCAATCTGTCTACGTAAAATTCAGTTTCTTGAAAAAAAAGAGGATCCCGACTCAAACAGTACTCTTGAAGTTTGCAGGCATTGTCATAAATGACAACTTTGGGAGCTGAAACAAAACGTTACAAACAATAATTTTAATATACTTATAACATAGGGCTTGTTTCTTTCACTTAGAACTCATCCATATTTCATCTAAATTTCTCAAGACAAATATATTCACAAAAGTAACACATACTTTATGATGGAAAACTACCTTACAGCATGGTCAGAACCAACCATTTCTTATATTAAATGTATTTTTTTTTTTTAAATGGATACTTGATTTAGACCGATAATAAACATTTGTGCATCCATATGAATCCTTTTCCATAGTCTTTTAAATGTTTTGCTAAAAAAATGTATAAATCTATTACCTTTTACGAATCTCGATCTTAAAATTGTAAATGGAACATTTGGCGATTCGTTGGATTCCATTACTTGAAATCCGTAGCAAATACCTATAAAAATAACAAGAAATAATATCTTTTAAAAAGTAAAAAAATTAAAATTAGTTGATGATTGCTATTCATTCATTTTGTGGGTTTGTATCGTCTTTTTCCCAGACTTGTGATATTGGTTGCTGAAAAAATCATATTAGAAAAATCAAATTGTTGAAAAAAAAATAAAAGAACCATCAACAATAAAGAAATAAAAAATACTTTATGATCATGTAAGATTTGAACCAAATGTTCTATTGCTGCTATAATGGAATCATATATAACATTTTTTTGCTTAATGAAAAAATGTATCATTGTTGTTAATCTATACTTATACCATAACATTAAGTGTAAAATAAGTTTAAATGTACCATGGGGGCAGAAAACTGTAAATATCCCAGGCAAAAGACTTGGATGCCCAGCATATGACTTATTGCATATGTCTTCTTTTTTCCTCTGTTTAGATCTCTGTTTATCCATAGGATAATTTCCTCTATCACGAACCTTAGGTAAGTTAGGGAAAAAACTCAGATCATCTTCACTTGTTTCTATTTCCAGAGAATTGTCCTCACTTGCATCAATGAAAGGGGTTATAGCAATATCCCACAGTTCCTTCAACAAGCACTTCAATTCATTTGTTGGGTTGACTTGTTGGAATATGTCAAAAACAATCGGAATTTTCTCATGCAATAAAGTCCAAAGTTTAGGGTCTTCTTTAAGTTGCACATCCTTACCAATTAATGTTAACAAATTTTGAACATCTGGAATTGGTTTAAGAAGAGCACAAACAGGAGATGGTGATGACAAGCAAAATAATAATTTCTGATATATTTTGAAAAGCGATTTGTCAAGTTCAATAGCTTCTAAAATTCCATACAGAGGTGGGGATATGTGTTTTATTTCAGCTAGCAGGAACTTTTTTTCAGACATATTTAACGGTTTCAGTCTGACTTTACTGTCAGTTCACCTGCACTTGCATATCTTTTCAATAGATTTCTAATTACAGCGTCTTGGATAAATACTCTGTCAGAAAATCTGAAACATGTATAAAACAATTTTTGTAATTTATACAATTTGGAAAAATCAAATTCAAAGGCTTGTATTTGAAACAGAAATATGTCAAAACTCTGCCTTGCAACATCTTTTCATTTCCATAATCACTGAAACATGAAATTTATGCCAGGGGTGTAATTTTATGGTATGCTCATATCCTGGTATATATGTGTATAAAGTTACATGATGATATCATAGTTATAGAGTAGTAACTTTAACTTTGGCTTTCTAAAACAAGTGCTATGTATAGCATCCGTCTTCTCAGAGAAAAATCATCCATGAAGTTGATGAAACGCTGATTTTTGTTTGTTCATTTCCTAATGTATATTTGTACAAAGTTTCATACTGAAATCATCATTCTTTCATAGTAAAGCAGCTTAAATGTAAACCTGATTTGGGATAGACAGATGAACACTAAATGCTCTTCTATTTTTGTAGACAGGGTGTGAAAAAACAAAGTGTTTGCAATCTAAAACAATTTATCAGTGCAATTACATTTTTGAAATTTGAATTTTTAACTTAAGCAACCAACCTATTGGCAATTGTGTAGTACAACATATTTTTTCATGTTATAAATTTTCTTCATGTCTTATTTAACTATTTTATAAACAAACTCTGTGGAGGACAATTACAAACCCTGAGGAGGATAATTTCAGTACTTCTGTTGAACATGGTTCTGTCCATTCCCACATTCTTCTTTGAAATGATAGACTTGTGCCATCACAAATAATTGTACTGGGATATCCATTATCTCCATCACAAGTTGGACAATTAAATCCAATACTATAATCTATGTCAAGTAATTTAAGAAAGCTGTTCCAGGCATATCTTAGTTTCTGGTAAGAAAATATATCCTGAACAGCCGAGTTGCCATAATCAAGGTGCACATCACACCAAGTTTGGTAAAACGTGTATAATGGTCTCCTAAAATTAAACGAAAAGTTATATTAACCTATGTCAACTGATATATGATAACATGATAATAGGTGCAACTTAAAATGGGACGCAGTTAAAAAAATAAATGTAAAAAAATACCATGGAGCAATAACAAATTCATTTAGTTATCAGATATCAAATTATTTGTGCAAATTATAATTATTTGTAACACTCTGAAAAAGGGTAAAAATATTTTGAGACAACATCTGAGTTGAAAAAACATCTTTTGGCCTTACGTAATTGGTGAAGTCATTTCCCAGTCTGAGTATTTCATGCTCCAGCAGACAGTAAACAAAGTGACTATTATTCTGCTGGGTTCTAAAAGATTTTATTATTACGGTTTACATTACCTGCCATGAAGGAAACTATGCATGTATGAGCGTAACACATCATAACCAACTAAATAGGTTCCAAGATTCAACAAACACTTTGATTGGCCTTCAAAAATACTTATAACATCACATGATGAGCAGGGTCTGTAATACACTAGTAGACAAAAAGACATTAAAGTTTTAAAAGACTATATGTAATTAGGACAGAGAGGATACAATGTTTTAATGAAATGGAGTAAGGATTATGTTTTAATATATTTTCTAAAAGAATCTTTGGCACAGATTAAACAAAAGACTTTAATGTGTGTGTGTGTGTGTTGGTATTCAACGCCCTTTATCGACGCACCTGGGTCATGTAGGCAGTCAGTTTTAATGGTGGAGTAGTACCAGGAGGCAAACCACTTTAAAATTTGTGTTAAAGGGTATAAGGGTTTTATGACCTAAATTTAACTTGATCAATAACCACCAAGTATAGATATTGATCAAGTTAAATTTAGGTCATAAAACATTGTACAACTAACAACTACCAAATATAGATGTTAGTTGTGTGATGTTTTGAACTAAAATATGATTTTTGAACATTTAAAAAAATATTAACTAACTTTCATATTTTGGGCCTTTAACCATTAATTATGAATTAGGAAAATGTATAAAAAAAATAATATATATGCTTTATCAATTAGTTTACCTTTTGCATATCCAATTGCACAATTAGTTACAACAACAGCATGGTCATATGCCACCCAGTTTTCCTCAACAGGATCTCCTTCGTCCAGAGAAGAACCACAATTTCTACAGATTTCTAAGTCTGGTAATAAAACCTCATGTTGTTCAATATGTAATGACTTCAATTTATCTGATAGACTTGATGATCTTTGAAATGGAATTTTTTTGTAAGAAATTAACTTAGGATTATAAACTTTTGATCCATCAACACTTGTAGACTGGTCACTAGTAATGCTTTGTATTAAGTCATAGTAGATGCTCTCAGCTCCATCCAATTTAATTCTTTTAATTATAGAAATGTGATCACATGTATATGAAGAGCATGTAATACAGGCCCATCGCTTCTTTCCAAAATCAACAAGCCCATAACGAGGGATTCCCATTCCACCACAACAAACAATTTTTGACTCTGGTACCTCAAAAACTTTAACCCCAACCTGTGGATAAACATTTTGATAACACATACATGTATATGACAATTTTCAGCTAGAAATATTTATGATCACAATCATGCAGAAAAACTAGTAGTTATATACAGGATATCTAAAAATGTTAAAATGAATATAAACTGGAAACACTTAGCAATAAGAAAAGAATACTTCCTTGTTCTTGTTAAGTTTCATTAAATCCCAAACTGGTTTAGAAGATATATTGGACTTATGGACAAAAGACAGATTGACGGAAAGAATGACAGATTAGGCAATTCCTATATACCCTCCCAAACTTTGTTAACAGAGGTTTAATAAGTATGATCCTATTAAAAACCATAAAATTGATTAAACAGTTTTTAAATAAAAACAGACTTTTCAATGAACTTCGAAAAAGTAACTATATTTGTAATGCTGTGTTGTCATCTGCAATAAAACACCTACCATAGAATATTCATGGTCTTCACCTGAAATATATAAACAAACAACATTATCAATTTATATGCCTCAGTTACTATTAATTTTTTAAATGAATAGTAATACTTGTAATAAGAAGTTATTCAAAACACATCAGCATTTAACTACAAGAAGACGGGCAAAGTGTAGACACAAAACTTATTGATGGAGTTGTAAAAAAATGTGACATATTCTTTTCAAGTTAAAACTGTGTAATCATACCATCTGTGTTTTGTACATGTGCTACTATCTCATGTATCAAATCATAATGACTGTATATCATTTTTGCAACATGGACATGGATACAATCTGGATAATGTTCAGAGAATTCTGAAAAACCAAAAAAAACATACCAGTTACTTGTTATATATTATTTTCAATAAAAAATGCAATTGAATATGCTGATAAATAAAAACAGACTACATATCATTAATATAATGTAGTAGTTTTTAACCTGTGATGCTCTTGAAGTTAAAACATATCTTTAAATTAAAAAAAAATTAAGCAAAAATAAATAATTTTTAGACATATTTGTTATGCATCATTTTATAATCTATAAGTTTTACGACAATATGCTCTCTATGATGATAATAATATACTATATACTATAAAAAAATATTGAATCTTCACCTGCTTCAGATATATTAAGGCTATAATGAAGAGAACTGATTTGTTTTGCTGAGTTATAGTTACAACTGCACCAGTAAATCCAATTACAATGTCCATTGTTGAAATCAACACACTTTCTTTCAATAAGAATATACTTTTCATTCTGTAAAGATATTATACAAGGCAATCATATATCATTTAATGTAAACATGATTGTTTCTTTAATATTAAGTAAAGATTGCAAAATACCTACAAAATATAATATAGAGAAAAAAATTGTAAAATTTAGTCTAGGGGTATGAAATTGAATATGATCATTGATATGGTGTTTAAAATAACTATATCCTTCAAAAGTTATTGTGGAAACAAATAAAAAAATTGCTTTTTTGGCCCATTTAGGGCCCTTAATTTCTAAATGGAATTATAAAATGATCCCAAAAGGGGAGGTGCACATCTTCATTATATCTGTAATCACTGTGTAAAATTTCAGAAAGATCTAGTGTTTTGTTTTTGAGATTCAGATTACACAAGACAGACACTCTATAGCATTATGGACGGACAGAGTGACCCGACTCCTAGACCTGCTTTTGCCTTTGGCGACGCAGGTAAAAAAAACAAAAAATATAGCAATAAAAAAATACCAAAATTTTCTTCTTTTCAGTACAAAAGTCTTTGAGGACTAAAACACTTCCATGACTGTCATCACCTGGAAAGATGGAGATACCTTTTGCAACTTTTAAGTTGTGGAAATACATTTCTTCAATGCTTAAGAATCCATTATTCTGAAAAGGATTGCAAAATTCTGTTATGCTGGTCATTTTTACTAAATTAGCTAAAGAAAAAATTGTGGTAAATAACTGGTAGATATCCTAAACGGTTGTCATATAAAATTGGTCAATTTAATATAGCATTTAATATGTGGATACATATTTTCAGATTTCTAACCAAAAAAAAAAAAGAGAACTTAAATTCATGCAAGAAATTAGGTGATTTCCTTTGTTTATGATTAACATGTGTATATAATACTTAGACCAAAAATATTACTCAATATTAGATCATAAAAATAAAAACATCATATGCACATACCTTAAAAATGAACATACCTCTGTGTCTCCAACAGACAGTAAGTCATTATCAATGTGATTGTTTGAACTAACAACATTTCCAGTGGAATGAGATGTTGTAGGAGTGTTCACTGTGTTGATATGAACAATAGGCTGAGGTGGAAGTAATAAGACATTATCTGAAAAAAAAGAGGAATAAATATGTTTAAAAGAAAATATGTATAGGTAAGCATTAGGAAAATTTTGTTTACTTGTTATATTATCATTTTAACATTTTTGTTCACGATTAAAAGACAATATTTATTGTCAGAAATATTTTTGCAAAGGTCAGCAAGCTAATTCATTTACCTTGTTGGTTAGCTAGGTTGTTAATTTTCCTATCATAACAAACTGTTGGGTGCCCATTAGGAATGGAAGAAGGTATGCTATATGGAAAGTCTCCTTTATTCAAAAAGGCTTTTCTATAATCTTTCAAATTTCGTGACTTCAAAACGATCTTCTTTTCAGCCATTTCCTAAAATAAAATTAAGACAGAATATATATGGCTAGTCAAAAGAAGAATAATGGGAGCCAATGCAAACATTTGAAGGCTGATAGTGGTTTTTCACTGTTTTTTCTAAATTACTGCTTCTTATGTGTGTTGTGTCGTGTACACTTATTCCACATCTCATTATTTTATACTATAATCTGTCATAGTTTTGACTTTACCAAAATAAGAATCCCAAAAATATGATGCATGTAGTTTATTACTAACCTTAGACACATACACATTGGGAACTATACTTCATGCAGATGCTTTACTTGAATAAAAAAAAACCAGTTTCATCCACACCTGCAATAAAAGTATATATCTATATCTATAAAGTCTATATGAATGAAATATGAGCTATGTGGTCAATGGTCCAGAAACCAACTAGTGTATGCATTGAGTAATGTGGCCTGCGGTCACATAAGTGTAATATCATAGATGAGAACAGAACATCGTTACATGATCGAGCACAAGTATTAAGTGGTCCATGGTCTCATGTTTTATATAGAAGAGAAGAGACCATGGCACTTAAGTACAGTATTAAGTGGTCCATGGTGTCATGTATTATATAAAATAGAAGAGACCATGGCACTTAAGTACAGTATTAAGTGGTCCATGGTCTCATGTATTAAATATAATAGAAGAGACCATTGCACTTAAGTACAGTATTAAGTGGTCCATGGTCTCATGTATTATATAAAATAGAAGAGACCATGGCACTTAAGTACAGTATTAAGTGGTCCATGGTCTCATGTATTAAATATAATAGAAGAGACCATTGCACTTAAGTACAGTATTAAGTGGTCCATGGTGTCATGTATTATATAAAATAGAAGAGACCATGGCACTTAAGTACAGAATTAGGTGTTCCATGGTCTCATGTATGAAATATACTAGAAGAGACCATTGCACTTAAGTACAGTATTAAGTGGTCCATGGTGTCATCTGTCATGTATTATATAGAATAGAAGAGACCATTGCACTTAAGTACAGTATTAAGTGGTCCATGGTCTCATGTATTATATAAAATAGAAGAAACCATGGCACTTGAGTACAGTATTAAGTGGTCCATGGTCTCATGTATTAAATAGAATAGAAGAGACCATTGCACTTAAGTACAGTATTAGGCGGTCCATGGTCTTATGGCACTTTAGTACAGTATTAAGTTGTCCATGGTCTCATGTTTTATATAGAAGAAAAGAGACCATGGCACTTAAGTACAGTATAAGGTGGTCTATGGTCTCATGTATTATGTAGAAAAGAAGCAACCATGTCACTTCTACCGTATTAGGCGGTGCATGGTCTCATGTATTATATAGAATAGAAGAGACCATGGCACTTAACATGCTTAAGTACAGTATCAAGTGGTCAATGGTCTCATGTATTATATAGAATAGAAGAGACCATGACACTTAAGTACAGTATTAAGTGGTCCATGGTCTCATGTATTATATAGAATAGAAGAGACCATTGCACTTAAGTACAGTATTAAGTGGTCCATGGTCTCATGTATTATAAAGAATAGAAGAGACCATTGCACTTAAGTACAGTATTAAGTGGTCCATGGTCTCATGTATTATAAAGAATAGAAGAGACCATTGCACTTTTGTATTGTATTAGGTGGTCCATGGTCTCATGTATTAAATAGAATAGAAGAGACCATTGCACTGAAGTACAGTATTAGGCAGTCCATGGGCTTGTTTTTAAAACAATAAAATATTTCGTCACATATTCATAATCATAAAAAAATATTGGTTTTTTTCCCCTCTAGGGTAACTGACTTACAAAAAAAGGCATAATAGACCAGTGATGTTCGATTTTGTACAAATTGTATCATTGTCTGTTCTATATATATATGTATGTTTGTAAATGTTGCTGATTATAATCCAAAGTTGGATTTTAGATCAATGAAATATTAGAATTTGAATAAGATTTAAGGTCTAAATAATATATGGGTTTTTAAGACCCCATAGGATTAATTAGAATCCACCCCTATAACAATCAAAATTATCAAAGGAACCCGTTACTTATATCTTTTTACAACCATAAAGTTGCCTAGCTTCTGTTTTCAGCTCTCCTTTAAATACGGAGAAATACGTGAATCTGAACATCGGGAGAGAGCGGCCATGTTGTTTTTGTAAAGTGAAAGTACATTCGTCATACTTGTCTCCCTTTAAATGAGACCACGGTCTCATCTCATGTTCTGGAGCGGAAATATACCTCTTTCTCCGCGTGGTCAAATCGAAAGTAAACAAACTTGAACCGCAGCAATAAAATAATTTTTACCCCAAAAAATTATAAATAAAATATTTTACTGCTTCAAAATATTCCTTAAGAATAAAGTTGCTTCACATGATATGAAAATTTACATAATGATAGATATTTAAATTAAACTTTGGCTGTTACTGCTGAATATTCTTTATGTTTCATGACTCTACTTCCGGTTACTTGCAAAATCAATTCGAACCAAAAGTTACGGCTTTTTGGGCATTTAAGTGAATGTGAAGGACTATAAAGGGCTAAAAATGATAATCACATTAAAGACTTTACAACAACAAACATTTAAAGTTGAAATTTCGGAAGATGAAGTGGTAAGAATGCATCGATATCACTGTTACACCATTAGGCAAAGCTGCATGTTTGAAAATGAATTATGATTGCTTGCTAAAGTTCTTGTCCAAAGATTTGTAATGAATCTTTGATAAATGTCGTTTAAGTTTTAACCTAAAAAAGGCAGTACCTCACTCATGTGACCTCCCTGAACTGTCATGCAGTCATATAGAATTTAAGGGAGTGCGGTGGCCGAGTGGTTAAGGCACTGGGCTTAAAATCACAGGTCGACACCTCTGTGGGTTTGAGTCCCACACGTGTCAAGGTTTCCAGGCACCTACCGTTGCTCGTGGGTTCACCGATTTTCCAGCTTGGATTATCGGGCTTTCCTCCTACACAAGCCTGGCAACCATGCAAGGGCCTCATACTTCTACTTCTATGCTGCGTCACGGAGTGTGACGGCCAATCTGCAGTCGACTTCCCATATCGCAGATATACAAACTTGACGTATGTGAACAATACGCCGGTTAAAAAAATGACAACTGTCATCCAATTTACAATTAAAATTATGTACAGGATTGCTATGTTGGCTGGTTAACTCACTCCATGCCTCCCACATCCTCCATCTGAAGGTGTCTGTGGCAGAAACATCTACAACACTCCTGGGGAGCTGGTTCCAGTCTCATATTAGCCAAACGGTCGTTAATCTTGCTGTATGTCAAAAGCTCTTCAGAGCTTATGCTAATTGTTTGACCTGTGTACACATCATTGATGTGTACTCACCACGTTAGATAAATCTTACCTTTACAATGTACCTTTTCTGTTCTCCCATTAAAATACTAGGGTTGCACAATATATCCGTTCTGGATTTGATTCATCATTTAGATGAGGTCATCAGGGGTCATGGGGAGGAAAAACGACATCATTCAACATGGCACAAAGGGAACGGCATTTTCTGTCAACAATTCTTTTGTAATTATTCAACATATACATGATATAGGGTAAAAATCATTTGCAACTGGCAAATAAACCAACAATCAACATTTCCAACCCATAAAAAAATCAATCTTGAACGAAAATAAAGAAATTACAGTACTTTCTTCGTCCATTAGCATGTTGGAACCAGTTTTTTTACCAGTTCTTCCTGGTTTGGCTAAAATAGTGACCCATCCCACAAATGAGCAACCCGTGTATTTGGCGGTGCCTCCATGTCCTTGCATACCACATCTGGGGAAGAGGAGCCTCTAGAGGCTACACATCCCCACTTTCGTTAACATGAAAATTGTAGATTTGAACGAAACAACACTGATATACAATTAATACGAATGAAAAACAAACTTACAGTACACTCTGAGAGGATTGATTCTCATACTCTGATTTCAGTGTCCAGTGATTCACAGAGTTTCACAGAGTAAACTCTTAAAATTCTCCAAGGAATTTCTCCCACCTGGGAGAAATTTATTACCTTTTTCGGAGTATTTTGGAGTTGTTTATTACCTTGTGTATTATAATCATTTTCACCTGACAAGAAAGACAGGAAATAGGTGCTACTTCAAAAGGTTTTCAAGGCAATAAAAAACTCCAAGCTTGGAGTAATTTATGACCCTTTGGAGGGAATACTCCTAAAACCCTCCTAGATGTTTATGGCTTTTCTTTGAGTTTCCTGGAGTCATTAAAAAATTCCCCTCCGAAATCAGAGTATGAGAATCAATCCTCTCTGAGTGTACTGTATATTGTTAGGATAACTTCAGGATAAATAAGTGACTTAGTGTGCTTGATTTTTCATCTTTATTGTCCTTCCAAGCCTAAATTAAAAAATAGAAGAATGTAGTCAGCTGTAGGAATGATTGCAGTTTTTAAAAATGTGGTTTCATGGTTATCATGGTTAATATGTGAATGAAAATAGTCACATTTCATTTTTTTGGCTGAGAGGCCAAGGGTGTAAAATTTAAGATGTCAATGAAAAATTAAATTGTAACGATCTGCAACAATATATTGTCATGAAATAAGTTGTTTCATAAACTCTAGCCATAGCTACAGCTGACTACATTATCTGATTTTTGCAAGAAGATTAGGAATGACAATAAACATGAAAAATAAAAGCAAACTTACCAGAAAACTACTCTCCAAAATCATGACCGGAAACTTCTCCAAATGAATTTCCTTGCATAACCTGGGGTTGTGATTTAGGACATTGGAAGCTGTGATTGTGAACATTTGCGCACTTGTAACCTGTAGAAACTGCCTCTTATTATGTTGCATTGGCTGTTATAGAGCTATATTGAATGAAACATGGAATTTTGACATTTGGTCTATATTAAGATTTTAAAAACCAGTCTATAGTGTGTTTCATAATTCTACAGTAGGAAAAAAAGAGAAAATAATCGTATGGACTCAAAAAAAATTTCAATTTGTTGGAATAATTAACCAGAAAATAAACATATAGATCTATGTAACTAAGACTGTCTGACAGAAGGACCAACACATAGTAATTTTATGTTTACTGCATACATTTTTACATTGATTGATGATTCTGGTCAGTGGTGTCAAGATGATAAAAAAGATCATAATTTTTTTTCCTATGATTGTATTACATGCACAGGTTGTTTATTCCTTAAAAATACAAAAGTACACTTACATGTAACTATTTTTTTATATCTACCCTTTTTGTTATTTTTTAATTGTGTAAAAATTAGGCATGTATTAAATATTTATTTTATTTTTACAAATGTAAACAGTAAACCTAACATTTTCTTAGGTTTACATAGCCATGTATAGCATGTTAAGGTGAGCCAGTGCCTAAAATTTAAACTTCTGCTCCAAAGGAATTTTAGTCACTTTGGATTTTGGTACATTGTACCTAGTCACATCTGTACCATGTACCTGGACACTTTGGTACTGAATTAGGCAGGTAGGTTTTAGGTATTACATGTAGGTAGCATCAGTTGTGCTTAATTCTTTTTTAGCAGTATTTGATGAGAATAAATATTAAAAGTGAGTTTATATGTACATGTAATATTGAGTAAATGGTCAAAAATGTTATTTGCTTTTTTTTTGCATTATAACATCACAATATATTTGCATAATAAAATCTCCCACAACAGCAAATTCACTGTCTCAGAGTGTTGGATCACCTTTACTTTCTCAATAAATTTTATGTAAAATGAAAGTTAAAATGTGATAAAAATAATTCGGGTTTTCCTGCGTATTTCTTTTCATGTCCATGCGATTGTTCAATTTACAAAATTGCCCAAATATAGCTTGATTATGAGGATGTGATGTAATACATTTGTAAATGGAAATAAATTTGGGTGATTTGGAAAAAAAACTCATTATAAAGGCAAAGGTACATGTATGAGATGAATGACTTAGCAAAAGAAAATCGAATTAAAGAAAAGGGGGTAGTGAAAGTAGTATTTCCCTTGTGTGTGTGGTTTTTTTGTTTTGTTTTTTTTTTTGAATCGCACATTGATTCTTTAAAATATTGATAGAAGGGAACAAATCCCTGTGCTTGAATTTAAAATTAATTTTGGACTGGCATATATACTTGTTTTTACTGAAAAGAAACTCAGGAAGGGCTCTGTCAGATTTAACAAAATGATTTGGATAATTTAAGTTAAATATGTGTGTCCTCAACTTGCACTTCTAAACCTACTATAGAAGACATTTCATTGTTCCTACATGTACATATACTAATATCAAATAAACCTACTATAGAAGACATTTCATTGTTCTTACATATACTAATATCAAATAAACCTACTATAGAAGACATTTCATTGTTCCTACATATACTAATATCAAATAAACCTACTATAGAAGACATTTCATTGTTCCTACATATACTAATATCAAATAAACCTACATTTCATTGTTCATACATGTATTAATATCAAATCAAATTTTGAAGGTTAAGAAGCTGAAAGAAAAAATTGAAGAAGAAAAGGGAAATGATACGTTTCCTGCAGCTGGACAGAAATTAATTTATGCTGGTAAGCTTTTTATACACTGTACATTTAAAATATATGTATGTATACACAATTTTACATGTATAACAATTCATATTTACATATTGAACCCACTGTCCCAGCAGCCACTTATAAACTTTTAACATTCTTTTTATTATTGACATTGATTTCGTGGGGATTAGATCACAAAACTGATTTGGTGGGGACAAATTTTCATTGAATTTTGATTTTGAAATACACTATTCAACTAAATATGTAAATTGGGGATTAATTTCATGGATTTCTCTTACCCATGAAATTAACAAAATTAAATCCCCCACGAATATTTCTGCTTCTACAGTAATTAACAATGTAGATATACATAATGCATATTATACATGTACATAATTATACACACAAAAAGAAAACACAAATTTGTTGCAGCATTTTGTAGATACATGTACACAGTACGTGTAGCTGACTGACAAATTAAACAATAAATATATTATTATTACACTAAATATATTATTTATAGAATTTCTTGATCCTTCAACTCAACTTTGTATGAAGGAAAATCGTTTATTAATTAAAGTTAAAAGATTTCAGATCAAGAAATATACACATATATGCAAGGGAAGATCCTGGGTACCTGTTTCATAAAGCAGTTGTTAGCCTTACATTATCCCATTTGAATTGCATGGGATAAAGAAGCATGTTAATTAAAGATTGCTATATGAAACAGCACCCAGGATTTAGTTCAGGAGGCCTAAAATTAGTTGTAAAACATGTACATTGTACATGAAAGAATTTATTGTCCCCTGCTGCAAAATGGAGCTGTCTGTGTGTCACAATTTTTTATGTCAAAGATTTCACAGCTACTATTAATACTAGGCTTTCAATATTTGGTATACAGCTTCAGGTAGTGGTCCTATATCTTGGGTTGTGTTTCTGGGTCTGTGGCCCACCTACTTCCTGTCTAACAAGCTGACTCAGAATTTTTTAAATGGAAAAAATGAAAAATTTTCCTAAAAGATTTCTTATAAGCTACTGTTATTTGTAGGCTTTTAATATTTGGTATGCAGCTTCATGTAGTGGTCTCATATGGGGGATCGCTTTCCTACTTCCTGTTAAATGAGCTGACTAAGCTTTCCATATTTGGCAAGCAGATTTAGGAAGGGGTCCCATATGGGGAGATGCATTTTCAGGTCTGTCACTGATCTACTTCCTGTTTAACAACCCAACAGCTCTCAGACAACAACTCTGACGTTATGATTCCTAACAGTCAATAGTTAGTGGCTGTCTATAATGTGGACATGTGGGATATGTGAGCTTGCTCATTTAGGTTTCATTTTTGTTGCAATTTATTTGCTCAATATCATTTGCTTTCAGTTGCGTAGATTTTATACAAATAATTCTGAATTCAGATTTATATATCTGTCCAAGATAATTAATTTACCATTAGTTTGTTGGTTTAAACATTTTTTAGGAAAAATATTAGATGATGAAAAGAAAATTGCAGAATACAAGATTGAAGAAAAGAACTTTGTAGTTGTAATGGTAACAAAGGTAAGAACAAATTTGATGCAGTCCCCTAATTTCAACAACTATTAGAATTAAACTGAATTTTGAGCCTTTTCAGTTATCAGACCTTGATGGTTTTGTTCTATCATCAGCATATAAACATGTATTAAATTTGTATAATTTTATATGTATATACATGAATTAATTTGATCTGACATTATATTGGTAACAAGCTAAACATCTTAAAACAACAAGTGCAAACAACATGAAATTAGTTAATCAAAGACATCTTAGAAAATGTTGCATCAACTGCTCAAGAATTTTTTTTTTTCACTTGACCATGTTGATGATTTCAAAATTGTTACCTTTTGATTGACACAACTGTGAATATTTATTGATTTACTTTCTAAAACCTTTGACAAAGATAGTCAGTTTAGATTTTTTTTCATAATATCAGATAAAAATAATACATTCAACTTTACACCTGTCAACAATTCACACTTTTAAGTTCTAACCTTGGAGCTTGTTCAACTATCTCCAAGGTTTATAGAACTTAAAAATTGTTTTTTAATTGTTGATAGGTGTATCATTTTCTTGAGAGCATAAGTAAGCACCAAGACTGAATAAAATGTTCCAAGAACATGCATTTGTATAAAGAACCACTGACTTGAATAAAGTCCGTATATCTGTATTATAGAGGAAGTTGATTTTATGATTGTAGCCAAAAGCTGCTCCAGCTAAGCCAGCAGAGACAGCAGCACCCCCTGCAGAGGCTACCCCTGCCCCTACACCTACAGCACAGCCCGAATCTAAACCAGAGGAAAAGAAGGAAGAGACACCTCCTAGGTACTGGTATTAAAGTAGTCATATAATATTTGTTACATTTACTGATTTATTTTTTTGACACTGTTGTTGTAATTATGTTGTAGAGACATATTGTTTTTGTCCTGTCTGTGCGTACATCACAAAGTTTGACAGTGCGACTCCTATGTCACTATTGAAATACAAATTACAACAAAGTTCCAGACAATAAATTTTGCTACGCCTGACGCGCGTTTCGTCTATTCAAGACTCATCAGAGGCACTCTACCAAAAATATTGAAAATGCCAAACACTAATGAATATGAAGAGCATAGAACAGTAAAACCAAAAATACCTAACTGGGGAACCAAATTATTACTAAGATAATCAACCTATGTCTGGGGTAGGAAGACAGTGTTCTCCATTCGCCATTTAAGCCGGGTGTGCCGACCACCTTATTTCCAGAGCCGACCACCTTTCCTTTTGGTAAGGTGGTCGGCAATTTTCAAAAATTCCATGTTTAATTAGGTCTTTTGTTACTAATTAGATGAAGACATTGAGTGACACTTTTATAACCCAAGCCAATTAAAATCATAGATCGATAGGTGACCAGCAAACATAAAAGAAATTTGCCGACAAGGTAAAATAGGAGGAGCTAAGAATAATTTATTGTATGTAAATTTCTTATCATCCAATCAAAAATGGAGAAAATGTAAATAAAAAATGGCTGGCACGTGTACAGAACGTCATGCATCCATGTGGTTTATTCAAATGTTTTATTGAAAGAAAAAGAATATTGATATTTACCTTCAACTTAGAAATAGCTTAATCCACAAAAAGAACATAAAACATACAATAAAGTTTGAATGTTTGCTGACAGAACTTCTGCAATGCTAATGGAAGATCAAGTGTGTTTGTTTACATTTGAGCTGTGACCATGTGACTTTTTGGCGGGAAAATTAACATATTGGCTAACTAATAGGAAAAGAAGGATAACTCTAGCCTAAAGCTAAAATAAAAGAAAATTCTTAAAATTAAGGCTATTTTTACTGTATCTTTGTTTGTATACTGTGCATTTTATGGTTTTATCAAAACAATCACTATATCTGATAAAGATTTCAGGGGCAAATCCAGATTTTTTTTTTAAAGGGGGGGTTCTAAACTTTGCCAACAGTTTGCATGAAATCATAAATTTTTGCAACAAAAAAGGAACCCAGACCCCCTGAACTTCCCTCTAGATTGGCCTCTAAAAAATACCTGGTTGAAAACGGTTAAGCAGTAGAAAAAACCCGGTTGGTCAGTGTTTTTTCAAAACACCCACCTTACCTTTTTGAAAAAAGGAGAACACTGGAAGAACCTTAGAACTGATTTCAACAAAACTTGATATGTAAGAAGGGGACCATATCTAGTTGTGCATATTACATGTACCAGGAAATTTTTGTCCTATATATTTTTGTTGGAGTTATGGTCCTCTGAACTTAGAAATTTGCTGAAAATCCTCATTTATCATCCTCTGAAATTGCTGAACAGAATTTAATAAAACTTTGTATGTTCGAAGGGGACCATATGTTGAAGTGCATATTACCAGGAAATTTTGATCCTCAAATTCAAATTTTTGTTGGATTTATGGACCTTTTGAAATTAGAAATTGTGGGGGAGACATCATTTTTGCAGGCAAAAACTAACTTTACTGTCTCTGTATTCCTATTAAAATTGTACATTTTGAGACTTAGAAATATATGATTGTTATTTAAATTTAGTTTAAGATATTTAAGCAAAAGCTTTGAATTAGTACATCATCTTCATGTATAAAACATGTAATGCATAGCGCACAAATTATAATGAACAAATCATGTTATCAACACTGTTTCTATTATGTTATTAGTACAACTGCAGAGTCCACACCTGTCACGGCCCCAGCTGCAACCCCTGCAGCTACTACAACCACTACCACAACAGGAACTGAGGCATTAGAATCTATGTCCTTATCATCAGCTGAAAGTGCTCTAGTTACTGGACAACAATATGAAAACATGGTGCAAGAAATGATGACTATGGGTTTTGAAAGAGAACAAGTTCTGAGAGCTTTAAGGGCTAGTTTTAACAATCCTGACCGGGCTGTAGAATATTTATTAGGGGTAATTTTGTTTACTGTCTGTAAAGGGTAGTCTGGAGAACAGAAATTCTTAAATTTTTTCTTCATGTTGTTGCTAGCACATCTGAAATGTTTGCCATTTTTATCTTTGCAAGAAAACGTAACTAAATTCACAAAAAAGAGTAAAGAAATAACTTACCTCTTAGATAAATGAAGCAAATCACTTTGTCCCCTAGTTTTTCCATTGTAAATGGCAGCCATATTTGGGGATGCCAAATTGTCAATAATCACTTTTTTGAAGAATTTTAGAATATCATTCATATCACTGAGATATTTTGTGATCAACTTGTTTTTGTTTACATCTGGGAATGCACTTAGACGTCATATGGCATCACAATAGAAATTGACAATTTTTCCCGCAATTCTTTTACAATGGGAAATCCCCATAGGCTTGCAAATATCTGAATTTTCAGGAATGTATTTAACTTTCTGTAAAGTTGTTACATTTTTTAACTACGTCTTTTTGATACTAATAAGATATTGTAAACAAATTAAAGCTAAATTATTTTAGAAAAAAATATTTTAGATTTTTCCATTCTCCAGACTACCATTTACAGACAGTAGTATTGTTTCTGATTATTAAAAGTCTTGTTGATTTTTTTTTATGCCCCGCCAACTTTGTTGGGGGGCATATAGTTTTTCGGTCCGTTCGTCCGTCCGTCCTTCCGTCCGTCCTTCCGTCCGTCCTTCCGTCCGTCACACTTTAGTTTTCCGCACTTTTTTTCGACATCCTTGCATATATTCAAAAGATTTTTGGTATGTGAGTCTACCATGATGAGTTACAGGTCAAGTTCGAGTTTCGTTCCGGTCCACTGATTTTGACCTAAATTATGGCCCTTGAACTTAGCAAATTTTGTAAAAAAAAAGTTTTCCGCACTTTTTTTCCACATCCTTGCATATATTCAAAAGATTTTTGGTATGTGAGTCTACCATGATGAGTTACAGGTCAAGTTCGAGTTTCGTTCCGGTCCACTGATTTTGATCTAAATTACGGCCCTTGAACTTAGCAAATTTTGTAAAAAAAAAGTTTTCCGCACTTTTTTTCGACATCCTTGCATATATTCAAAAGATTTTTGGTATGTGAGTCTACCATGATGAGTTACAGGTCAAGTTCGAGTTTCGTTCCGGCCCACTGATTTTGACCTAAATTACGGCCCTTGGACTTAGCAAATTTTGTAAAAAAAAGTTTTCCGCACTTTTTTCCACATCCTTGCATATATTCAAAAGATTTTTGGTATGTGAGTCTACCATGATGAGTTACAGGTCAAGTTCGAGTTTCGTTCCGGTCCACTGATTTTGACCCAAATTAGGGCCCTTGGACTTAGCAAATTTGGTAAAAATAACAGTTTTATTTTATTTGCCAGCGGGGCATCAGTGTCATCTTGACACATTTCCTTGTTTTATTTTAGCAGACTTAAAAAAATCTTGATTAAGTACTTGGTTAATCATGATCTTAGAACTATGGCTTTGGTATTGTTGAAACCTTTTCATACCCACAGCACAAAGTAAATTTTCCTAAGCTGTTGAGCAACTTTGAATTCAAAATAAAACCTATGAATTTTTTTTTAAAGTATGCTACTTTAAACTTTTGTTCAAGTTATCCTGGATATAATCATATAGCATATTACCAGATCCTCATATGTAGCTGATCTTTCATTGATAATTTGCTTCAGGGTATTCCTGATGTAGCAGAGCCAGCTCCACCTAGTTCAGGAGCACCTCCATCCATAGATCCCATCAGTACTCCAGCTACTGGTACACCAGCCACTGGTACCCCATCAGCATCATTAGGAGCACCACCAGCTGCTGCAGGTGCTCCTCCTACAGGAGGACAGTCTGGAACAGGTAAAACACATTTTACAGTATTTTCATGTCCATATGTGGTCCATCACACTTTGAGGTTAAAGTTTCAGTTAAGGGTCATATCTCATTTCTAATATATTTGAATTCTTGATAAACAATCCTTTGTCTTTTACTCAGTCTGTGGCTTTCTTAAAATTTTTAAGTGATCATAAGTGTCAAATTTGTGGCAAATGAAAATTATGAGGCAATCAAATTCCTTGAAAATTACACTTGGGGCATATTTTACAGTTATTGATGTTTGTGAAACATAGTATTGGTTGGTACATTTTTGGAATAGAACTGTTCACTTAATTTATTGACATGTTTGCAATTGATAACAATGATGTGTTTGGAATTAACTCACATCGAACAGGTTAAAAAAAACAGATAAACACAAGGTAAAACAGCTAGAATCTTAAAATTCTAAGTGGTACATTGTTTGCAGTTATCAGATATTTGAATGATATGAAAAATTATATTTGTTGCTGTTACAATTTAAAAGTCATAATCTAATCAATTCTTTTAATAAATATACTGACTGATGAATATTTATTCCTTCCTAAAATAAACTTCAATTTTGTATTAAATAGAATTAATAAAAGGAGAAATGAATAAAATTGATTAGTTTAGTTCTTTCCAAAAAAGTCTAAAGCCACTTCTTGATGTTAAAAAGAAGTTTTTCTTCATCACAATCTAAAATGGCTTGTACTATTTTATTTTCAACCACTCAAGCCTGTGTACATCTAGTTGTGAGATTTGAAAAATTATTGACAAAAGATTATACATGCATTATGAATTTGATACTGACTATTTCAAAAAATTATGTGGAGAAAATTCTACGTTTCTATTGGATCTGTTCACTTACAGATATTGAAATGTCAGATGGTAAGGTGTATTTCTTGAATTTCTTTCTTTCTTTCTTCATTTTTGAATATTTTTTAATGAATTTGAGTCTAAATGGGTTTTCAACCTGATTTTTATGAAGTTCTAAAAGTTGATTATCAAAATTATTTTAATACTTATATTTTTCAAAAATGATTTTCATTAAACAATGGTAGTATTCAAAGTTTAACAGAAAACAGTTTATTTTCTAGTTGTATCAGTTAATGTTTATTAAGTACATGTTGAAAAGGTATTTGGGAAGCAATTATTTTTTACAGAAGATGATGTTGATAGTGAAGGTATACGGTTTCAACTTCCTTTGTTGAAAAATTACTAGTTCATGTTTATTATATTACCAGTATTCTTATTACTTGTTTACCAAAAATTTAAACATTTGTACCTGAAATATCCTAGGCAGAAATTTTACTACATTGAAAGTTAGACTAGTTAAAATTGCTTCATGTTTTGCCAAGCATACAAGTAAATTTATTTTATATTACTATGATTTTAAAAATAAAGAAATCTATTTTCCTAGGAGTTTGAATTGATTACAGATCTTACAACTCCAGGCTGTCTGGCATTTTCATATGTGTGGAGAAAAAAAACATTACAACATTAAAATCTGCTTTTTATTTTCACAGATAGCAAATAAAGTAAGTTAAATGGTTCTTTATTTTTTCAAGTTTCTTTCTCTTCTAGGTGAAGATCCACTCGCATTTTTAACAACACAACCACAATTTCAAAGAATGAGACAGTTAATACAGACAAATCCACAGGTGTTACCAGCTTTATTACAACAAATTGGTCAGTCAAATCCACCTCTGTTACAGGTAATATTATATTAGTGAATGGTTTTAGCATGATAAATATTCCACCAGCAAAGCCTTGGTGTCAGAGCATAGAAGACCATGTTTTGACAATTCTTTCATGGATAATTTTTTGTTTTAAAGAATAAGATGTTTTTTTTTAGCCCTGTGACCACTTGAAATGTGTCATAAAGGGTCATATAGGGGTCACTTACACACTATCAATTTTGTTGCAGAATCATGTGTCCAATGTGCTGCAGTGTCACAAAAATTTCTGTCACAGTTTTCTGGGCAACTTCATGTCACAGTCTCTTGATATTGAGTATGTACATGTAACATAAAGTACTGTATGGTGCAAAATGATTTTATGCCATTAATTTATTTACTTCCTGTTTATTGAATATTTTAACTCACAGGTCTCATACATTTGCCATGGAAGACCACCATTCTAGTTTCTCACAGTAATATAAAGCAAAATAGCTTAAAACCTTTTTATGCATGGAAACCTGTAATATAAGTTTTGTTGTGTTGCAGCTTATAAGTCAAAATCAAGAAAGATTTATTCAAATGTTGAATGCACCTGCTGATGAAGAGGGAGGAGAAGCCCCAGCACAAGGAGCAGGAGGAGTTGCCTCCCCTCCAGGATCTAACTATATACAAGTAACACCTCAAGAAAAAGAAGCCATAGATAGAGTAAGTGTGGAAGGTTTATAACTTGTGCACTTCTATAAAAATTTATCAATTGTAATTAAAAATATTGTGTGGATAATTCATTAAAAGCTAAAATGAGCATGTAGAAAAACAACTTCCAAGGTTTTTTCGTGTAATCTTTTTGTTACATGTTTTTCAGGGTAACTCTCCAAAAATATTTAATGAACTTCTTTACTATCAATCAGAGCATCACATCTCACATCTATACACTATTGAATCAAGTCATAACTTTACTTACCTAAAGCATATAGGTTTGCAATAGGTTTGTTCAATATCTCTCGGGGATCACTTCGAATAAAATATGTTATTAAACCTAAACATGAAAGTTTTAAAACAATTCTACTTACAAACTTATGTTGTTCACTTCTCGTTGTCCAATTATCAGTGCTACAGAGTGTTGTAAAAAACTCAAATGCGGCATTTTTGTTGTTCGTTTTGCATTTTATTTTACTTATAGGCAACGTTGAACAAAATCCCGGTCCAGAATCTACTAGTTCTTTAGATAAATCCATGTCAATATGTAATATAAACATCAGAACCATAAGAAATAAATTAGACTTCTTGCACAATTTCACGGAAGAATTTGACATCGTCACAGTAACTGAAACACATTTAGATCCAACTTTTTGTAATGATATCCTCAAAATGGACACTTTTTCCAATTTCGTTCGTAAAGATCGTAACAATTTCGGCGGCGGTCTACTAATTTATTTCAAAGACACAATTTCCATTACACGACTTAATCAATTAGAAAATGATATTGACGAAACTATTTGGGTAGAAGCACGTGGAAACGGTCTTAAATTTTTACTGTGTTGTACCTATAGGTCAGATTGGTCGGACAATGATTATTGGACACGACTTTCTCATGCAGTGGACACTGCTAAACAAATAAATGAAAGTATTGTAATTACGGGTGATCTTAACTCGGACTTATTTGTGACACACAATAACAAGCTTAATGATCTAATGAACCTCTATGATCTCAACAACGTCATTAAAAAAGCTACTCGAGTCACGGAACATTCTGAAACACTTCTTGACCCAATAATAACAAGCAATACTATAAATTGTCAATTATGGGACGTCCTACAAGTACCGGGATCAATAAGTGATCACCGTGCGTCGATAATGTTTTTTGAATGTCCCATCTTCAAAGATCCGCCATTTAAACGCAAAGTTCGGCCTATGATAAAATTGACTATAACAAATTTAGCACCCTCATGGACTCAATAGATTGGGTTAGTCTTCTTAATCATTTACAAGATGTTGACGAAATGTGCTATTTGTTTAATGAGAAATTCAATTCTATTATTGAAGAATGTGTACCATCAAAGTTAGTTACTATAAGGTCAAATGACAAACTATGGATGAATAACGAACTGAGAAAAGAAATTCGTACTAGGGATAGAATTCGTAAAAAAGCTATAAAAAGTAAGAGACAATGCGATATTGAAAAGTACAAACGTCAACGAAATAAAGTCAATAACTTGAAGAAGAATGCAAAACAACAATTTGAAAAAAACTTAGATAACTTTATATTAGAAAACATCTCCAATTCCAAAGTATACTGGAAAATTATGAAAATGCTTATTAAATCAGACAAAGGAACATATAATATACCACCCCTGAAAAACATCATAAATGATCCAACGCTTAGTGAAACTGTTTATGACGACAACGAGAAGTGCTCACTGCTCAATAAATACTTCTGCTCAGTTTCGGATTTAGAAAATGAAAACCAAGATCTTCCACACTTCGAATTAAAGACCGACAAGTCAATTAATAGATTAACTATAGAACTTAGTGAAATAGTCGATATTATAAAAGTTTTAGATCCTAACAAAGCATCAGGACCCGATAGTGTCAGTCATAAAATGCTTAAAATAAATCCTGAAAAAGTTGCCGTTCCCCTTCAAATCATATTTAATAAATCACTTCAATCTTGCAAATTTCCTTCAGGTTGGAAAACTGCCAATGTGATACCAATTTTTAAGAAAGGCGAAGCAGATTTACCATCCAATTACAGACCCATATCACTTATAAGTTGTATTGGAAAAGTCATGGAGCGTATAGTCTACAAACATGTCTTTAATCATCTATCTAGCAATAATCTAATATACAAATATCAATCAGGCTTCCTACCCGGG
Organism: Arcuatula senhousia; assembly: GCA_963971305.1. Lineage (NCBI taxonomy): Eukaryota > Metazoa > Mollusca > Bivalvia > Mytilida > Mytilidae > Arcuatula > Arcuatula senhousia. Next base: position 14,029,896 of record OZ020303.1, on the reverse strand, counting down.
TTTTCTACTGTACACCAACTATTAGAGCTATACAGTAGTATACTTGATGGCCTTGAAAAAAAAGAAACTAGCTGTTTTGTATTCTGTGATTTCTCTAAGGCCTTTGACAAGGTCTGGCACAAAGGTCTATTGCATAAAATGAAGGGATATGGAATAAATGGTGATCTGTTATCATGGTTTTCTAACTATTTGTCGGATCGCAGACAAAATGTTATGATAAAGAACTCAATGTCACCACTATGTGGTATTAGGACTGGGGTACCACAGGGTTCTGTTCTGGGACCTTTACTATTCATAATATATATAAATGATATTTCTGATAAACTAACCTCACTTGCAAGATTGTTTGCTGATGATACATCATTTGGATTTTCAGGCAATGATAATGAGCATAAAAAGGCCGTAATCGAACACGATTTAAACGAATTAGACCTATGGGCGAAAAAGTGGCTTATGAGTTTTAATCCAAATAAAACAGAGGTCTTATTAATCTCGAACATTGAAGCTCCCGCTCTGAGCTTTGATTTAAATGGTCAAAGAATTCCAAATGTCACATCCCATAAGCATTTAGGGGTAACGTTCAATTACGATGGTAAATGGAATAAACATATTGATAAATTAATAACAAGTGCAATGAAGCATGTCAATGTCTTGCGTAAGCTTAAATACAAGTTGTCAAGGTCTACCTTGGAAAAACTCTATATTGTCTATATAAGACCAATATTAGAATACTCTTGTGAGCTATGGGATAATTGTGGCATAGTCTACTCAAACAAACTCGAAAGTATACAATTAGAAGCAGCAAGAATTGTAACAGGTGTGCCTATTTTTACGAACAAAGAACAGATCTATCGTGAAGTAGGATGGGAAACCCTGAAAGCCAGGCGCAATCGGAGAAAATTACAAGTGATGTATACCATGGTGAACAATCTTGCTCCCCCATTTCTCCGTAGACTGGCTCCCCCAAGTATAAGTAGCTTATCAGACTATCCGTTAAGAAATAGAGATGATCTTGTTATTCCTTTTTGTAGATTATCGTTAACTACGGAATCATTTGTTCCTTCAACTATTAGATTATGGAACAAATTAGAGCCCACTATCAGAAACCTACCTACGATCTCAAAATTTAAAAAGGCTTTGAAAAATCAGATTCCAAACCACTGCTCTTTCCAATTGAACTGTTATGGGCCTAGAAAATTAAACATAATCTTAACTCAAATGAGATGTGGCGCCACCTTTCTTAATTATGACCTCAGCAGAGTAGGCATCATACAAGATCCCTCCTGTAGATGTGGGTATCAGCAAGAAACCCTTTTACATTTCTTTTTTGAATGCCCTCTATATGCGATAATAAGGCAAACGTTAATTGAAAACCTATCGTTCCTGTCCCCTCAAATTCCACGCAACATATCATTATTTCTCATAGGTGATAAGCATCTTTCCGAACAAGATAACTTGAAAGTACTTGATCATGTGTTTGAATTCATCCTACACTCGAAACGGTTCCTAATCTAATTAAGATCAGACAAACACAAACACACACACACACAACGCATGACTCGTGATTTTTTTTTACCTTTTTAGCTCACCTGGACCGAAGGTCCATGTGAGCTATTACCATCACTTGGCGTCCGTCGTCGTCGTCTGTCGTCGTCTGTTAACAATTTTTCAAAAATCTTCTCCTCTGAAACTACTGAACAAAATTTAGTGAAACTTGGTATGAATGATCCTTAGGGTGTCCTGCACCAAACTTGTGTTTCGATTTTTGATCGGTCAAAAAACATGGCCACCGTTACTAAAAATAGACCAGGGGGGTCAGACTACTGTTTTTGGCTTGTAAATCAAAAAGTATAAGAGATAGATGAAATCTGATGCCACCCTACTGCTTCAGCATCAAAAGTTCTACAAAAGTCTCCATTTGGTCGAAGTTGTCAGATGATCCCTTTTAGGGGTTACAGCCCCTTAAAGGTGAAAAATAACGTTTTTGCATGTTTTTGGCCTATAGAATGAAAACTATTGTAGATAGAGAAAAGCTGTTGCTTGCTTAAATGTTCAGCTCATTTAGCTTTACAAAAGTCTCCATAGGGTCGAAGTTGTCAGATGACCCCTTATAGGGGTTACAGCCCCTTAAAGGCGAAAAATAGTGTTTTTGGCCTATAGAATAAAAACTATTGCAGATACAGAAAAGCTGTTGCTTGCTTAAATGTTCAGCTCAATTAGCTCTACAAAAGTCTCTATGGGGTCGAAGTTGTCAGATGACCCCTTATAGGGGTTACAGCCCCTGAAAAATAGCGATTTTTCATGTTTTTGGCCTACAGAATGAAAACTATTGCAGATAGAGATTTGCTGTTGCTTGCTTAAATGTTCAGCTCATTTAGCTTTACAAATTTTCCATAGGGTCGAAGTTGTCAGATAATTCCTTATAGGGGTTATGGCCCTTGAAAAATAGCAATTTTTCATGTTTTTGTCCTACAGAATGAAAACTATTGCAGATAGAGATTAGCTGTTGCTTGCTTAAATGTTCAGCACATTTAGCTCTACAAAAGTCTCCATAAGGTTCAAGTTGTCAGATGACCCCTTATAGGGGTTACGGCCCCTGAAAAATAAAGATTTTTCATGTTTTTGGCCTACAGAATGAAAACTATTGCAGATAGAGATTAGCTGTTGCTTGCTTAAATGTTCAGCTCATTTAGCTCTACAAAAGTCTCCATAGGGTCGAAGGTGTCAGATGACTCCTTATAGGGGTTATGGCCCCTTATAGGTGAAAAATGGTGTTTTTGGCCTATAGAATGAAAACTATTGCAGGTAGAGAAAAGCTGTTGCTTGCTTAAATGTTCAGCTCATTTAGCTCTACAAAAGTATAGGGTCAACATCAAGACCAGGTGAGCGATTCAGGCTCCTGGGAGCCTCTTGTTACTTTATTTCTTAATTATTTTTGTTGCTATAACTTTATCACAATCATATTTATATTTGAACGTGCATGTCCATAGCTATTTCTGTATTGTATTGTTATCGGGAGAGGACTTCATAAATACTTTGTACTTGTGTCCGATTCCCTTTTGAAATTGTTTCAAATAAAATATGTTTAAACTAAACCTAAAGCATAATAAGCTTGATATGGATAGGACCTTCATCTAGTTAATAGTTGTTGAAGAGTTCTTATCTCAAAATTAATATGTAGCTCTTCCTGCAGATATCATTCATTGCCAAACATATACAAAATTTATTGTAAATATACATAGGAAAAAAATAAAGAAAAATTCCACCAAAGCTTTATTAACTGTTAACCCTTTGTTTGATTATAAAAAAAAATAGATAATAGGTTGAGTTAATGTTATTTTCTCTCCAGAAATTAAATGATATCTTTTTATTTTCAGTTAAAAGCTTTAGGATTCCCAGAAGCTATGTGTATTCAAGCCTATTTTGCATGTGAAAAGAATGAAGAAATGGCAGCAAACTTTTTGTTGTCACAAGGTTTTGATGATGATGATCAAAGCTGATAAAATAAAACATTGGTGCAAATTGTGACATTATACTATAATTTCATTTTGTTTACGATTTCCAACTTTTTACTCTTAGAAATAATTCATGTTGGGTTTACGTCATGTTTTCCATATCCACTTGCTGTTAATGCTTCATTAATATGTTTACAGACATTATGCTAGAAATGGAAATGTTACCAGATCTTTGTTATTCTTGCAATGTAATTATTAAATAATATTATTAAGACATGTGTTGGAAGAATAAGAATTAAAGTTGAAACAACAACTTTATACAAGGTGTCATATTTGCTATTCTGGTCACTGTCATTTCATTTTTGCCATTTTATACTAAATATCTTTCTCCTCAGAAGCCCTTAGATATTTGATAATTTAAATGGACTTAAATAATGAGAAAAGTGAAGAAGAAAGCCCTGAGATATTTAATTTAAATGGACTGAAATAATGAGAGAAGTGATGAAGAACCAAATAGGCATTCAAATGTTGGATGTCCAAAAAAGGAGACAAAATCTGTGGACAAAAAAGACAACACAAAAAAAAACCATGCAACATATCAAAACAAAGGCATAAAACAACTGTGAAATACAATCAGCAGCCAATATCACGTCCGAGTTAGAGTGCATTCAAGATTTCAGGTGCAACTGAACTTCAGAAGGGTAAGCTGTTACTGCTTGTTGACTTCATAGTGTTTTATCAAATAGGACAACCAAACATTTTTGACAAATCATCATCCATGCTCATCTGAGAGAAATGCCTACAAGTACATGATGTATATCATATATAATTTCTTTAGTGAACAACTGAACAGCAAGGAGCAACATTACCCTGAGTTTGTGATTTTTGTGTCAGATGATCTTTCTAGGAACAAAATATATTCAAAAGACTCTGATAAAATGAGACTTCAGTTACAATATGTTAACTTCACAAGTATGTCCATAAAAAGCTCTACAGAACTTATGTAATTTGTAAAATATAATATCGACTTTAAATAAAATTTCTATGTCTATGTCTATGGTAAAATTATATGCCACATAACAGATATAAGTCTTCAGCAATTTTAAAATCCATAACAGAAAATAGTTTAGCAATTTTAAAATCCATAACAGAAAACAGTTTAGCAATTTTAAAATCCATAACAGAAAACAGTTTAGCAATTTTAAAATCCATAACAGAAAACAGTTTAGCAATTTTAAAATCCATAACAGAAAACAGTTTAGCAATTTTAAAATCCATAATAGAAAACAGTTTAGCAATTTTAAAATCGATAACAGAAAACAGTTTAGCAATTTTAAAATCGATAACAGAAAACAGTTTAGCAATTTTTAAATCGATAACAGAAAACAGTTTAGCAATTTTAAAATCCATAACAGAAAACAGTTTAGCAATTTTAAAATCCATAACAGAAAACAGTTTAGCAATTTTAAAATCCATAATAGAAAACAGTTTAGCAATTTGAAATCCATAACAGAAAACAGTTTAGCAATTTTAAAATCCATAACAGAAAACAGTTTAGCAATTTTAAAATCCATAACAGAAAACAGTTTAGCAATTTTAAAATCCATAACAGAAAACAGCCAGTGGCCTTTCAATACACATTAAAAGGTTGAGTCATGTTATTTTTGTCTTCTGCCACAGTGCAGAGTGGAGACTAAAAATTGTCAGAGGAGGGTGCATCAATTTGTCCATTACACTTTTGTAAGCACTTATTTACTTTCTGTTTTGCAAGCAGACAAAGAACTTCTGATGCTTTGATGGGGGACACAGGAATTCCATTCTTCTTCTTGCAAGAATATGCATTACATTAAGATCTTTTTCTCTATGAAAATTTTGAATTGAAAAGATACTTTAGTTATTTAAAACAAAGTTTGATAAAGAGGTTTGAGAATATATATATTCATATCTTCTTTGACTTGTCTGCTCATTTTTAGCTCACCTGGCCAAAGGCCATGTGAGCTTATGCCATCACTATGGGTCCGTCGTCCGTTAACAATTTCAAAAATCTTCTTCTCTGAAACCACTGAACCAATTTAACTGAAACTTTGCAGGAATGATATATAACATGTTGGCAACAAATGATCCTCATTTTAAAATGATTCGATAAAAAACATGGCCGCTGTTACTAAAAATAGAACATAGAGTAAAATCACGTAAAATAGCTTATGATTCAGCAACCATAACAGATAGATAAAATCTGAAGGATCTTAGGGTCTTCAGAATCAAAAGCTCTACTAAAGTCTCCATTGGGTCAAAGTTGTCAGATGACCTTTGATAGGGGTTATGCCCCTTTTAAGGTCAAAAATAGCGTTTTTTCATGTTTTTGCTCTATAGAATGAAAACTATTGCAGATAGAGAAAAACTGTTGCTTGCTTAAATGTTTAGCTCATTAAGCTCTACAAAAGTCTTCATTAGGTTGAAGTTGTCAGATGACTCCTTATAGGGGTAACAGCCCCTTAAAGGTGAATAATAGTGTTTTTGCTTATTTAGAATGAAAACTATTGCATGTAGAAAAAAGCTTTTTCTTGCTTAAACATTTAGCTCATTTAGCTATACAAAAGTCTTCTTAGGGTTTACATCAAGACCAGGTGAGCGATTCAGGCTGCTGGGAGCCTCTTGTTAGTTCACCTGACCTAAAGGGTAATTTGAGCTATTGTCATCTCTTTTTGTCTACTGTTAAACTGCAAACTTTTTTCATCACTCTGACACCATAAGCCGTCTGGGTCAGGTAATCTAAATAGGTTTTGTTTGCTCATTTAGATTTTATAAGAAGTTACAAACCCTCAAATGTCTAATAGGCTAGCTAATAGGTGTTTTTTGCTTTGTTGCCTAAAAATTATGGCATTGGAGTCCAGCAAGGGATACTCAAGCTTCCAAGATCTTATTATTCTTTATTATCAAGCACTTTCAGCTTATATTTAAGGTAAACAATGTTCTTTATGATTGAACAAATCTTTCACAGGTGTGTTTGTTATATCTGTTTTAATATTTTGCACCTACCCCACCTTGCATTGAATTTATCATGGAAAAAAGTCCAACCATCTCCCCTTAAATGATATCTAGGAGTAGTGAGATTTCTTTATGCACATCTCCATACAATGTTATTTCTTTATGTAAAGTTTCATGAACAGTTGAGCTTACAAGAATTGTCAACAGACAGGGTTTGTTTGCAGGGAATTTTAATACTTTGAGCCCAAGCTCACAAATTTAACTCCCCACTCCTTACAAAATTGCTACATATAGCCAATGTCCCCTACCACCACATTGAAGTTTAATATTTACTAAAAGTTGTCGAATCAAAATGGTGGTGCAATATAATCAACTACATATCATGACAAACAATCTTACAAAATTTCATCAAAATTTGTTGAGCCGTCTCAAAGGAGTTGTGCCCACAAAGTATTCCTATTACCTAAAATAAACAAAGTCCAATAACTCCTATAAAATTTGTTGACTCAAAATGACATGCGATATGATCAACTACATATCATGACTTTCATCAAAACGTGTTGAAGAGTTGAGCAAACAATTATCTTAAATGAACAAAGTCGATCAAGTCCCATCACTCAGATAAAATTTGACAATTCAAAATGGTGTTGGGATATGATCAACTGCATATCATGACAAACAATCCTACAAAATTTCATCAAAAACTGTTGTGCAGTCTCCGAGGAGTTGCACCATACAAGTGTTCATATGATCTAAAAATAACTCATTCAAAATTTGACAAATCCAAATAGCATTACGATATGATCAACTACATATCATGACAAAAAATCTTACAAAATTTCATGAAAATCCATTGAGGGTCTAAGAGGAGTTGTGTCCACAAAAGTGTGATGAACAGATGCACAGACATGGTACCACAGACGAAGACCATTAGTAGGTCTCTCCATCATGTTGCGTCAGGGACAAAAACATCAATCAAATATAATTGTAGAATCATATGTGTCCATATACAATATGTCACAAAAGTTGTAAAAGTTTTTATAAAAATCAAATAAAAAGCTACAACGAGCCCAGCATGATATGATTACATGTTGAACCCTGTACATTTGCAGCCAAATATGGATTGTAAAATGCTTTGGACACATGCAACCCATGGTGGATTCACAAAGCTTTTTGACATATGGATTCTTTGGTGGACTTGCAACGCAAAATTTAATTTTTATACATTTATAGTATACCAACCTTCAATGGAAACTCATAAAGTGCTTTTGGCCCCTTTCATCCCTAAATTCCCCAAAAAGGTAGGAGATTTGCAAATCTGATTGTAAAATGCAGGCAGGAATTTTTACAATGAAAAAAAAAAGATTTCGAAATTCAGATCACAAAAAAGTCAATTTTTGGGATGTGGACCCTTTTCAACCCTTTGTAGCAATGTTACAGTGCAAGATACTTCAAAGCTGTTGTTAAATTTTCCTGACTGAATTTATTGAGGAATTCATTGATAGAAGACAGAAAAATGAAGAAAATCTTATGAAAAATAAATGTTTTACAGCAGTTTTGTTTTAACATCCATTTTACTCCTTATGGCCCCTTTTTCTCTGAAACGGTAGGTAAGGGGCCACAATCCCTTAATGCATGAGGAAACTTTCTCTAGTGGTCAGAAACGTCATTTAAAAAAAAAATAAACAATTGGTCAGCCCATTACAACAAAAATTTTGAATAGAACCTTTGCCGAGACAAACTCTTATAATTTTCATTTTCTGCCCCTTTGACCCCTAAATTCTCGAAAAACAATTGTAGATATTGCAAGTCTGATTGTAAACACAGGCAGGAATTTTTACAAGGATTCCAATGAAAAAAAGATTTTGAAAATCGGACCACAAAATTTTGTTGTGGCCCCATTTTGACCTCTCATAGCAATATAACAATGCAAGGTATATCAAAACTGTTGCTACATTTTGTTGACAGAATGTATTGAGGAATACAATTAAAAAAGAATGATAAAAATTGGATGAAAATTTAACATTCTATAATCATTTGTCAATACATCCATTTTAGCCCCTTTTGGCCTTTTTTCTGAAACAGTAGGGGCAAGAAACCCCAAATGCAATACCAACCTTCTTTAAGTAACATCATATCAAAATTTTATAACAATTTGCATACTACAACTAAAGTTATCGCACGGAAACCAAAGTGTCTACAGACGATGATGACCACAACAACAATGACATCGCAATAACATAATACGACACAAAAACTTGCAGTTGTATAAAATTTGGAAAGCTTCATTTGAGCCAAGATATTTCCTAGGAAATGCTAACAGATAAAAGAACTTGTGTATTCTAAAGTACCTCTCATTCGAGCATGTTTGGCATTAATAAAACTATTTACAAGTTGAAATTAATGCAAAGATTTATAAGAAAACAGTTTTGGAAATTCATTTATTATTTGTTAGGATGGTAAAGTGTGTTTCATTTTCTTATATTCGTCTATAATATCTAAATGTTTAAATTTGTCTGGATTATGATTAAACAGTCTAACAAGATTAAATCTGTCACTAACACCAGGGTTATAATAGGCACTCATCTGGTTTACTAACACAATAGCTTCATCTTGTGACTGAAATGAGAAAGAAAAAAGTAATTGACTTAGCATAGGATTTTATTCTTATACTTTTTATGTTTATATGTTAGTTATGTTATTGTGAGTGAACAAGATCACAAAAGGATAACCACCCCAACGCCCATCTCATCTTGAAATAAAAACTAAAGTCAAATTATCTCCCCTGAATGATATGCGAGAGTGATGTTTTTTTTTCATGCACAACTACATATGATGTACAGTCTTCATCATAAAGTATCATCAAAATCCATCAAGCAGATTAGGGGGATTTGCAGGATAGCTTGAAAGTCTCCTATATATTCAAGATAACTCTGTTTGTAATTCTATAAAAATATCAATCATCTCACAAAAGACCATCCACGTTTCACTTAGGCACTGCAGATTATGTAATCAAATAAGAGGAGGACTGCAGTACAACTGATGTATAACAGGTGAAACAAGTTTTTTAACACTAGTTATGGCAACAATATATGTTTTATTTACCAGTAAACTAAATTTTCAATGAGTTATCAGCAAAATTATAAAAATGCATTTAGATCAATTTTTTTTAAAGTTGCAATCTTCGCAAATGTTGGGTGTGCCAGTCTATATCAATTTAACAAATCGACTTTCATATAAATTTCCATCAAAATTATTGCTTATATTTTGCATTATTTTGTATTCAGATATTTCCATCTTCAAATATTTTCCTACAATCAATAACTGTCAATCATAACACTTACTATAATGTTGCTATCATACTGTCCTGCCATCAAAACAATTCCTAAACAGAAAATTTGTCATGTCATTTACAGATTAGCTATACCAAACTTTGAAGTACACTGGAATTTACAAAGAATTAAATACGGTAAACATGTATTTTTATAAGGTATACCTTTTACATGCATGTATTATGATAAGTGACAGTGTCTTGCAAGAAGCTGTAATTGTAATCATTTTGAAAAAGCCATGAAATTTCCCATAAAATGATTTTTCCCAAGTATACTTTCATTTTTTAGTATAAAGCAAACATGTTTTGTCCTTTGCCCTTTTGGACTTTTGACACATGAATGTCCATTGGTACCTCTTTGCTTTTTTCATTTTATCATTATCATTATGATTACAGCACTTTCATTTCATAACAAACATTACCTTTATCTTCAGCTAGTTCTGCAAAATGTGCCACTGTTAAACATGGAGGTGCATTTTCTTTCAGCAGCTAAAGTTAGAACAAAATCAATTCATAAATTTCATATGGACCAATTTTTAAAGGATTAATCTAAGGATAAAATAAATCAAATCAAAACATTTTCAACATTTTCCATAGTGTGATATTCAAAATGTTGAGAAACAATGACAAAAGAAATAATTTTTAATAAAAAAAAATCTGTGATGGCTACAATTTTTCCTTTTTTGTCTGTATGCTCATTTATTACATTTATGTATTCAAAATTGTCTGACAGACACAGTAAACAACTTTATATTCTTAAGATGACTTCTTGAATTTTTATATTCTAAAGCATATACTGTCTAAAGTTTCATGATGATAGCATACCTCATTTAAGGAAAATAAAAAAAACTCAAGGTTAACCTGATTTGAGTCAGACGAAGAACCTGTCCACTTTATTTTCCTGGTAAATTGAAGGCAGGCCATAAAAAAAGATACTTTAAATTAAGTACAATCCTTTAGATCATTACCTTAAGAATTACCAGTAATTAACTGACATGCAAAATCTGTTTTGCCATAAAAGAATAAATTTATAACAATTACCTGATACATTCCTAGTGGAGTAAAGTACACATCTTTGCCATGAATCTGAGAGAAGTAATACTCGAAGCCATCACCTTTTGGCAAAGGATATATAAACTAAAAATATAAATTACAATATTAAATGGCTATCAATATAACAGGAGCATAGTTTGCGACACACAACCTTGTGAACTTGACCTTTAGCCTATTGGCCTAAAAATCAGGGGTTAGATGTGTGCCATGAAACACAATTAAGACAATCAAAATTTAAGCCTCAGAAATCAATTTTGAATGGATCAATGGGAAGACAAAAATTATACTGCCCTGCATCTGCAAAAAGACAATGGACAAAATTCTTTCAACCGTCTGATTAGCTTGTTTTTTTTAATATAATTAAAAGGAGAAAAAATAATTTTAGTTCACTGAAATATTAAGGTCAGGAACAAGTCATTCAAATAACCAATGTTTGTCATTGAAGTGCCATGGACCTTCATGTGTATATACATCTCATTTAATAAAATACAGTGTAAATACTTACTAATGGACAGCTCTTTGCTTTTGATGTTAAGCTCTCAAAATTAAGGGGCTAAAAGAGTAAAAAGACATTGTTATGATATAGTAAAAAAATAATTTATCATTTTCTTTAAACTGTACGAAAATAAACTTAAAATTATGACACATCTTGTTTTTGTTGTGTTATCTGTTTGATAAATAACTTTTGTCTATTACAACAAAACATATGAGGGATGAAAGACAATACTTTGATTTGCCACTTGAGATGGGTAGTCAATATCAAAAATATGTTTAACCAAAAAAATTTTTTTTATTGTTTCTATTGATGTTCTCTTGTCTGAAAAATTTCTTCCCTGATCTTATTTAAAATTACTTTGCCGGAAAATCCTTCATACAACCACTGTTTAAAGAAGATTATGAGACGTGTAACAAGTATCTGCGACAAAACCTACATATATAAACAGCAATAAAAAAAAATCCACTATGGAAAACAGCCAGCAGCCTTCAATGTGACCAGTGGTCACTGTTGGCATTTTTGGAATTGGTCCTAGATTAAAAAAATATAATGTGTACGATTGAAAACCAATGCTAAGATGTTAAATTACTTTTTCTTATAAAAATGTATAAGCAAAGTTCAAATCAATGATAGAAGACTTTGGCATGTAATGTTTCCTATACAAACATACAGTATTTTGTTTTGACAGTGTAAATGGTAACAGGGATCGCGCTGGGCTTCGCCAATGTCGCAAATTGCGATTTTTTTTTTGCTGGCGACAAAAAACGGCTGCTGGCAATTTTTCTGGCGCCTAAGTAAGTTTTATCATTTTCGACTGAAACTTCATATTTCAATATACATGTAGATGCACTTTATAATCAAAAGAGCTTACATCAACAATACCAAAGATACAATCTTTCTGTGCATAATATTCACTCCATATCTGAAATGAACAACATCAGTCCTTCATCACATTCCTAGCAGAAAAATTATAAAATAACACCAAATTTACAATCTATCATTAATGTTTTCATTATTTCAAAGTTTACAGCATTTATTTGATTTTTATGAAAATGCACCTGTACTTTTATATTACTGATAATCATAAAATCATCTTACTTCATCATATTTGTATAGCAGTTCATTACAGTAAACAATGTTTCTTTTACATACAAATTGCCCCATATAAGCCTTTTACTATGAACGTTTGTTTAAAAAATAGAATATTTACATTTTTTTAACCTAAAAAATTATCAAAGCTATGACAAACCTGTCTAATTTCATCAGCTGTTTTATCCTTTATTAGATCAACTTTTATAACTTCATCCAGACTCTGAAAGAAAAAAAAAAGAGAAAAATTATTGTACATGCAGTGAATTTTGAAGAGGAAGGAAAGAATCAAAAAGGCACCAATGGGGCATTCAAGTCTAAAAAGTCTGAAAGACCAACAACAAAACCAGTAAACATGAATAAGAAAAGCAAAGAAACACAAATCATAAAAAAAAGTTTTATATATATATTAGGCACTGAATAATCATTTTTAGCGTTTATATGTTTGCTGATCTATGCCCAGAATGGGGCTAATTATTTTGGGATAGGCTTTGACTCATGTGCTTTGTGTTTTTGATCTGTGGTAAATGGGAAGAAAGCTAGTAACAACCACTGCCCACTAGTAACATTGAAGGCTGCTGGCTGTTTTCCACTGTGGATTTTTAAATAGCCACTAATTTATAAATGTAGGTGCAACTCATACACTTAGTTAGAAGAGAGCAATAAGAAAATGAGAAGTGAATACTCAAGATAAGCATGATAAGATGCATTTCTTTTCAATTTCTGTTGATATTCTCATTTACTCTAGGTGGCCAATGTCCTGATCCTCGTGGACTTTCAACACTAGGTTTTGGAACTTTCTTAGCTTCTTCAATCTCTTTTTTCCTTTGTTCTACAGCTTCTTTCTTTTGGTCTTTCAATTCTTCTAACCTTGACTGAAATTCCTCTGGAGATGTGCTGGAAAAAGATTAATCAATGAATGAATTTGTCTAAAAAAAAACAACTTTCATGCTTTTATTAAAATTACATACAAAGGATAATCGACACTTGTCTCAGCTTCAGCTAATTCTGTTCCTTCATTATATTGAGGAAGAGCAGCCAACTCACCTGAGGATTGCCGATTGGGATAATCTTATTTAAGTGTGCAACAATAAAGAATCATTCTTATATGTATCATTTAAATTTTGTTCAAACTTTTGGATAAAATAATCATTTCAAATTTCAAATGTCTTTATCAGTGTCCTTTGTAAATTACTCTATGTATTCACTTACTCTTGCTTTTCAGCTAGTTTTGCCTTGTACTTGTCAAAGTATGGATTCTGTGAAATATCAAATTGGTCAGGTTTTGTGTTTGAGTAGTCCCTAACAGATACAGCTGGTTTCCATCTTAACCCACACTGATTTGAGCACACTAGATTTCTTGATAGTGTGGAAGTGTTGAGTTGTGTAGGAACATTCTTCCAACAAGACAAACAGACTCTAAGGTACTGTGATCTCGGCAGCATTGTTGTGTTATATTTATAATTCATTCATCTAGTAAGGTTAATCTGTAATTAAAATATATATTTATATTTACAGGGCTCCCAGAGGGGCAAAAATTACCTACAACTTTAGTTGCTTTTTTTAAGTTACTTTTAGACTTTTGATTGGTAAAACCATGTCTCTTCAAATTCATTTAAGCAACCTTAGACTTCAATGGAAATATGTTTTTAGTGTTTATAGCTAGCATTTGTCATTGTTGTTTATTATTCAAAACAAAATCACTAGTATAAATACTTAGTACTCTTTTATATATATGTCTGTAGTATGTCTATAATTGTAGTTGTATTGGTAACAATCCTGTATTTGGATTTCAAATTATTTTTTGTAACATGTATTTTGCATTTAATTGTCTGCTTTTAATTAGAGTTATAACAATTTATTGCATGAAGGGACTAATAATTCAACATAAGGGGAGGATTGGTTCTGGTCCCTGAATAAACAAATTTGACACAGAAAATAAAGTATGGTAGAAAGTCTGCCAAATTGCATGAGACTCAAAATACTATGGACGAAAAATCATTCTGCCCAGAAACATTCTGATCTCTTGAAAGTTTTTCTGCATGCAGAAAAACCGGGGGAAATAAATACAAATATAAATACTTTATTGGCACAAACACATCAATATTACATAGTTAAGGCCCAATATAATAAGTATACAGATATCAAAATTTGGAATTACAAATATAATTGTATATTGTAAGTAAGAACAAATAGATGCAATTTTTAAAAAGTATAATCTATCATAATCGGCTCTTTCTGATGCTCATACAATTAATAATGAACGAGGAGGTTAATTTGAGGGTTTTGTATGAATTACTATTAAATAATAATGATATTTTATTATTTGCATTAACTGCTTTTTTATTATCTAATAAATTTAGTATATTTGAATTAAATGTGTCTCTTTGGTTTTTAAGAGCGCTGCAGTTTAGTATAAAATGTTTTTCATCTTCTATTTGTCCAGATTTGCATATTGGACAATACCTTTCATTTCTTGGAACATTAAGATATCTACCTTGTTCAATAAAAAGTGAATGAGCGCTTATTCAGAGTTTACAAACAGCAGCTCAATCATCTTTGTTTTTTAATAAATCGACATAAGAAGGTCTTGTCCCCCTCTTGTTTATACTTTGAAAAAAATCTAATTTCTAATTCTAATAAGTACACATCATCCCAGATTATCTCAATCTACCCATTAATCAAAATTATCAATGGAATAAGCTTTTAAGGCAATGAATCTGAATCTGAATCAAGGTATGATTTGAAGACCCTGTTGTGTTTTCAACTTTTGTGTAACTACCCGACCCAAAGATCGCAATGGAAGAGGGAGGTTTGGCACGCCTTAAAACCTGGTTTAACCCACCATTTCTCTTGAAATGCCTGTACCAAGTCAGGACCGGACCATTGCGATCTTCAATTTTTCCAATTTATATTCCTTGTTTTGTCTCGTCTTATGGACATTTGAGATTGATTCTCCAAGTTTGGTAATTTTGTAATTACCTTAATTGACAGGGAGAAAGAGAGGCTGAATCTAGTCGTAAGACGTGAGGGTAGCAGGAAGTGAAGTTTATGTTTGCATCTTCCAGAAGATTCCAGTCATGAACAGTTCACAAAAAAAAAGAGTTTCTGTATATAGCAGTGTTGCACTGGTTTATTTTAAAATCATTAGTAGCACTTGTTGTTTTTCAGTTCGTGGGTTTCAACAATATTGGTTGTTACAAAGTCTAGTTTATGTGTGACACAGATAAATGTTAATTTTTATCAACTTGCTTGAAGTATGTTGAGGCTGGTATGGGTGGCAACATCCTCTAAATCACTTTGTACATGAAAATCAGTCTGAGAATTCCTTTCGTCTCACTTAGGAGTGGAAGATCAAGGTCTTTGAGCATTCATGGTAACACAGCTGAGGTCCCGCCATTTTTTAGTCACTACTTATTTACCAGCTGCCTAATGCGTTGAACCTTTTCCAACTTATCGAAATCACACAGGAGGAAGGGGTCCCATATGACCGCACCATATTCTATTAAAGGTGGAACAAAAGTATGTGAAATAGATGCTGTACGACAGCATTTCGGTGGACTGTATCATAAATTTCTACAGATGAAACCTAGCATGCAAGAGGCATTTATGTGATTTTGTTTATGTGATTTGTCCATTTGAGGTCATTTGAGTGGCTTTCTCATGTTATAATATAACTTTGAAGATTGTCACATCACTCATCAGCCAATACTGTAACATTCATACTTCATACATACTGAAGATCTTTATACGTAGGGCTATGGTATAAAATAATCTTAAATTAATTTAGAAAAGATAATTTACCTGAATGACACTTTTAACAAATTTCACATTTCATTTTGCGGATATCTGCACCTGATTTGTTTTGTATTTAGAAAAATGTGCTCAAAGTCATTTCTGTGCTTAATGAAAGAGCAATCTATGTTACGTGAACGACCCAGATTAAATTGACAGACGAAACGTGAAAACGGGCACCTGTTTGTAAATATGAGCTACATGTATAAAGTAACGATATGAAAAACATAGATTTAGACCGATGGACCGAGTAAGCTTGAACAGATTTAAACAAAGTTCAGAGATTCAGACTCTGAAATGAGATATACATAACCATTTGCATTTAGATTTAGTGAAAATTCTCTGACTGTTTATCAGTTGATATCATCAACTGCCCCAGTCACTTCAGGTGTACCTCAAGGCACAGTCTTGGGCCCGGTATTATTCTTGGCAAATAGAAATAGCTTTATTCCAATTAAGGGCCCTATAATAGAGCATACAATTACATAAAAGTGATTATGACAATTTGTGACAGTAAATAACATTATAACAGATTTATTAATAACAACAACTTGATAATTTGGCAGGGGCAGAGCCATGTAGTACATAAAGTGATACAGTTACATGTATGAAATATGCATGTATTTATTATGAGAACATTATTATTGAACAAATAAATCATATCTTGCTATAAACAAGTGACATAAAGTTATGCAACAATATTTGATGTTCTTCTTAATTGAAGACTTTGATATATATAATTTCCAAACTCTCTGAGCAAATCTAAATCTTCTTGTATAAAAATCCAATTAAATTTTAAATTGTTTTGTAAATTATTATAGTTTTTGCAATGATGTAAAATCTTATTTGAAAAAATATCTCTCAATTCAGCATATAATGGACATTCAATAATAAAATGTAATTCGTCCTCTGTTTTATTCATTGTACAATATTGACATTTTCTTAATGATCTTTCAATATAATTTTTTGAGTATCTATCTGTCTCTATCCTTAAGGGATGTGCACTTATTCTGATCTTGCATAAAGCTTGTCGAAATCTAAAATCTTTTAAATGTAAGTATTTTTCAAATCCAAATGTAGTTTTAAATGAAAAATATGTATAAAGTTTCCCTTGCTCAGAGTTTGCATTCATATTTCTATATTCTTTCCAAAATTGTTGAAAACTATTCAGTAGCTTATCTTTCACTTGTTAAATAAATTGTGTAACGGGGTTGCTCCCCTTCGTACATTAATTAGTAGATTTAAATAGCCAGCCTTTATCCCTGAACAAGGGAAGTACTTCTTTGGTTCAGAGGTAGAGCGCCTGACTGTAAACCTAGAGGTCCCGGGATCGAATCCCGCTCAGGACATGTCGATTTTGTGAAGTAATTCATGCTCTCCGGTTACAATTGATTAACACTTAAATTTTTCATTTGGTTATAACATATATTAAGTTTTTTCATAATATAATCTACACTAGAAAACCATGTGGCTGTGTTATTTTGACAGAGATTTTTACTACAAACAAATGCATTAAATAGTAGCCCATCTTCCATATGCTCTAATCTATGACAATATTTTAACATATATAAATGACCTGCCAGAATACCTGAATTCCAGCAAGCTCAGACTGTTTGCCGATGACAGCATCATCTATAAAACCATTTCATCAGCATCTGACTGTGAGGCCCTACAAATGGACCTCAATGCTGCAGCAAAATGGGAAAGTGACTGGTTGATGGCCTTCCATCCGGACAAATGCACAGTTCTCACTGTAACCCAGAAAAAACATCCTTTCAAACATGACTACATCCTACATAATCACAAACTTGAACTTGTTACATCTGCTAAATATTTAGGCTTAACATTACAATCTAACTTAAAATGGTCACAACACACAAACAATATTATTGCAAACGGTAACAAACAACTAGGCTTTTTAAGAAGAAACCTCAAAACCTCAAATGAAAACATCAAGAGCCAGGCATACCTTTCTCTTGTCAGGCCCAAACTCGAATATTCTTGTTCTGTCTGGGACCCTCATACAGCTGACCAAACTCATAAAATCGAAATGGTCCAAAGACGAGCAGCAAGGTATGCCTGTAATCGCTTCCACAATACCAGCAGTGTAAATGAAATGCTAACCAAACTACAATGGCCAACACTAGAGGAACGCAGACTAAAATACAGACTTACCATGTTTTACAAAATTGTTCACAACTTAGTCGCAATACCAACAACAGTCTTAGTACCCACAGACCATAGAACACGTAAAAACCATGACTTCACATTTCGGCAAATCTCAGTTCTAAAAGACAGCTACAAATTTTCATTTTTTCCCTACACCATTATACAGTGGAACTGCCTACCAGCAAGTGTTGTTAACGCCAACACTCTGGATGCCTTTAGAGTACAGCTGACCCCAGCTGTGCTCTACACACTACATTAAATTCCAACATACCCTTTGTACATAGTTTTAATCACATTTTTCTGTTTAAGCTGCACATTTATTATTAATAACATATAATTTATTTATCTAGTTTTTCTTTTTCCCTAAAATCAATAAATTACTATTTTAGCCACGCTGCGCAAACAGTTCGTAATTATCAATGCAGTGATAGTGAACTGTATACCTAAAGAAGAAGATGACTCTGATAATTTTGGTTTAATAAACTTATTAACTTATGTTTACACAATGCAAATGGGGCTTTTGTACACTCTAGTAATACCATGATACAGCTGGGATTAGAATAAATGACAGTAAATGTTTGTCCAAATAATGAGGACGTCCTGATATTGAAGAAGCAGAGGTACCAATGGGGTATCCGAATATCAAAAGTCAAAAAGGGCAGAGACAAAACCAGTAAACACCAACAGGAACGGGACAAAAACAGACAACATGTAAAACATGGAAACACAAAATAACTGAATATCAATCAACAACACGAACTTCAGTCGAAACAAGAGTGAACTCAGGTGCTCCGGAAGAGTAAGCAGTTCCTGCTTGCTATAGCACACCCGTCGCGTTGCCAATATTCCATTCAGCGTGTCAAATCCGATTTGTTGTTACTCCTTCCTGTGACAGGTGTCCAAGAAAAAATACAAATGAAATGTGTGACCTGTACCCGCATCCAAGTTGATAAAATATTCACATATCCGCTGTGGAGAAAATGATGTCCTCCAAACTTTTAAATAAACATTCATATACTTTGACATAGTTTATGTTTTTGCTTGATAGACGATACTGACATTAAAAATACACCCATACCAGATTACATACAGGGCATAATCTTATCTGCAAATAAAAAACAGATTTGTTTTTAACACAATATACAATGTACAATCAAAAGTATAATTTGAACTAGAAGATAAAAGTCAATTTTTTTGGCACATTCATCTTTTAAGACACTAAAATTTTCTAACATCATTTATCATTTAATTGTTGTAACTTTGAATGGCCATTTGAAAAAAAACAAAAACAAATGGCTTCAGTTTATTGAATATCTTATTAGAAATCTTCATGCAAAATTTAAGAAAGTTTCATCAAAATTTGGCTGGTTAAGAGTCAAATTGAAAACGAGTATAGGTATGGGTAAATGAGCCAAAAATGGTACAGGTACAGAAACAGGTACATGTACATTTAACACATTATAGGCACCACCTTAAAATGTTAGCCATCCTGGTAACAGACCAGGAACATTTTAGAATTCCTGATTGCAGGCAAAAACAAACTATGATTGATTCAATTTAACCAATGTCTTGTAAAAAAATAGTTTCTAAATGTAAGATGTTGAAGCCCTATTTTGTTCATGTTCTTATGATATTTATTTTTGTATTCAATGTTCATTGGTTTTGCTTTCTTCAAGTTGTTTATTTTAGGTCAGAAAGAAAACAATGGTCTATTGGTCTATTAGTAAGCTGTATGGCACTTTATGGATGTAGGACAGTTGCACCATTATGTTTAGCCGTAATGGCAAAAGAATTTGGCTGGAACAAAACTGAATCAGTATGTTTGATTGTACAAATGTATATATATGATGTGAAAAAATATTAGGAAATTTACTATATATAGCTTCTATACTATTGCCTTCAAGCACAAGATCCGGGAATATAAAAGCCACATAAAAGTCATTGTTGGGTATATTCATTTGTTTTAGAACATATTGCACGCAGATTTCCTAAATAGAAGATCATGAGATGTGAAATAAGTGTATGTGACACAGCCCACAGAAACAAGCGACAATTTAAAAAGATCACAATGAAATACAGCCAGCAGCCTACCATGAGGCCAGTAGGCACTGCTCTCTCTTTTGTGATGGGTCCAAGATCAAAATAAAATGCATACATTAAAAATGCAGTCTTGAAATAGTCAAAGAAAGTCCCTTTCCTAAACAAGGAACAGAAAACATCAAAACAACAAGTACAAACAAAAGCTTTGTTAAAGATTCCTGGCTAAGAACAGGCACTTATAAAATATAGTGGGTTAAACTAGTTTTTGGGGCTCAACCCTCCCCCAATCAACAATGCATAAAAAAGCACAAAAACTAAATAAATAAGGCCACATAAAATAATACCTTCTTTTATATCCATATGATATTGACATGTGATTCTTTACGTCTGTAAAATTGACAGCCATTGAAATTTTTCACTAATTGAATACATTTGGAGATCAAACTTGTTAATTGTTTTATATTTAAATAATTTTTATTTCATGTTATAATTGTAGGGTTCTGTTTTGGGAAGTTTTTTCTGGGGTTATATGATGACCCAGATTTTGGGAGGATATTTAAGTGATAAAATAGGAGGAGATGTAGTATTACCAATAGCTGCCACTGTCTATTCACTTACAATATTCCTTACGCCTCAACTTGCCTACATTTCATCTGATAAGAGTACAACCTTACACATATTTATAGCAGCTAGAGTCCTCCTGGGTTTGGCTCAGGGTAAGATCAGCACATACATATCTTTGTATTTAAAAAAAAACATACCAAAGAGGTATTTGAATGATGAGTAAAATAAACAATAATGTGTCAAGAAGCTTTGCAAGTCCACCTTGGCCCGCATGTGTCCAAAGCATTTGACAATCCATATTGGGCTTCCAACATACAGGGTTCAACATGTTAGGGTTGTATCATGCTGCGCTCAGCGTAGCTTTTTTTTACCTATAAAACTTAGAAAAATCAGAATTCTTTAACTTTAGTTCTCTTCAAGGGTAAGATAATTTACTAGTGGGTTTTAAATGTTTAAAAATAACTGTATTATGGAAGATTAATGAATTTTCATTATAAATCCCATTGTTATATTTTGTATCAAATATTTGACTTAGAAGAAAAGAATATTTTAAATCTGTATATTATATTCCAATTTTGACACTTCTCTACAGTTTTGTATTGTATGATTTAATAATATACAATTTTCATTTTGCCTCTTAATTTCTTTTCTAGGTTTTCACATTCCTAGTCTTACATCATTAATTTCCAAAAAAGTATCAGAACAACAGAGATCATCAACATATAGCTTTGTATGTGCTGGGTCTGCATTGGGGTAAATTATCATCAGTATAGAGAATTACAGAAAGTTATTTTTAGGAATGGGTATTTCTAAAACTGGTAGAGAAATGGCATTATGTGTATATATTTATTTCATGCATGATTTTTATGACCCCCTCCCTGCGACAAAATGTTATGGAGGCATTAAGTTTTACTCATGTTCTTCTGTCAAGCTTTCTCAGAAACTGTAAATCAAAGTGGTATTAGATTTGGAATTTGAATTAGGCAGGGTTATTCAGAATTTGAATGTCTTAAGCATTCTTTTTATCTGTCAGACCACTACTTCCTTTTTTTAGATTTGGCCATTATAAAAATTTCCATCAACTTTTTTTCATAAACTTCCTGTTTAGTACTAAGCTGATATAAAAAAATTATGTCAAGCTTTTTTCAGTAAATGTACATGAGAATGATTGTAAAATTTGACGTGGTTCATCAACTTTATGTCCTTACTGATGTCCAGATCTGTCAGAGAATTGTTTGTGTAGAGCATAATTATTATTCTTTATAGAAACATGGATTGACTTAACATGTGCATTTTATTTTTCAGAACATTATTAATAGGAAGTGTAGGATCTTTTTTATTAGAACATTATGGATGGCAAAGTGCATTTTATTTTATAGGCAAGTAAAAAAAAAACTTAGTTTTAGTATAAAAATAGGCAGCCTTGATCAATGGGGGCTGCTATAGGCACTGGTTTGAATACCTAGCTATCAATCACTAGTCCATGATCTCTTTGGGTGTTAAAGTCTGACTTTATGTTTTACAATATTAACATGCACACTTGTTAAAGGGTTCATCAGTTACCTGCTCTAGGTTGGTGATTTTCTCCGAGTACTTCATTTATCTCCATAAGTTAAACTGACCTCCCAGTATGGCCCATTAGACCCTAACACTCACTCACTCAATTCATGTACTTGACATTTTATACTTCTGGATAGAAGATATTGTGTGTCAGAACCAGTAAATTTCATACATTAATTTGTAAATGCTTGCTACTAGCTAAAACTAAAAAGCATAACCAATAAAACACAATAATGGGATGCATTATTTAGATAGCAATGAGATTTGGAATAAATTGTATGCGAACCTGATCCTATTCCCATCTGTAATATAAGAGGTTTCTTAATTTGTTAGGATGGCAGCAATAGATAAAAATAACATGCAATCCAACCACAAATCTTGTCAGAGAAGCCCTGATCCATAAATCAGCAGCGGTTTAAAAAAATCATAATGGAATACAGCTACCAACCTTTAATGTAGCCTGCTTGCTATCTTCCAATAGATAATTATTTTTCCAGGCAAAAAAAAATTGTATCCAATATGTTAGGATTTGACTTTTCAAGGACTTCATTCAAGTCATAGTTATGTAGTAATGAAAGTATTTGGCTTTATAAGTAATAAATTAATTCATATTTTATTTAATATACATGTATGTCATGTATGTAGGTAATTGAAATAATTGTTTGTCAAAAAATGTCATTGTTTATTTTACAGGTTCCTTTGGAATTATTTGGGTGATATGTATGAAATATTGTCTGCTTAAAGCAAACCAATATGACAATTTTAGTATAAAATCAACATTAGATAAACCAGTTGAAATCAAACAAGAACCAGTGCCATGGTGTAAATTTTTTACCAAGTTTGGATTTTGGTTAGTTTTAGTGATATTCTGAGTGTTTGACTACCATAACACATGAAAAACAAAAGTGAATTGATAAGTTTGAACTTAAAAAAAAAAGGAACAGTAGATTTTCTAAAATTTAAGCAAAGCCATCTTGTATTGGTTTAATTTTCATATAAAATTTATTGTGCACCACTTTTTCAGATAGAAAAATTCTATAAGTTTAAAGGGTTTTTGTATGCAGTATTATGATGATATCCCGAGAGTTATTTCTAATTGTTATAAGTTGATAATTTTTATTTCAGGTCATTGTACATAGGACATTTTTGTCATGCCAACTCATTCTTCATTTTATTGTCCTGGGCACCTACATATTTTCATGAAAATTTTCCGGAAGCCAAGGTAAGATTTTTTTCCTGTTTTCAGATTATACATAAACAGTAGCTAGTGATAACATTGTAGGTATAATTAGTAAAGATTTAATAGTACATTGTTTAATTTATAGGATGACAGATAGATGTACATTTATACAAACCTAACATACATATCAGTGCTTTTGTTCTTTGGTAATACAAATTATTTTATTTACTTCTGGTAATTCCCACTGTGATGGAAAATTATAATATCACTCTTGTTGTACTGTTATTAATAGTCCTAATATAAAAACCTATCATATTTTAGGGATGGATTTTTAATGTAGTTCCATGGATAGTTTCTATAGTTTTTGGTATATTAGGTGGAAAACTAGCAGATTATATGATAAGAAAAGGTAAGTATTTATCATGGCATTTATAAACTTATGAAACAATCCTTATTAAAGTTTTTCATGTGACAAAATACATTTTATATTGGACACTAATAGATGTTTGTTCATAGTTAAGTTAAGTTTGAAAAAGAAACATTTTTACTGATACATAGACTTTGGGATAAACATTAAGCATACTTGCTATTTTTAACATACTGAATTATTTTTTTTTCTGGCAAAGAGAATATCAAGACAGCAAATCACATTTGCATAATCACATATAGCCTTGAGAAACAAATCGCACTTGCAAATGATTTAATTATTTTTTCATATGTATCTATTCTTGTTTTATGAAATGTATCAGTTAAAATTAATTTCTTTTTTATGATGTTATTTCAGAATATGATGTTACTTTTGTAAGAAAATTTATGGAGGTAGGTCTTAACACAGTTTATGTAAAGAAATTTGTAAAATTTGAATTATAATGAAAGGTTTTTAATGGACAACTTTAAGAACAATTAATAATTGTATAAAGAAATCAATATTTTTTTCTATAAAGAAATATCTCAGCTGAATGTTCAGGTTTTTGATCAAATATAATTTTAACTGGATCATCTTTTTTATTTGATTATTACTTAGTGGGCTGTTAATTTTTAAAAGAATAAATAAATATCAACTTGGATGAATTGATGTTGCTTTTTTGTTTCAGTCATTATCTTTATTAGGAACAGTTATTGGATTGGTGTCTCTCTCATACATGACAGAATTTGAAGGTGCCTTATTATGTGTGGCTATATCATTAGCAGCTTGTGCAGTCCATAATAGTGGAATATTAATTAATCCACAAGACTTAGCTCCTAAACATGCTGGTTCTGTTTTTGGTAAGTTCTTATAAAAAGTGGTTCGTGATTCATTATGATGTCCCCCTGTTACATGTTACAAAGCACCATATAGCCTTTGACTTTCCTTTATCTATCAGTGCCACCTAAAAAATTTCATTATTGTTTTCTTGTATATCTTACATTCCATTCTGTTGATATTCAAATTTTAGCTTCATATACTATTCTTTCATATGAAAAATAATTTAGGTCTGTTATTGAAATTTAAGGACTTCATTTTATATCAAACTTTTATTTATATATTTCAACTTGTTTATGTTCTGATTATGGCTTAAATATTTCTGAAGGGACATTAAGCAAACATCAGTCAATCAGTCATTATCAAATAAAATTTTAGGCTGGTAGGAGACAATGTATTGTATTGTAATCCTCGCCAAATGGTGGTTCATCTAAACCTTTATTATTATTTTTTTTTATCATTTTAGGTATTATGAACATGGCAGGGGCTATTCCGGGTAAATATTAAACAATCTATAAAAAAAAATCCACATTTTTATTTGCATAATCACATTTACTGAAAGGCTAAAGCACAAGGTCATTATTTAAACAACAACAAAAACATGAACATGAAAACCTCAGTTGACAGTGATACCAATATTATATTTATAAATTTAGTAATTCTTAGTTGCTTACATAGCAGCACCTTTTCAGTAAGGTTTTACCAATTAAAATGTGATGATAGTTGAGTTGTGCATCCACATTTTGGTCTTATTTTGATACAAAATTATGTCGAATGAAATCATTTAAAATTGTTTAATGTTCAATCTGTTGGGAAATACTCGTTTTTATAATTTTTTAACCCCTAAATACATGTATTGAACATGGAGATTAACTTGTCAATTTTCCTTGCTCCTATGTTTGTTGATGTCATTTTTCCTCCTCTTAAATTTTGACATAATTAAGTTTTCTCAACAACTTCTTCTCATAGCCTTTTGATATTTAGTATGTAGCATCAGCACAAGGTCCCATAACATTGGGTTTGATTTCTGATCTGTTGCTCATCTGCTTCTTCTTTTGTTACTTATTTTTTTACACTTATGGTAGAAAATTTCATACAGTTTTCTCAGCAACAACTTATTACAGCCTTTTGATATTTGGTATGATGCATCAGCATAAGATGGAATTTGATTTCAAGTCTGTTGCTAATCTTCTTCCTGTTTAATGAAATCTGGCAATTACTTTCTTGGGCACATATTTTAGTTATTTTGTCTTTTCAGGTTTTATTGGTGTATATATGGCAGGTCATACATTAGAGGTGACCAAAAGTTGGGCGGCAGTGTTTAATCAGACAGCAGCAGTTTGTATGGTTGGATGGATAATTTATATGTTCTTTGGAACAGCAAGAAGAATTATTTAAGTCTTATCTAAAAAAATCATGCTATCTTATATTTCACTTCATCTGTGATAATTTGCTATTTCAATCAAGTACTATCATTGACACAACTTGTACTTGTAAAGTACTTAAATTAGTGGGCATTCATTTTCATGGATTGGGAGTAAAATGATTCATGAATTTGTTATTGAAAGCATTGTAATTTTATTCCTTGGGAATCTAATTTTTTGGTTTGTCTTACCTGCAAATATTGGTGCTGCATGAAAATCAATATTTTTACAGTAATATTTTTCAAATGATATTTCTAGGGACCATGTGATAAAAAAATTGAGTTGGAATTGTTCATTTCATAGTTATTTGTCATCACAAAACATGGGTTTTTTGGACATGTGGGTGACTTTTAGCCATTTACTTAGATTATCAAATTGAAATTTTGCTTAATAATTTTCTTTAGGACTAGTTGTTTTAGTTTTTGCCCTTCTTGGAACTTCAGCTCTGTCACAAATTGATTTCTTGAGCAAAACCTTCAATGCCTATTTAAAATTTATGAGTTTTTACAAATGGTACTTTATGTGATAAGGAATACTCCTTTTGATTTTTATGTCACAAGGCCAAAGGTCACAATTACTGAAATACTTAAAAATTTGTTGAAATTTTCTTTTGAAAGATGCCTTCTGTTTTTGTGTCATTTTATTATAATTTCAAGGTAACAAGTTCTTGAAGACCTTGAAATTTTAGGATGAATTTCTGTTTGTTTTAGCGGTAATATGTTTTATTCTTTGAACATACATAGTACATGCACCATAAACATGTTGTAGCTGGTGTGGTAAGAAAAACACCTTTTGATTTTTTGCCATCTTGTCAAAAGTAAAAGTCACTATCTTTATTGAATATTGCAATTCAATTATGTCTTTAAAAACTTTTTTTTTACAAAAAAAATTCCAAGAGACTATTAGTATATACATGTATTGACTATATGTTTTGCTCATTTTTAGTCCCCAACCAGCAAAAGCCGAAGGGGACTATAGGTTTGCACTGTCCGTCTGTCTGTCACACCTCAGTTTTCCGCACTTTTTTTCTAAACGCTTATAGAGAATGAGCTGATTTTTGGTATGTGAGTTAACTAGGATGAGTTACAGATCATATTAGAGTTTCGTACCGGTCCACAAATTTTTACGGGAGTTATAGCCCTTTGAACATTGAAAATTCACTGAAATTTCGGTTTTCCGCACTTTTTTTCTAAATGCTTATAGATAATGAACTGATTTTTGGTATGTGAGTTTACCTTGATGAGTTACAGATCAAGTTTAAAGTTTCGTGCCGGTCCACAAATTTTTACGGGAGTTATGGCCCTTTGAACGTTGAAAATTCACTGAAATTTCAGTTTGCTGCACTTTTTTTCTAAACACAGATAGATAATGAACTGATTTTTGGTATGTTAGTTAACTATGATGAGTTACAGATCAAGTTTGAGTTATGTGCTGTTCCACAAAATTTTTGAAAACCTACTGAAATTTTATTTTCTGCATTTTTATTATCCCTTGTAGATAATGAACTGATCGACTAGTTTAGGTTTTGATTTGTTTGACAAATTTTCACCAGTGACTGAAATATGAGGCCGGTAGGGGACTACGTATTGTTTTGCAATACTCTCAGAATGCTTGTTATACATTAGAACATTTATAAAACAATTGGTATACCCTGTTAATCTAAAGACCATTTTAAGATTTTGAATAGCTATGCAAAAGTTCATATTTATGAGTTCTAACCCTGCCTTTAGCATGCCCAATGTATGTAGTTATTGTTTGTAAACATTGCTTGTTCATACATATGGCTAATAATCTGTATATGGTGATTGATAATTTTTAAAGAAATTGATACAGAAAAGTATTTAAGCTGCTCAACAAATTACACCAGGAACATATTATTTAAGATACTAATTGATGATCATTTTTAAATCATAGAAATTAGATCTGCTGTTGCCCAAGTAAATGAATAATAATGAATCAACTTCCCTTGTCAATGATCAAGTAATTGTGTGCAAGTACAAAAAGTATATTTTATATTTTAGTTCACTTTAACTATATTTTGAACCGAATAACACAAAAAAAAATTAGGAATGGAAAAATATGATATCTTTTGGGGAACTATCAAATTAATAAAGTTTTTTTTTCATATGCAAGTGAGTTTTGTACTCTTTCTGTATTCCCATCTTTTAAACTTGACCTTAGTGTTCATTTTAGGGACCAACCATTTAACTTGACAACTTGTTTTTTTTTTCCTTTAAAAAAAAATAATTTGAAAATGATTTTATATGAAAAAAAATATTTTGGCAGCAAAGGGTAAGAAAAAAAAATTTCTGAAGAAGGGTTTCTGCCATATAAAATATTATTCATTATGAAAAAAAATATGCCATCATGAAGCGTTAAAAAAAAGGGCTCTGCGGAAAAAAAAATTTCTGACAAAAACAAATAACCAAGGCCTCCCCCATCAAGTTATTTCAAATTTTTCATGCAGTACCAATTTTCATGGTTTCTGTGGGTGATAGCTAGCTTTATGTTAATGAAACTGTGTACACAATGTATTAAAAGTCAGCATCCTTATCTTAAGATCTGTTGGTTTGTGTCTTGCCTGAAACAAATAGTCATAGAAGGTAAGACGTAGGTATTACTTTTTGGCAACTTTTTGTATGATTTTTATGGAAAATAAATTACTTGAAAATTAAACAACTGAGCTTCTGATAATTGGTATACATACACTTGGTCTAGTTTGGAATATGATCTATGCAGCTTTCACCATTCCATGTGACCCTAATACAATTTTCAAGGTTCAATGACTTAGTAATCTTCGTGCATAAACTTTTGTAAGACTATGTGAAAATAAATTACTTGAAAAGTATAATACGTAGGCATCTGATATTTGCTATGCATACACTATGGGTTATGGTCTGCACAAGTGTTTGTATGCCATGTGGCATTTACCCCATTTTCATTGTTTAACGACTGTGTAAACTTTTTTTGTAAGACTTATGTGAAAAATGAATTAGTCTACTTAAAAAGTAAAATAATTGGTATCTGATATGTAGTATGGGTACCAATTTTTGTTGTTTGATGAAAAAGGATTAGTTCATGGTTTCTTAAATTCGTGGCTCAACCATACAGATCAATGTTAAATTTCCTTTGCGTTGGGAATCAAATTTCGTGGGTCAAGGCCACCCACGAAAACCATGAAAAATAATACCCAACGAATAATAAAGAAACCACAGTACAAAAACTTTGGATTATGGTCTACCTAACTGCCACCATGGCTCATTGACTTTAAACTAATTAAGGTCTTTTTTAAAGACTTTTGTGAAACATGAATTACTTCAAAAGTTGAATACCTAGGAATCTGATATTAATCAACTAGATACATTAGGTTATGGTCTAGTCATCTCATTTTACATGTTAATGACCTTTAAACGCTGGTTTATTTTTTTTTGCTAAGATTTTTAAGGTAGGTTTGTTTCTCAATATTTATGATACCTTGAAGCACTAAAGTTGGTACACATATTCTTCTTGGTGGTTATTTTATCACGTGCTATATGACCTTAACCTTACTTTTCCTTTGTATCCCAAGAGCTTAAGGCCTAGGTACACCTTTAGTGTGGTGCCGACTGGTGAGACATACTTTTATTGGCCACATTTGTTTAATAAATTTCTTTTCAAGCAATTTTAAGGTTAGTTATGATTTTCTTTAATATTAGAGCTGAATGATGGAAATTGTTAAACGAGTTCAGAATATATGGACAAACAAAACAATACCATTTGTATTTTTTTATTTACATATCAATAGGTTTTTATATTAAATTTTGTTGTTATACAATATAATGTTATTGAATGTAATATTTAACTTTATGCTATGAATATTTTATGTTATTTTCATTTTATGAAATAAATTATAATTTTATATTCCTGTTTAAGGTTTCTGTACAATGACTTGATTTTATGTTAGGATATTTATTGCTCCTTTTAAGTGAAAAGGGCAAAGTAACAGGCATGCACTTTACTTCTAAAATTTTAAACTTCATGTTTAAGTCTTTGGTCAAGTTAGTTTGGTGTCATCTCAAGTTTGTCAGGTGTGATCTACCTTTACTAATGGTAATGTTAAAATGTCCTTTCTTTATACATTTAGCTCTCCAACTTTATCATATATGAGCACCAAAAAGTTTCATTGCACTGTTTTGTTGTTGTTAATTTAAATAAATATTTATTTCTCATATTTATACCCCACCCAAAGAAGTTGCGAAATTGTTTTTGACTGGTCCGTCAGTCCATCTGTGATCAAAGATTGTGAATGCAACTCTTCTTAAACTACAGAACAGAATTTAATGAAACATTGTATGCAAGAAGTACATCATATGTAG